>JAKCPI010022805.1:0-428499 GCA_023213315.1 Euborellia annulipes
AAGAGTTTTTATTTTTTATTTTAAATATTTGATTAATATATTTTTCAATTATTTACACCCTAAGAAAGCGTCATTTTAAATTTTATTAAAATCGAATGAAAAAAATAAATTTTAGGGCTGGGGGGGGGGGTGATTGAACTTTTCTGATGTATCTAAAATACCATTTTTCAATTATTTACGCCCTAAGAAAGCGTCATTTTAAATTTTATTAAAATCAAATGAAAAATAAATTTTAGGGGGTCAGGGGGTGATTAAACTTTTCTGATGTCTAAATACCATTTTTCAATTATTTACACCCTAAGAAAGCGTCATTTTAAATTTTATTAAAATCGAATGAAAAATAAATTTTAGGGGGTCAGGGGGGGATTGAACTTTCTGATGTCTAAAATACCATTTTTCAATTATTTATACCCTAAGAAAACGTCATTTTTTAAATTTTATTAAAATCGAAACAGAAAAATAAATTTTAGGGGGGTCAGGGGGTGATTGAACTTTCTGATGTCTAAAATACCATTTTTCAATTATTTACACCCTAAGAAAGCGTCATTTTAAATTTTATTAAAATCGAAATGAAAAATAAATTTTAGGGGGTCAGGGGGTGATTGACCCTTTCGATGTCTAAAATACCATTTTTCAATTATTTACACCCTAAGGGAAGCGTAATTTTAAATTTTATTAAAAACGAATGAAAAATAAATTTCAGGGGGGGGGGCAGGGGGGTGATTGAACTTTCTGAGGTCTAAAATACCATTTTTCAATTTTATTTACACCCTAAGAAAGCAACATTTTAAATTTTATTAAAATCGAATGAAAAATAAATTTTAGGGGGGTCAGGGAGATGATTGAACTTTCTGGGGTCTAAAATACCATTTTTCAATTATTTACACCCTAAGAAAGCGTCATTTTAAATTTTATTAAAATCGAATGAAAAATAAATTTTAGGGGGGGGTCAGGGGGGTGATTGAACTTTCTGATGTCTAAAATACCATTTTTCAATTATTTACACCCTAAGAAAACGTCATTTTAAATTTTATTAAAATCGAATGAAAAATAAATTTCAGGGGGGGGTCAGGGGGGGTGATTGAACTTTCTGATGTCTAAAATACGATTTTTCAATTATTTACACCCTAAGAAAGCGTCATTTTAAATTTTATTAAAATCGAATGAAAAATAAATTTTAGGGGGGGTCAGGGGGGTGATTGAATTTTCTGATGTCTAAAATACCATTTTTCAATTATTTACACCCTAAGAAAGCGTCATTTTAAATTTTATTAAAATCGAATGAAAAATAAATTTTAGGGGGGGTCAGGGGGGTGATTGAACTTTCTGATGTCTAAAATACCATTTTTCAATTATTTACACCCTAAGAAAGCGTCATTTTAAATTTTATTAAAATCGAATGAAAAATAAATTTTAGGGGGGGGTCAGGGGGGTGATTGAACTTTCTGGGGCCTAAAATACCATTTTTCAATTATTTACACCCTAAGAAAGCAACATTTTAAATTTTATTAAAATCGAATGAAAAATAAATTTTAGGGGGGTCAGGGGGGTGATTGAACTTTCTGGGGTCTAAAATACCATTTTTCAATTATTTACACCCTAAGAAAGCGTCATTTTAAATTTTATTAAAATCGAATGAAAAATAAATTTTAGGGGGGGGTCAGGGGGGGTGATTGAACTTTCTGATGTCTAAAATACCATTTTTCAATTATTTACACCCTAAGAAAACGTCATTTTAAATTTTATTAAAATCGAATGAAAAATAAATTTCAGGGGGGGTCAGGGGGTGATTGAACTTTCTGATGTCTAAAATACGATTTTTCAATTATTTACACCCTAAGAAAGCGTCATTTTAAATTTTATTAAAATCGAATGAAAAATAAATTTTAGGGGGGTCAGGGGGTGATTGAATTTTCTGATGTCTAAAATACCATTTTTCAATTATTTACACCCTAAGAAAGCGTCATTTTAAATTTTATTAAAATCGAATGAAAAATAAATTTTAGGGGGGTCAGGGGGGTGATTGAACTTTCTGATGTCTAAAATACCATTTTTCAATTATTTACACCCTAAGAAAGCGTCATTTTAAATTTTATTAAAATCGAATGAAAAATAAATTTTAGGGGGGTCAGGGGGGTGATTGAACTTTCTGATGTCTAAAATACCATTTTTCAATTATTTACACCCTAAGAAAGCGTCATTTTAAATTTTATTAAAATCGAATGAAAAATAAATTTTAGGGGGGTCAGGGGGGTGATTGAACTTTCTGATGTCTAAAATACCATTTTTCAATTATTTACACCCTAAGAAAGCGTCATTTTAAATTTTATTAAAATCGAATGAAAAATAAATTTTAGGGGGGTCAGGGGGGTGATTGAACTTTCTGGGGCCTAAAATACCATTTTTCAATTATTTACACCCTAAGAAAGCAACATTTTAAATTTTATTAAAATCGAATGAAAAATAAATTTTAGGGGGGTCAGGGGGGTGATTGAACTTTCTGGGGTCTAAAATACCATTTTTCATTTATTTACACCCTAAGGCCGGATTCACACAAGTGGCGTTTGCCACTGGCGTGGAGATGGCGTGGCACTGGACGTGGCGTGGTGTGGATAAGATGTGGCGCGTGCATACACACACAAATGGCTCAGTCCACTCCAGTCCTTTATCTGAGCAAATATTTCCAACACCGTTCTCAATTCCAAATCAAGATAGATATTCTGCATATGCATTTAAATATTAAATCTAAATAAAAATATTTATTTTATAATTTGTGTAGTTATTTATATTTATTTAACCATATTTAATTTATTTTAATATTTAATTTTTTACAAAGTAATGAAATATAGATATAATAAAGCAAATTTGGATATTAAAATCCATATCGCATCAATAATTTAAGAGCAAAGGTTGCGAAACAAATGGTTTGCTAGTGGCGAACGCCACTTATGGTCGCCATAGATGGCGTCGGAATGGTGTGGTTTCGGCGCCATTCGCCACGCCTCCGCCACGCCATGTCAGTGTATATTGGGCTATAGGTTAACACAGAAGTGGCAGAAGCCAGATCCACCCCATCGCCACGCCACGCCATACGCCACTTGTGTGTGAATTGGGCCTAAGAAAGCGTCATTTTAAATTTTATTAAAATCGAATGAAAAATAAAAAAAAATAAAATTTTAGGGGGGGGGGCGCAGAGCGGAAAAATCTTTTCAAATGTCGAATTGTTAGGGGGAGGAAGAGTTTTTATTTTTCATTTTAAAGATTTGATAAATATATTTTTCATAAAGCGAGTTAGATCCTGTTTTCCAATGCTTTGCTATGGGGTAATTGATAACCCCCAAAAAGGGGGGTTCCCTACCCCTAATTCGATATAATGATAGCCTAAAACCACCCCCGGAAAATTCCCTACCCATTAAAAAAAACTCCATGAAAATCGGTCCAGTAGTTTCGGAGTCTATGCGTTACAAAGACAGACAGACAGACAGACAGACAGACAGACAGACAGACAGACAGACAGACAGACAGACAGACAGAGATTGTCTTTTATATAATAGTATAGATATAGATATAGAGTAAGAGAAAGTTTAAAAATACTCAATAGATAATCTCTCTTTAAAAAAATTAAATTTAAATATTATTTCATCGATAGAAATATATCGGTATATATATATATATAAAGATAATTTTTGTCGGGTTAAGTAACTTATCTTTGCATACATCCTGTCGCGGAAACCTTCCAGAACATATATATATATATAGTAATAAAAGTTGGAAATGAATTTAATTTAAAAAAAAAAGTAAAAATTAATTTTTAAGATATTTTTAAAAGTAGCTAAATTTTTATTGACAGTAAAAATTCCACTTTATAAAGAGATTTATTTTTTATATTTAATACTCATAATAAGATTTTATTTTTGTGTTTGTTTAAAAAGTTTCCTAAATCTTTGAGCCAACCCAGTATTTGACGAAGTAATTTGAAATTTACTTAAGCTTCAATGGTTTAATATCTAAATCGTATTTAAATAAATTTAGCTTTGTCAACTTTTCTTTTTTGTATTTCAACAAGTGAAAAAAAAAGAGGGTGAAAATTAAGAGATCCAAGGTGATGGGGGGAGGATGAGAGAAAAAAAAGTAATCGGGTCGTTTATTGACCAGAACGGCCCTAATCATTGGTAGAAATTAATTATAACTTCGATAATGACCAGAGGCGGGGCTACAAAATTAAAGACTACTTTAATTTAGGGTTTTTTTTTTTTTTTTAGGGCATTAAATGCTTTAAAAAAAATATATAAAGGATGTGGAAATCTTTCAAACTGTCTAACGCCACTTATCTTAAGTGAATATTTTAATTTAGGTAGCTCGAAATTTGCAAATTAAATACATTTGTGTTGTCTAAAACAGGGCTGGCCAAACTCTCGCTCGAGGGCTCAAATACGCTGTTCCCATGAATACAAATTATTTTAAATAAATACCCTTCTTCAATCCAAGACAGGAATTAATTTTTTATTAACTCAAAAAGCCAAAAAAGTAGATACCACCGGGAGTTGAATCATGAATTTACCGATTTGTACTCTGCATGCCCTGCCACTAGATCAGAGCATAGCTTATTTAGTAAATATATATATAAATTATAATTAATTATAGTGATGATTCGAAACACGTCAAGAAAAATTATAAGAATTTATCTTGAGTTTTTGAGATTACTTGTCACAGGAAGCGGTTTGAAGGCTTATATTGAAAGAAAATACTTTGTTTTTTTCTTTATTTGGATTACTTAAGTTTGCGGACCATATAGCTAGTTTTGGTTTTGGTTATATAAATTAACCATTATCAAGGCCTGAAAAAATTAAAAAATTAAAACTACTGACTGGTCTTTTTTTTTAATTTTTTTCCGGCCTTGATAATTTATTTTATTTATTTATTTATTTATTTATTTATTTATACTCAAATTACAGGAGTTACCCCATTTAGCATTTAAGAAGAACAATTAACAATGAAATTAGAAAAACAAAATAGACAATACAATAAAAATTCAATAAAATTTTGTGAGGAGTTTATAAAATATAAAACATAAAAATACAAAATAAATAAAATACATAAAAAGACCAATAATGGTTAATTTATATAACCGAAACCAAAATGGTCGGCCAAACTTAAGTAATCTAAACTAAAAGTATTTTCTTTCAATTATAAGCCTTCGACCCGCTTCCTGTGACAAGTAATCTCAAAAACTCAAGATAACTTCTTATAATTAATTATTTTTACTTTCTCTTACCTATATACATATGTTGATATACAGTATAGAAAAGGAAATTAGATTGATGTCAAAAATTCGATGTCGGTATTTTGACGAAAATACACGTTTTGATGTTCCCTGAGTCCAAAATGGTCTGTCTGTCTGATCAAAATAAAATATGAAAAAAATGAACGAGTTGATACAGGACCAAGGGAGTTGGCAGCCAATAAGTGAGCTGCCAATAAGTGGGCTGCCTACTCCCTTATTCCTGTATCAACTATATCTACAGCCACTCAATCTTATATCTACAACCAAAAATGAACGAGGTTGAAATTTTATATTTAAGTTCTGAGGTGGAAAAATAAGATTTTAAATTAAATCGACCAAGTGTACTACTACTTTACTGATGTACTTTTTCAGTTTTTTTTTTTTTCAAAATTGGTTCTAACGATTTTGATTTAAATTCATAAATCAATTTTTAGATGCTTTTTAAGGAACGAGTTTCGAAAAACCGTTATTAGTCGATTCAGAAACTGATTACTCTAGGCGGCAAGAGATGGCGTTAGTTCTGCCCAAACCAGTGGCGGCTCGTGACCGAGACAACTGGGTAGGCGACAAATATATATAGGCCTATTACTTACGAAAAATAGAAAAAAGAAAGAAAAAGGCGTATTTATTTATTTTTGTAAATTAAATCTATTCGCCTATCTTTTAATTTAGAAAATAATTCAATAATTTGATCTGTGAAGTTATCTTGTTTCGAAATTTGAACTAATAAATCTTTTTCTATTGATAACAACGAAAGAGAAGACAACCTTTCCTGCGACATTGAGTTTCTTAAATAATTTTTTATGCGTTTTAAACATGAGAAATTGCGCTCTACGGTAACACTTGTCATCGGCTTGGCATAGGCTGCTTAGTTCATCGCCTAACCGTTTGACTTATAGCGCTAGCTATCACTGCTGTGCGCATGCGCGGCTGTCTAGAAATGTGGGCAGTGGAGTGTGGAGTACAGGCAGTAAAAAGGCTAAGAAAAATATCGCCTTTACTTTATAAATACGAGGTTCTGAAGTGTTTCAAATTTTTTTTTTTGCAAAATCATATACATCTGTATATTAATTAATAAATATAGTAATTATTTTATGAAACTAAATATTTTTAAACTTAATAAATATAATAAAATTGATAAATATTTTTCATCTGTATATTTATAAGGTAGGCGTCGCCTACCTTGCCTACCCTAGCGAGCCGCCACTGGCCCAAACGGAAGCAAGCGTTAAAAATAGTATGTTCAATCATTATTGACTACATAGTCATATGATTGACTATAAAATTGAATAAAAAAAAAAAAAACTCTAACTCCCTCCCCTCCCTCTTACCAGCATCACCTTTAGAATCGAATAAGAATAAATGTGAAATCTTTTTAGTTGGACGATCAATTTATTCTGGTGGAGGCCTCCGAGAAGAAAAACAAATATTGAACCTATCCCCGATGGTAACATACTGTGACCCCCCGTATTTTGGTGGTGGGTGGTGAACCGAAGGCGAACCCAAGACGAGACAATCCAGTTGGGTTCACACAGCAGCCGGGTTGGTCTTTACAAACCCTTCCACTAAAAAAAAAAAAAAAAACACCCCCTACGTGTCTTTTGACGGTCCAGCGTCATCGCGAGGTGTCATGATCTATCGATACATTTATGGCTGAACATTTACAATAAATCGTAAACTTAAATAAATGTCCAGGAACTTAAAAACTGAGGATAAATTTATTTTTATATTTAAAACTATTTATTTTTTTTAAACTCTTGTCGATGAGGTAGAGATTTGAAATTTTGTATATAAGCTGATTACGATTCACATTAGCAAGTCGTTAACCATCAATTCGTTCGACTTTTTTTTTTAAGCGAACGATATTTTGTTTTTAGTTTATAATAAGCAACCCCACATCCCCCTCTTGTCGGCAAAAAAAAATCTGGTGTGATAGTCGCACAGCACACAACTTTCTCTTACCTCCGGTAATCAAAAGTTGTGTTCTGTGCTTGTCACACCAGATTTTTTGTGTCGGCATATATTTAGTTTCCGCCGATATTTTAGAATTTAAGATGTAAAATTATAAACATAGGAAAATATTTATATTTTGTTACCATGGCAACCATTTCTCCTATCTTTCCTATGAAGTACAAGAGTAAAGTGTGCTTCAAACAATTTTGAGAGCAAAATGAGAATATACATTTGAAAGAGCATCAAAAAAAAAAATAGTTAATTTATGAATTTTAATCAAAATCATGCGGTTAGAGAATAACAACCAGCAAATTAATAACTCCATCTGACGTCCTTTATTTGGCAAATATTATATTTCGACACATATGACAAGCTTCATCCTCAGTGCCACGAGGATGTAATAGGTGGGCTTGGTGCAAAAATTATTTAAATGCCTTAGGGGCATCAAACATGTTTCTTGTGAGGTGCCTTCTTTAAACTGATGACCGCTCTGATGCAGGATTGATATAAATTGATATCAATATTTTGGTCCTGTTTTATACAACACAAATGTATTCAATTTGCAAATTTTGAGCTACCTAAATTAAAATATTCACTTAAGATAAGTGGCCGCGATTTTTTTAACTAGTGTAATATTCTTAAACAGTTTGTGTAACAGACTTCATATATAAATTTATGAATATCCCTTGAAAATTTTAAACAGTGTATGGTATATTCAACATTACTTCTTTAACGCTCAAGTCTCTCTTTTCCGTTAAAGCTGTTCGATTTAAGCTGCTAAGAGATGGCGTTAAAATCGTTTGTATTTCCGGCAAACATTTCTGGTAGAGGTGGCGGGTTGTTTGTTTGTTTTTGAGATGTGTAGTGTTATGTTGCACGTTAGTATGTGTGTCTGTTATAAAAAAATTTTATTTATTTAAAAAAAATCGCATCTTAGAGAGTTAACAAAAAAAAAAAATAATAAAGGAATGGGAAGGCAATTAGTAGATTCCTTTCTCAAACACTTTGACTTTCACTAAAAAAAAAAAAAACTTTTTTTAATCTTCCTTTCCAATGAATAAAAATTAACTTTCAACTTTATATATTTTTTTTGACATCAGTGATAATTAATATATGACTTTTTTTTTTGTTACAGGTGAGTTTCGATCATCATTTTCTCAAGTAAACTTCAGGGAGAAAAAAAAAGTAAGGGTAAATTAAATTATCTTTCTTTTGAATAAATTTGCAAACCTTTTAAAAAATTATTAATAATTTTCTTATTAGAATAATATTTTTCTTTAAAAAGTTTTTTTTTTTTTAATAAAAAGCTAGGTTTCTTTATATGCTGTTTTTAACTAAAAGTATTTGTATAAACTTTTGTTGTTTCACATATTTCATTGATTAGAAATGACTTTAACAATGTGTTTGTTTCTGAATAAAATTTTTGAAATACTTTGAAATTAAATGTTTTAATTAAGCAGTGGAATTGTAGATTGTGACCGAATAATGCGGATAAGATTAAATCCTTCTATATATCGAATATCAAGCAAGAAGAAATTATTTTATTTCGAAAGGTTTAAAGCTAGTAAAGAGAAGTTTACAATTGTAAATTTTAAAATTCAACGTGTCGCACAGGCAAATTTTTTGTACAGCCGGACCCACAAGTGTCTGACATTCTCGAGACAGTGAACCTTAAGCTTAGGCAACCAAAATGCTTAGCCGTTGGAAGTAAAAGTAGCTTTTCCTCTCCAGTTGCATTAAAAAAGTTGATTTATTCTTTTTAAAAATATTAGTTTGGTCGACTAAACTTAAGGCTCCACTGTTGAATGCATCAGGCACTTGTAGCGCCGACTGTATTATTTCTACGTTCGCTAGAATTGACGCTCAGGTCTTTTCTAAAAATTAAATCTGATAGTAATATAATTTATATTATTGAAAAGATATATTAATTTCGCTCAGGAGCCCACATCTTGTGGGTACGTGGATGGCGACCACGAGCTGCCCGAGCTGGGACAGGCAGTCCTTCAGTTCTTTGTATGTCTGTCTCTTCCTTCCTCTTTTCAATAGGCGTCAGACCGTACGACGGGCCGGCCTGTCCTATTTCTTCCGGTCGCAAAAACGCTTGATAGGGTTGTTGGGAAATAGTGAGGTCTGCCGACCCCGCATCGCGAGAAAAAGACGAGGACAGAAGAAGAAAAGATATATTAATTAATTGACATTAGAGGGATGGAGAAGTGACATGACAAAGCGCGGGAAGGTGTCATGACGTTGAAACATAAATAATAGCGATTAAGAGGGCCGCAGGGGGGGGAGCCCCCTACCTAATCGCAAGCCCAACGCAGTCGGGCTAGTATGAACATAAAGGTTAAATACAGTGTGAAAAAAAAATTTTATTTTATTTTAAACAAACATTACGATAATAGCGAAATCGCTTGTAGTTCTAAAAATGAGGGTGCTTCACATTCAGCCCTCTGTTGAAATAAGCCTTTTGTATAATAATAATAAGAATAACAATAATCATAAGTTAATAATAAAAGATTGCGTGGCGCATTCCTACGGTTCGGCCCAAATGGGACATCAATGCTAGCGAAATGAGTTCTGTATATTCAAATGAGACTTCGCTTTTTTCGGTAGTAAAGCCTCAGCAGCTTCATTTCAAATTGAAAAGAAACATTTTGCCATTATATTATATATAATATCATCAGAAAAGAGGGCGAAGACTTCACCTCCCTCCTCCTGACCTATATTTTTTTTCTCTTTTTACTTTTTTTATTTATATTTGACAAAGCGGAAACTTGTATATTTTATAAATAAATTCAAAGATTCTTTCTTTAGTAATCAATTCCAATCACCAGTAGATTTATTGTTATTTATAATTTCTTCTTTCTCTTACCTATGTAATATTTAGATTTTGCAATCTTATCAAGATATTATTGATTAAAATACACATTTTAAGTTTTGTCCATGAACCCAAAAAATCTGTCAATTTATGTGAACATAATATTTCAAAAATAGAAAAGTTATACACCCCCTCTCTTCTGGCATACAAAATTAATATTCTTTTACTTTTTTAATTTTTCATAAAAGGAAAAAACGATTTTGATTAAACAATATTAACTAGGTAGAGCTTTGTTTGAAAAAAAAGAAGGAATTTTTTTCAATCAACGCTCAAGTAGACTGCAAATAAGTCAATATATCGTTTAAGATAATAAATTTGCGAGATGTTTGTGTTTTATTAGGCAAAAATTGCGCCCCCTTGAGTCGAAGCAGTATCTTCACGCTTTCGCGGCGGACGGACTTCCTTTATCCTAGTTCGCTGGCCCAATAAACACAAAAGTAGTCCGCCCGCCGCGAAAGCGTGGAGATCAAATAGAATTTAACAGTTTTTTGAGTAGACCCTATTTTATTTGTTGGTGCACCAAGCGTTCCATGATGGGACCCCCTCCCCCCAGGTCGCCGGCTCAATAAACACAAAAGTAGTCCGCCGGACGTGAAAACGTGTTTCGACTAAAGGGAGTTTAAATTTTGCCCATCAAACACAAACTCATCTCGCGATTTTGATTAAAATTCATAAATCACTAATCTTCAATTTCAGATGTTTCTCGCTCGGCACTCGTGGATGAAATTAGGTTTTTTCAGAATTTGGAAGCCTAAAACCTAATTTCATCCACTAGTGTCGAGCAAGAAACATCTAAAATTGAAGATTAGTTATTTATGAATTTTCACTAATCACTAATCTTCAATTTCAGATGTTTCTTGCTCGACACTCGTGGATGAAATTAGGTTTTAGGCTTTCAAATTCTAAAAAACGGCTCGGCACTCGTGGATGAAATTAGGTTTTTTAGAATTTGAAATCCTAAAACCTAATTTCATCCACGAGTGTCGAGCAAGAATCATCTGAAATTGAAGATTAGTGATTTATGAATTTTAATCAAAATCGCGAGATGAGTTTGTGTTTGATGGGCAAAATTTAAACTCCTTTTAGTCGAACCACGCTTTCGCGTCCGGCGGACTACCTTTGTGTTTATTGGGCCGGCGACCTGGGGGGAGGGGTCCCATCATGGAACGCTTGGTGCACCAACAAATAAAATACTCACAAAAGCTGTGATATTCTATTTGATCTCCACCCTTTAGCGGTGGGCGGACTACTTTTGTGTTTATTGGGCCAGCGAACTAGGATAAAGTTAGTCCACCCGCCGCGAAAGCGTGAAGCTTCTGGTTCGACTCAAGGGGCGCAATTTTTGCCTAATCAAACACAAACATCTCGCAAATTTATTATCTTAAACGATTAATTGACTTATTTGCAGTCTATTTGAGCGTTGATTGAAAAAAAAAATCCATATTTTTTTTCAAACAAAGCTCTGCCTAGTTAATATTTGTTTAATCAAAATCGTTTTAGCTGAAATTGAAAATTAGAACCTACCGGCCCAGCATCTTTAAATTTTAAATCACTAATACTTCTTGCTATGTGGCGGAACACAAATTTGATTCAAATTCCACTTGCCATAAAAATTTTCTCCTTTCCATTCACACCAAATTTTTTTTTTAAAGAATATTCAATTACAAGTTCTATCTACAATATCTTTATATTTCAAACATCCTTAATTCACTGGACCCAATAATGATCCAAGGGTTTCTGGTTCTATTCTCAACATATCATTTTTTTTATTTTTCTAAACATGTTTTCATGAAATTTAATTAACTGCAGTTAATTAAATTTTTTTTTCTTTATTAATAATTCGTTATAATGATATATAGTTTAAAATTTCAAGTTTCTTTTTACATTCCGAAATTTGACTATAATTTCTTCAAAATAAATAATAAATCATATCTAATTTTCAACGAAATTTATTAATGACATTTATTTATTACTTAAACATGAGAGGCATGAATATTATATTATGATATAAATGATATTCATTTTATGAATTAAAATTTAATTTTCTCATTAAATATTATTGGTTGATATTAATATAATTTTAAAATCCAATAATTATTCGCTTGTCAGTTTGTCGGTATTTTTGTTAAATGATATTTCAACCTATTTATATGTATATAAAAAAGGAATTATAAAAATGTATATGTTGTATAGATCTAAATATATATTTTTGTATAATTAATTAATATTAATAATTAAAAACACTTTGAAAATTGACATAATGATCAGGTGTCAGATTTTTATTTATTTAATTGGCGCAAATTTTAAATTAAAGAGATTCATAAGCCAATGGAATTACAGTGACAAGTAATTTTTACTTTTTCTTACTCTATATATGAAATATATATAGAGAGAAAGTATTGCGATCATGTTAAAAATTCGATGTCGAGATTTTGATGGATATTCACGTTTTGTGGTCCCCTGAAACAAAAAATGTGGTTTTCGCGACATGGTCTGTGAACAAAATATCTCAGCAACTAAAAGAGCTACGAGGTTAAAATTTTATATTTAAGTTAGGCACCCTCCCAAGGGGTGAAAATAAGCTTTTGAACAAAATCGGCCAAAAACTACTAGTACTTTACTGATGAATTTTTCAGTTTTTTCGATTTTCTCAAAATCTGCTCCAACAATTTTAATTAAAATTCATAAATCGACTATTTTTTGATGATCTTTAAAAAGTGGTGGATATTAGTGAGAAGGATGAATAAATAAAATCCAGAGATGATTTTCAGGCCAATTTATTTGGATTAACTCCTTCAGCTATGGGTCAACGTTTCGGAACGAAAACGACTCCTTCTTAAGGACCATGCAGTGTCAAGAAAAACAAATAACCCTCAATTTTGTCATTTAGAGATGATCCAATCATTTTATTTATTCATCCCTCTCACTATATCGGTGAAATTTTTCGTGGAAATTGTTTGAAGTACACTTTACTGATGTACTTTTTCAGTTTTTTGCGGTTTTCTCAAAATTCGCTTAAACGATTTTTATTAAAATTCATAAATCAACTATTTTTTTGATGCTCTTTAAAAAGTATATCAGTGAAATTTTTCGCGGAACTGGTTTGAAGTACACTTTACTGATGTGGAAGCTGATTCGTAGCTCAGCGCCATCTATGAATCACGTGGTCCACTAAATATATTTCGACACAAAAAATCTGGTGCGACCAGTCACACCAGATTTTTATAGTGAAATTTTTAAAAGATCAAATGAAAGATTTTCGAGAGAGACACAAATGAAATTTCATGCGCTTGTTTGTGATCCCGATTTACTCCCGGAATACATGTTTCATTTAGGCATTATGTGGGCAACTCCTTTGAGATTTGCAAACAACAATCCCTTCAAATCTACAACTATAGAAACTAAATCTACTTAAATATTCCCCTATCATTAATTCAAGCTCAATTCCCAAATGATTTCATTTCGTTTTTAATATTTTAAATTATTTAAAAAAAAAATGATATTCAAATGAAATGTTAAAATAAACAGAGTGGATAACTGAGATATATAATCAAATAACTGGGATCATCTGGGACCTTCCATTCGCATAATATAATTATGCAATTAAATAATAAATAATTAGAGAGAGACTGAAATAACTCAAAGTAACATGCGAGTTTTTAAAACTAATATTTTTTTGTAAAACTATTAATAAAATTAAAATTAGAATTCGAGTCAGAGCTCTCTTGTTTTTATGCTTCTGTTAAATACAATAGAAATCTGGTATTCTGTCTATTATCACCTTATAAACAATTATATATATCTGTATATTGAAGTAGACTCTAAATGTGTATCTCAAATAATTTAAATTTTTTTATAAATAAATTTAATTCTTTAGAAATTTTGTTTTATGAATTTTAAATAATTATTTTTGAATTTAGAAAATATAACAAAAATTAAAATTTAAAATAAAAAAAAAAAAAAATTATCAAATACAATTGAAATACACAGAGCCTATGGAAATTTTGAATCAATTGACTTTTTTATTTATTAAACTAGTAATATATCTCGATACAAAAAAATCCGGTGTGACAGCACAGTACACATCTTTCGATTACCGAAGGTAAGAGAAAGTTGTGTGCTGTGCGTTAAATCGCTCCAGATAATACTCGTGTAGGCAAATCTCAATTCTCATTAATTTTATCAGACTATATATGTACGCTATACAAACGAACACATTTACTAAAATCGTAATATAAAAAATTTATTAATAGAGTTTTGAACAAAAGTTTGAAATCTATAATTGAACTAATCAATTCCTCATAATAATAACTGTTAACTTTGGATAATAATCAAACAAATAAACCAACCAAATCAAACTTTAGTTAGAGATTCAAAATGTGTATTTTTATTAGTTTGCAAATTCACGTAACATTTTTTTTTTTTTTTGACATTTAATAAATTAATTAAGAGCAGGGATTAAAGTAAACTTATAATGAAGACAGTCCAAGTTCAAATCCACCTCAATCCAAAAATTTATTTATCTATACCAATATCAAGTTCTTTTAAAAATTAATTTAAATAAAAGGAGGATCTCTTAGGGGAGAGATATTCACATTTCAAGCATTCTCTTGTGGGAAATGTACAAAACTATTATATGGATACACTTTTGTAATTGACCGAAAAAATTCTAGTGTATCCAAATTCTTTTTCGACCCATCAGACAGGCATACGCCGTCGATCGGTTCACAATTTGGCCACCCCTGAAATAACTTAAGAGAGAGAAATTAATTTAAAATAATAACTTATTAAAGTAAGAGGCCAATAGGATTTCCAAAGTCTTCAAAAAAGAATATTTCCATGGTCAAAAGGTCAGATCTGACAGAAAATTGAACTGAAATTTCTTATTTCCCAAGAGGGATATTTACAACAACAAAAAAATATAACGGACAATCTGTTATTATTTTACCTTAGAAAATTGTTCGCTATTAAAAACTTTCATACGAAGCGCGAAAATCGTTTTATTGTTGAAAAGATATAGGCTATTTGAAAAAGATATTTTATGGCATGGGGAAAAAAAAAATAAAATAGAGAAGAAAAATAAAATGAAAAATTTTATCAAAATAAATTAAATGCGTCAAAAATTTTAATTCAAAATGATTGAATGTATCTATTTTTTAGATTCATTGCTCCCGAGCGCAGTTGTTTATTTCTAGAAGGCTAGCATTGATAAATATTTCGATGTTGATGAGAGAAGTGGCTATCAAACGATTAGATAAATAAAAGGATGCCAGCTAAATATGATAACCGAATGAAAATCCTCATCACTGCAAAATGTTAAAATAGAAATTTTTTTTTTTAATTAAAAAAAAATTCTAAAAGTTTAAAATTTATTATCTCCTTTAAGTCATTAATGTCACGTTGTGGTTACTGAAGGGAGTAAACTTCATTGGAATGAGTTGAATTCTCGTTTCCTTCTTAAAATAGAGTTGGATAATTTTTTGCCATGAGGTGATTTGAACTCAGGTTGCCTTCAATTCAGGATTATAATCTATAACCTCTCGGCCAATCCTCACAATAAAATATAAAAAAATATTATTTATCAAATATTAATTGAATAAAATAAAAATAAATTGTTGTTAAAAAATAATCGGACAATGACAGCATTCTGAGTGTGTAGAGCAGGCACGATCTTAACGCCATCTCTTAGCAATAAGCTAAAGCGTTTCGCTTTAGCTAAAGAAAAAGCAAACATGTGGGGTCATAGGAACCCCGGCAGGAACGAAGTTCCTCACACCTTTTATTCAACTCAGAACATATTTTAATATCCGCCGACCCCGCACCGCGGGATTAATAATGGCGAGGACAGAAGAAGAAGAAGAATATATTTTAATATGAATATTATTTAAATAGACGGAAAGCCCGCCTTCTAGCCAGGGAGCTGCGCCCGCTGGAAGAAGGAAATAAAGAGAAGGAGAAAGTGGGCGTGGTCTCGCCATGACTTCGGCTAATCTCGCCTTCCTCCGCCGTCGTTCGGGCGCTGGGAACGCATTTTTGTTAGGAACGCGTTTTTGTTACGTTACATTTTCTCCCAATTCACCCTGCGTAAGCCGCATTAAAGAGCTTCGTTCCAAAAAAATTATTGTATAGCTAACTAGTTACAAATTTTTTTAATAAATAAATTTATCATCAGGATTAGATGATTTATCTGCTAGCTGAGTTATCAATTGCAGGACTATTTATTAAAAAGAAATGCCCTTGTCATCGACAAATGCAAACTAATTAAGGTGGTGTCACTGGGTGACGTTGTTTTGTAGAGGGGGAGGGAGGGCGGGGGGATGGTAAGTTCTTCTTTTTACCAATATTGATGGATATTGACTTGCAGCCTGTCCTCGTTGCATTGATCCTCCAATTCAAATAACATGTTATGTATTTTTGACCCTCGCCTCTCATATTACCATATTTGACAGGTTTATATTAAAGCTAATCATGGACAAAAATGGAAGCTATTTAATTTCAGCTTTGATTGATATTTAACATCTTTCAATTAAGGTTCAAATATCTAAAAATTAAAAATATTACAAGTCTATCAGAGTGACTGTTTTTTTTTTTTAAGATGGGAAATTATTTCTCTCCCCATTAAAATTAAATTTCACTTAAACTAATTTTTATCTTTTTATATAAATTAAATATCATTCAAAGATTTTTGTTTAAATAAATCTGTCAAACATGCTAATATAATTGGCAAGGGACAACCGGACGGAAATATCAGTCGGAGAATAAATTATTTTCAAAAAAAGAATTTTGTGACTCTATTTGTATTTTCTCGTTGACATGTATCAGAATTAACTCTTTTTTAAAATAATTTCGACAAGTTTCTAGGGAATTTAATATTTAAAAATATAGAAATTCTATTAAAAGGTCTTTATAATTATTTACAAATACCAGAACCACTGAGCGTGTTCGAATTAGATACATATCACTTGAAATTCTAACTTATTTAAATATAAAAGAATTATTTTAATTACACTGGTCTGTATGAAAAAAAAACTGAATGACTGTTTCTTACAGTTTTTTAATAGTCGAAACTGGGAAAGATATCTAAAACATTCCATCCTAAATTTATCTCTTAAATTACACAGTTCAAAACAAACTGTGATTGGCTAAAAAGGACATGATCTTAACACTGTCTCTCAGTATAAGGCTGTAAACAGCTTATTATCATCAAATCCAATTTAATTTAGTAAATAAAAAAATAAAATTAGATGAGCCCAAAATGAAAGGCGAGATTATTTATACTGAAATATTTTATAAGACATGTATTTAGAGTTTAATTCAAAAATCCAACAAAACGCACGTTGAAATAAAAATTATCCCATGATAAAACAAAATCCCAGAGATTATCAAATGTAACAAAATGCATTATTTTATGAATATCTAAAAACCCGAAATGCATTCATTGAAAATGTGTCCATTTATCATATGATTTAAAAGCTAAAATACAATTTTAAATAAAGCAACTCTTGATGGATAAACATTATCTATTTAACGAGATGTCAATTTTTTAGAGTTCTTAAATATTTATGCATTCAATCCATTCTTCATTATGAATTGAAAAAATAATTGATGAACTCGAGATGTTGTATGTCCTCCGAAAAGTCCTCGTTCGAGTCTATGGGGGCGCGATATCCCCAATGAAACATAAACTCATCTCACCAATTAAACGATATATTAACTGACTTTACAGTCTTTAGAACACTGTTTAAAAGCATCTAGGGAAGAAAAAGTCATTAAACAAGTTGACGGGCATCTAATAATAACACTGGACATGGGCGTAACTAAAGAATTTGGCTGGGGGGGGGGGAGGCATGGGACCAACAAAAATTACATTTCTAAAAGTTTCCTTCCCTTCATGAGGCAATTCTTATTAATTTTGGGTTAAGAAAAACAAATATGAGAAAGAGAAAATTTTTATTAGTTCTAGTTTTAGAGATATAGTGAAAATAAAATTTTCATAGAAAATATGCTCTAAAACGTCTCATATTATGAATTTTCAAGATTTTTTTAAAGATTCACGCCTTAAAAATATGCAGATAGTTAAAATATTTAAGTTTCAGCCCAATCGAAGGTCATTTAGACGTGCCTCAAACGACTTCAAGTTTACACTGAAAAAAAACCGACCTTGTAAAATTAAAGTGAAATCCCTTTAAAAATTTTCAACAAACCTTCCCATAAAATTAACAAAGTTTCCTTTTATTTTTACAAGAAATCGCCTCAAGTTCTATATGACAAAATCATCCCGTAAAAATGAAAAAATTTCCTTTTATTTCTACAGGAAATTTCATCGAGTTCTAATTCAAAAAGAAATCCTGTAAAATTGACACGGTTTCCTTTAATTTTGACAGTAAAAACCTTTAAATTCTTATTTTACCTGAGAAAAAGGCAACTCCCTCTCTACCTACCTACCCAGTGCTTACTCTAACTCAAGCTCTCCATTCTTTTATTTTGAAGAAAATCTAATTTGAATTTAGTTTCTTAGAGTTCAAATCAATATCATTAATAATAAATATTAATTAGTGAATATGGAAATAATTTAATTAAGCAATTAATAATATAGGCCATATAATATTCAAATAATTAGTAGCCAATCAGTAAATATTAATCTACTATCCGCGTCGCAAGCCTTCGGCCGACTTTACGTCTGACTAGGGGGACCCCCCACACCTGAACCTCTCTATTTTTTCATTGGACCTTATCATAGTTTTATATTATGTTGGTTCACTCATAATTAACCTAGCTATTATTCGGGTAAGCTAGTTGATTATGACTTTCGAGTCTCTTCCCATCTAGTTAGGCTAATCATATGATTAAATAAAGGTCAGATCTTGGTTAACTAGACCCATAGTTTGGTATAGGATTTAACTAAAGAGTGAAATTAGGAACACAAGCCTTGTTTGTTTATTTTTTTGGAAATTTTTAAATTTTTTTACTTTAATTAATTATTTTAATTTTTAATATTTATTTAAATTAATTTTAATTTTTAATATTTATTTAAATTAATTTTAATTTTTAATATTTATTTTAATATTTATTTTAATTTTTAATATTTATTTTAATTAATTTTAATTTTTAATATTTATTTAAATTAATTTTAATTTTTAATATTTATTTTAATTAATTTTAATTTTTAATATTTATTTAAATTAATTTTAATTTTTAATATTTATTTAAATTAATTTTAATTTTTAATAATTTTTATAAATGATGTCTTTTACAAAACCTTCCTTATACCTCAGATAGTTAATTATATATTAAAAAACACATTTTTTAACTCGAAGGTTAAGCGTGTCCTTGTTTACTATATCGATGATTTGTTATCGGTCGGATAAGTTTGAAAGCATCCTATATGAAAAACTCTTGAATATTTTTTTTTACAGTTTGATATTTTATTCTTAAACGAAAACCGTCGGTTTAATCTATTAGTACACATTTTTTGTTATTTTCAATACTTTTTTTTTCAACCCATACTAAAATCCCCTCCCTTCCACTCTTAAATAGATTTACTTGCAAACTTGGATAAAAAATTTAATAAAATCTTGTATGACTATTTATCAATAGCGAACACTTTTAGAATGTTAATGAATTATCGCTTTACTTTGAATAATGAGTGTCTGGAGTACATAAAATATTAAATATGAAGATAAAAAGCAATAAATAAAAAAATCCCCTTTTTCATTATGTTGCCGAGCTGTCTCCCTCGGGAGCTGCCAATGTAATAAAGCCAGATTGGTTTGTCTGGACAGGGCTCTCTCTAAGCTTCCATCCAAATCCGGATAGACTCCAGTAATGGTTGGAGCTGGAAGAGCTGGAGCGAACTGATTATAAAGATATCCTGCCGGCCCACCAATATGGATATATTCGAAATATTGTCTGCTTATTGTTAACAATCCCCCATATTACGATTGGGATTTTTCAAAGCGAAAAATTCATCTTATCCCCTTTAAATTATTAATTAATTACGCCTCACTTATTTTAATTAAATTTTAGAATTATACTAATTATTTAGAAAACAATTTGAGAGAAAAAAAATATTAAACCGCTTGTAAAGTCATTCAATTCATTGAGCCGTAGAGGTTCAATGACTGGATTTTCTTTTATGTTTAACAATAAATACAAAATTCTCTTTTTAAATCCTCCTTTCCTTTTGTTATTTAAAGATTTATGGTACAGTTAGATATTAGTAAACAAAATTTAGAACACCCCACTCTCTTTTCTTATAGCTTATTTGTTGTCTGTTTATCTTTTCTTGTTTAATGTTGTTCATTCGCTTTTACTTTCTCTATTATATATAGATAAAAAGTATTGGTTTCATGTTAAAATTTGATGTCGAGATTTTGATGTAAATACGTTTTTTTGACCCATGAGTTCAAAAAAGTGGGTCCCGCAAAATAGTCTGTGTTTAATTTAAAGCATGAAGGAATTGAGCTACGAGGTTGAAATTTTATATATAAGTTAGGTAGGCTTACTCTAAAACGAAGCTTTTGAACAAAATATTAGTATTTTACTGATGTACTTTTTCAATTTTCTCAAAAATTCGCTCACACGATTTTGATTAAAATTCATAAATTTTTTTTAGATGCTCTTCAAAATGAATATTCTCATTTTGCTCTCAAAATTGTTTGAAGACCACTTTACTCTTGTACTTTATAGGAAGGATAGGATTGCCATGGTAACAAAATATATATATTTTTCTATGTTTATAAATTTTTCATCTTGAATTCTAATATATTGACGGAAACTAAATATATGTTGACACAAAAAATGTGTAGCAAGCACAGAATAGAACTCTTATTGGCCAACCCAAACGGTGCAATACAAGAGTAAAGTCGTCTTCAAACAATTTTGAGAACATAATGAGAATATAAATTTTGAAGAGCATCTAAAAACCAATCCACAGGGTGCAATATTATTGCTCAATAAATTAGTTCACGGGAGATACCTGTGCAGCAAACATGTGGAATAATAAGAAGTCAAAACTCAGAAATATTGCGCAATATTGCCAACAGACGAAGCAATATTTACTAGATTGCCCAATAAAAATCAAACTGTTTTTATTGACTCAATATATTGCACAATCTTTCAATGCCATCTACAGGCACTCAATATTATTGTTCAATATCAATTATTGTGCAATATATTGACGAAAATATTGATCTTATAGATGCCGGTTAAAAAGAGGTTATTTAAACCTCCCTTACGTTCGTTTCTGGTGATTTTTATTATGTTGTTTACAACCGTGCTAATTTTCAAAACTTTTTTTTGTTGTATCTTACTTATGAGAGTGGCGATAGGCGGAAACACCCAAGGACCATCCATCATTGTATGTATGAGCTAGTGTGTATGTGTATCTTATTATGCCGAAGTTCAATCATGGCAACGACGATTCAACACTAAAAGGTTACTATTTAAAAAATAAAAAAAAAATTACCTTAATATTGAACTCTTATATATTTAGTAAAACTTGTTGGAAATTTTATATAATTATTATAACTTCTTTATACCACGTATACGAAGTTAAAAAAAAAGTGTATATTGTGAAGATCGGTTCTAACTTCACTCTAATGAGCCTCAGGCACGATTGAATTATTATCGTGGTGTTGTTTAATTTCTTTAGACACGGACTATCGAATCGATATCTCAAAAGCTCACCTATTCCCTCTGGTTTTTCTTTTCTCTTCACTTTATTATATATATATATCCTATGAAATTCCCCTTTAATTATAAGATTGCCAAGCGATTGAATGCAATCGATTGAGAACTCTAATTGGCTTACAACGTTTGGTTTAAAACACCGTTTATGATGATTTAATCAATGCTTGGCACCTTTAAATCAAAATACTTGAAATCTTTTTAAAAGCCACTGGAACGTTTAATATAATCTGATTTGCCTTAATTAAATCACGTGATATTTGATTTTATAAAAAAAAAATTTATTTATAAACGTAAGATTTAAAAGCTTTTAATATTTTATTGACAAATCTGTTTTATTTATTTATTTTTTTGAGAGAGAGAAAAGAAGCCATCACCCTTTTGGGGCAAGTAAAATGGATAACATATTACATAATGTTAATTCTCATTTAAGTTTCGGATGTCCTCCCGAACTTGGCAAGTAATGTTGAAGAAATACACTAAAGAAATAATAAATTCTAGTATAATATTTCAATACAATTTCTATTTTTTTTATGATAATCCTGACGAAGGACATAATTATCGTCCGAAACGTTGAAAATTAAATAATAATAATTTTTACTTTTTTCACACAAAAAAAAATTTATTTAATTGTTTTAAAAATATTATTTAAGAAAAAATGTTATATTTTTAATTAAATGAAGAATTTAAAAAAATATATCAATATTATTATGGGAGTTTTTAATTATAGACCAACCACATTTTGTATTAATTATTTATTAATAAAAATATAAACACTGTACAACGTTTCGACTGCAAAAAATTAAGTAGTCGAAACGTTGTACAGTATTTATATTTTTATTAATAAATAATTAATACAAAATATGGTTTGTCTATAATTAAAAACTCCCATTATAATATAATAATAATAATAATACAAACAACAAAAGCTTCAATAAACGCATTCATGATAAATATAACCCTGGTTCGACTCCAGGAGGCGCAATTTTCGCCCAATCAAACACAAACTCAATTTGTTATCTTAAAAAATATTTACATCTTCCTTGCTCAGGGGCCCACATCTTGTGGGTACGTGGATGGCGACCACGAGCTACCCGAGCTGGGACTGGCAGTCCTTTTATTCTTTTATGTCTGTCCCTTCTTTTTATATTTTCAACAAGCGTTAGACCGATCGACGGGCCGGTCTGTTTTATTTCTTCCGGCGCAAAAAACATACCCCACCGCGGGAATAATAAAGGCAAAGAAAGAAGAATATTTATTTTCAAAGGCATGAATAATAGAAAAATTCGTTTACCTAACGAAGTCTAAAATTTCGACGTGTATAGTTGAATTTCAATAGAATCAACAGGCAGTGCCTAGCGAGGGGGGGCAAGGGGGGTCATGATGCCCCGGGCGCTACTCATAAAGGGGCGCCAAATGGTCCGCAAAACAAAAAATTGCTGGATTTTTATTTTAATTGATTTCTGGAAAATATATTTTAAATTTAGTGCCAGTGTAATATAATAATTTTGCATATTTTACATATAATATTATATGGTTTTCGAATGGGCGGGGGGGGGGCGCTAAAAAGGTATTGTGCCCCGGGTTCGAGTTAAGCTCGCTACGCCACTGTCAACAGTCTAGTAGTAAATTTATTATTGTAACTTTTTGAATTAATAATGATTAATTATTACTTTTACTCTTCATTCGAATTTATTATTTAAAAAAGAAAGCAAAATCGGACAATTTTACCCCCGGAAAGTAGATACCAGAAGCAGGCAGATCCTTCCTCCCTCGCCTCCTCCATGCGCTTACTTAAACTAAACTTGGGAAATTCTGTCAAAAGTTAGCCGAACGAATTTTCTCTGTCCAATTAGTGCATGGCTGGCTAGATGATGAGGGTTGCTGGAGGCGCAGCTCCCCCTCCCCTTTGGAGGGCTCAGCTCCTCTTGAGACCCTCAGGCCTAAACTGAAGCCACATAGTACACCATCTTTAGCCCCTCTTTCTCTCTTTCCTTGTTGACTTTACATCTTTTCTTTCATCAAACCCAAAGCTCATAACCGAGGAGCCTTTTTTTTTATAGTGTATCAAAAATTAAATGAAATTATCACTGGAGGTCTCTCTATTTTCGTAATTTTTTTCTATCACTAGAATATAACATATAAAAGTTATAATAATTAAAATTAACTCTGTCTTTTTTCTTTTCTTAAACACTTAATAAATTTCTTCAAGAAAACATTAGATCATTTTTTGAATGATACACAAATAAAAATAGAATATTTCAACTTGAGCCTACGGTCGAGAGTTTAAATCTATAATATTTGGTCACTTGGACCTTCATAAGACAGCAATATTCACTAGACTATATCTTAACGTTGCTAAAATAATTCTTTATCAACAATTCAAGAATGGGAACAGTCCAATTTTCAAATGAGAATCTCTGCTAACCACACACACAGATCATTTTTAGGGACCCACTTTTTTGACTTAGGGGGCCTCAAAACGTGTATAATAATTCTTCTTTATAGGCGGAGTAAAAAAAACTTGGACTTAAGGCAGCCAAATTTATTTTATTGCCGTTCCAGGCTGAGTTTCGGCCCCATGTCTAGGTCAACTTCATAGACAGTTGGCGAAAATAGAAGGTCGAAACGTCAGTCTGGCACGGCAAATTTATTTTATTAATGCCGCATCGCACCAGGCTGACGTTTCGGCCCCCCTGTCTAGGTCATCTTCAGAGACAGTTGGCGAAAATAGGAGTCGAAACGTCAGCCTAATGCAATGAGGTATTAATAAAATAAATTTGGCTGCCGGAAATCTTGAAGTTTTTCCTGACTCCGCCTTTACAAGCCACCCACTTCTTTATTTCAAATGACACTTGTTGGGAAATTTTAAATATAATTTTTTTTTCTCTTTGACGTTCAAGAAGCTGTAATGTAAATATTCAAATCATTAGGTTTTTTCGATTAAACGTCCGAGGGCGTCCGGCGCATGCGTAGTGAGGAAGATCACATGGGTAGTGACGAAAAGCAATACGCTTTTTCTTAATGCGCATGCGCCGGACGCTTAATCGAACAGACCTATTAATTTAAATCTAACACCATTGTGTTCTATCCAGGTAAAATTAATGTAGAATTTTTTAGGTTCATAAAATTAAATAACGAGGAAAGTCAGTCATGTCCCCTCTCTATATAAGGCTCTATCTAATGTGACTTGAATTACCTCTAGTCAGTGAAATCGTTTCGTTTCTTTGTAACTCTTAGACCACTATGAGACACTTACTTTTTATTTTTTCATGCAATGTATGAAAAGTTTTTCAAACATATTTAAAAATAATTTTAAAGATTTGTCCTAATCTGGCCCATTTTCCCCTTTTGAAAGAGGTTTCTTCATTACAAGGTTGTCGTTTAACCAAGAACCAGCTATTTGGCCATGAATGAGGAAACTATACTTTAATTATATTCACTTTATAAATGGATAAACATTTAGATTGATGTAAAAAACTTGATTAAAATTTTTTATTTAGCTTAAAAAAAAAAAAAAAATTAAAATGCCTGTCGTATGAAATGTTTATACTAATAGTTTTTTATGTCATTAACTTCTAAATAAATTCACAAAAGATGTTTTAAAATATACATAAAAGAGTATGAAACCTTTTCTTGGAATGAAAATTAATATAAATATATAGATACGTTAATCCAGTTAGAATGAGAATGATGATTAAAGCCAAGTATAACGCTCCCCTCTATTTATCGTTATTATCAACACAACGGCGGCTATATACTCGGTTATCAGTTTAATTCTAGTTAAAATCATTTAATAAAATTCTCTATGACCGAAGAACATGAAAAAAAATACAACAATAATGTGGAGTAAAATCGAAAACACAATGAAGATGATGATTGTATTCATGAAATGATATTACGTAATCTTTGTTTTTTTATCTTTTTCGCCATCTTTATGTTTAAATTTGCATATTTTCTTTTTGAAAGAGTTTCTCTGTATAGAAAATAAAATATAATAACAACAAAATACCATTAATTACATAAGAGGATTTATTATCCAAACGAAATAAAATTTGACAATTTTTAACTTTGCCCACTAACTATCAGGGATGGGCAGGATCGCGATCCTTTTCGATTTAAATCGTAAGATCCGATCCAGGATTTTTGGATCTGGATCGAAATCATTTTTGCTCTCTGGATCTAGGATAGGATCCCTAATCTTTTTCGAAAGATGAGCGAATCTGGATTTTTGCGATCATTTTCAAAGGGTTGTTTGTCAATCCCTTTAAAACTTTTTATTTATCTTTCATTCAAACGTCTAAAAATGTGTGAATTAGACCGACGAAATAGATTTGAATTAGGCAATTTTATTAGAAACTGGATTTTCGGACCTCAAACCTGGATCAGATTTCCGCAAGTCTGGATCGCCGATCGGAACAGCGATCCTTTTTCTAAATCGAATCAGATTAGCGGATCGGATTTTCCGAGTTTGTCAGACCGCCAGATCGAATCTCTAATCGTTTTGCAGCAGCTAGATCGTATTGTCCGAACTGTTCGGATCTGCGGATCGATACGTTACTTCTTTTTAAAGAATTTTGCCCATCCCTGCAAACCATAGGTTGGGTAGGATCCTCGAGTTTTTTGCGACGTTCCAGTGCTATGTGCTGAGATCTCAATAGAATTTTTTTTTTTTTTTTCAAAGGTCATTTTTGGTCCTTTACTTGTTTCTCTGACGATTTTTCACAATTTCGTCAGAGGAAAAAATTTTAAAAATTAATCAAATGCAAAACACTCCAATCATTTGCTTGATTTTCTATTGCTCGGAATACTTGCCGGAAATTTAAATGTTTATATTGATATATTATATATAATTCTTTCTCAGAATTTATTAAAATCTATCAATTGAAGGAGGATGGGGTTGTGACATTGTCAGTCTCCAGCCCTACCCTCCAAAAAAATTTAAAATTTTCTCTCTATTCGTCTAGCTGTTTTTTTTATAGAGAAATCGCTGGGCTTAAACCCTCATATTTACCTCCCCCCTGGTGCCAATCAACCTTTATTTTGACATAATAGTTTATCGTTAAAAAAAAGAAATTATTTTTTCATTTCAATACTCTGTTGACAGTAAAATTAGTTAAAAATTAATTTATCAAATAATCATAATATGAAGTTAATCTAAAAGGAAATAAATTATTTTCATATCTTCTTACTTGCGTAGAGTATGTATCTATGTATGGTTATTTAAATAAAATATACGACGCGTTCATATATAAATACTTAATTAAAATGTCGCAAAAGAAAAAGAAAAATTTATTACTTGGAAAATATAGATAATTTATCTTTTTTTTTTTTTTTTTGTTAAAAGAATAGTTCCTTTAAAAATTTATGAATTATGAAAGGTTTTGTTAGAATCATCCAATCGTACTTGAAAATGTCCGTCCTTGTTAGTCGTACAAGAATTGTTTAAAGACCTCCTCTTTTGGATGCACTCACCCAGACACGGGGATAATAAAAAAAAATAATGGTCGAATTACGACGCCCGGCTTTGTTTTACGAGCCTTGTATAATTGTTCGTACGAAAATATTTAAAACAAAAAAAAAAAAAAAAATGAGGCAAAAAGAGTTTTGCTTTATAAAAGGTTGCAATTTAATTGCAAGTATGTGATGCATCAATAAAAATTGTTCAAATGAGTATGAGGAATGTGAAACAAAACAGTTTTTTGCCTTGCTTTGTTTGTGTCTAATTGATTTATTTGCGGTATTTACAATATATACAATAAACATCTGACAAAATAACCTCCCCTCCACACCTCTCTTCTTTCCGACACCTTTCAAAATATCTTATTTCATCAATAAGGCTTTGTAATGTCGAGATTTTTAAGCGTTTTGAAACCCCCTGAGTTCGAAAATGTTTGTTTGTGTTGTCCCCACAATATGCGAAATTTTATATTCATATCAAAAATTCGATATCAAGATTTTGATGGAATTATACGTTTTGAGGTTCGATGGGTTCCCGCAATTGTGGGGTCAAAATTAAGCAAATGAGCTTCAAGAATAAATATTTTATATTTACCTAAAATT
Source organism: Euborellia annulipes (assembly GCA_023213315.1). Classification (NCBI taxonomy): domain Eukaryota; kingdom Metazoa; phylum Arthropoda; class Insecta; order Dermaptera; family Anisolabididae; genus Euborellia; species Euborellia annulipes. The sequence goes on from JAKCPI010022805.1 coordinate 27,867, forward strand.
GGCCAAAGAGTACTAATGTACTTTTTCAGTTTTTTTCTATTTTTTCAAAATTCATAGATCAATTATTTTTTAGTCCATCTTTAAAATGTAAATTCTCATTTTGGACTCAAAATTGTTTGAAGCACATTTTACTCTTGTAATTTGTTGGAACATGGGCGTAGCCGGGGGGGGGGGGGGGGGGGCCCCCCCCGCTGGTTCCTAAAATTTAAAAAAAAAAAAACCAAAATTTTTTTTTTCCCCTTGAAAATTTTTTTTAACCCCCCACCCCCCCCTATAATTTTTTTTTTTTTTTTAATTAAATAATTAATTATCTATGTATATATTAATTGCCACCCCCCCCCGGTGTTGGAACAATAGAAGAAATATAAATATTTTTCTATGTTTATAAATTTTAATGTACAGTGAGGGACAATATTAAGTCCCACCCATTCGTTTTCTACTTGAGATTATTTCATTGTTGTTTAAAAAAATATTATATATTTTTTAATGAAAACTTTTATAGTTCAAATTTAGAAAATTTCCAATAAAGATTTTCATTTTCTTTTATAAAAACAATGAAATAATCACAAGTAGAAAACGCATGGGTGGGACTTAATATTGTCCCTCACTGTACTTCCGGAAACTATATATATGTCCTAACAAAAAATCTGGTGTGACAAGCTCAGAACACAACTTTCTTACCGAATGTAAGAGAAAGTTACTGTGCGACCATCACACCAGATTTTTAAAATTTTTTATTCATTGTTGTCTCTTAATTTTAATAATATCTGAATGCATGGTATTTCGAATTTCTTAATAGGAGTAATTTGAAATATATAAAGAATAATACAATACTCTTTTTGAGGTCCTCTGAGTCCAAAAAATTGGTCCCAAAAAATGATCTATTTGTCTGTCTGTGTGTAGGGATTCTCATTTTTTTTTTCTTAAAAAAAGACCACAATCATCCGTAAGCTTCATTCAACTTTTCAGCTGTCTTTGAGACTACCATCTTTCTTATCGAGCCATTAACGTCGTCAAAGGATTTAGCCCGAACAAAAGCGCCCAAATAAGGAATAAAAATGTAAATGCAATAGAATACAGAGATAGATATATAAGAAAGGTTACGTTAGGGAAAAGGAAAGACAGGAAAGACATATATCTTACAGATATATATATATATATATATATACGTGTATGTAGAAGAAGACGATGCTTTAGGAGAGGAAGCTGAGAAAAAATGAAGACAAGTTTTATTTTTGTTACTTGTTGCCGAATGGACGCGCATATATCTTTGGTTATTTCTCCCCCTGGATTACCCTGAAACCTCTGCTCTTTGCGAAACTAGCTTTCAACTGTTCAAATGCTTTCTCTCTAAAACTTTACCAATAATCACACTTAATAGAGCATTCTCTCTTTTCGAAACTACATTTTATCTTAAAATACATTACGGACTAGTAATTGACAGGAAAATTTATTTTACAAAAAAAAAAAAAATTGAATTATGAAGGTGATTTCAGCATGAAAGGCAAAAGACACAAAAGAAGTGAAACTTGGAAGCAAAATTCACAAAAGAAAAGAGTTAGAATCAGATCTGCTTAAAAGGAACCGACCGAAGTTTCGGTTTTGGTTACGGTTTCGGCCAAAAACCTGCCCAAACTTTCGGCCGGCCGAAACTTGAGTTTGAAAAGATGGGATGAGACTCGCACACAAAAAAATCGTCGTATGAGATTTGCAACTAAAAAAATGGCAGAGGGAAAAGTAAAAAAAAATAAGTCAAATGATTTTCGCAAGAGGGATAAGACTTTCTCGTATATTCTTTTGGAATTACGTTTGGGTGTGTGTGTGTGTGAACACGATTGCTTAAAAACCAAAGCAGCTAGATGGATGAAATTTGGTAGATGCTCCTTACACTAAAATTATAGATTTCTTTCAACTTTTGGAGTAAATACGTCACTTGGAAGTAGTACTTTACCTAATAAGTTTTTTCAGAAATTTTGAAATTTTCAATTTTTTTATCATATTGTGATAAATGACTCTATTTTAAAAAGTTTTTATTCTTTGACACTTTTTCAAAAACTGAATAGATTTTTAGTTATCGAAGGTAATTATTAAAATAATTTTTTTAATTGTTTGATATTTTTTTTTTTTTTTAATTTGTTGAGTATAAAAAAAAATAACTTTTTTTAAATTTAATAGCTGAGAAAAAGGAGAAAAAAATCGAGAAAATTTTGGTTAAGCAAGGCTAAGAACTGCTGAACCGTGGATAGGTGACCCGCTGAGTGTTGAGTCTCTCACCTGCTGGAAGCCATTTTATTTAATTTCCCAAAAGTCAAATGATCTTAGAGGCCGAAATATAAATTGAAAATACAATTAACTTTAACACCCGTCTCAGGAAGAAAAATAAATAAATCCCACCTCATTAATGAATCAAAAGTTAGAATATATTTATTTCCTTTATTAAAATAATTTTTTCATATTCATTTTTTTAAATTATTTAATTTGTTTTTTTCTTCTAATTTGATGAATATAAAAAAAAAAAATAGTTTTATTACTTTTTTTTATTTCTCTCTTTAATGGCTTCTCAGAAAAGATGACGTCACGCGTATTGTTTGGAATCCGGTGCATGTGCACCAAGAGCGGTGACTAAGCATCTTTAAGCGACTCTCTCCATCTCACTCGCACTCATTACCTTCGCTCTCTTTCTATTCAAATGCTATTCCAAAGCCTTTTATAGTCCACAATATTTGAATTTTTGCTTTTTCGAGGAGGGGGACGCCTTTTAGGCCCCCCCCCATCCCCCCTCCCCCTTTAGGTTGTCCCCTTCGTGATATTTATACTAATTTTATGAAATTTGTTTGATTAAATTAGATTAATTTCATTTTAACAAAAGGGTTTATAGAATGGACACCAGAGGCAGCACCTGCCGGCGGTGCCTTATACACACATTTGCTTGCAAGGCTGTCTGTCTGTCTTTATTCAATTCGAGTTTCTAAAGAAAAAAAATAAATAAAAATTTAATTATATAACAATTTTTATTATTTTTCCTTAGAGAGATTTAATTATTTAATTATTTTAATAAATTGGCTTTAATTTTTCATAAGGCAAGACAATCAACTCAATGCTATCCAATTGGCAAATTCTAGAATTTTTTGCGTCTGCCCTTTTGAGAAATTGCGAACCCGAGTCTTTTTCCTGGACTCTCCATAACATCCTCTATAATACGGCAAAATTACGGGAAGTTGGTGACAGACTAACAGACGGACACTCCGCTATTATAAATATAGATTTTTCTTTCTCTTACCTCTATATATGTTAATATATATAGAGCAGCGGTTCCCAACCCGTGGGCCGCGGGCTGATTGAAACTGGGCCGCGGAAGTCTAAGAGATGATAAAAATTATTAAAATAAAAAAAAATAATAAAATTTTTAATTTTTTATTTTTTAAACAATTATTTATTTAAATCAAATCCTTGTTGCACAATTTTGTTTTAAGAATACCTACCAAACGATAAATATTTATGCGAAAATAATATTATACAAATTCATTTGTTTATATTTACATGTTTTTTAATGACACCTGTATGATTTTGTTTTGATTTTTCTTTCCAAAATTTACGAAAAACGTCATTTTCTTCGTTGATTATTTCAAAAACTATTCAGCTTTAGGAAAAATATCAAAGAATAAAAACTTTTTAAAATTGAGTATTTTATCATAATATAACAAAGAAATTGAAAATTTCCAAATTTCTGAAAAAACTTATTAGGTAAAGTACTACTTCCAAGTGACGTATTTACTCCAAAAGTTGATAGAAGTCTACAATTTTAGTGAAAGGAGCATATACCAAATTTCATCCATCTAGCTGCTTTGGTTTTTAAGCAATCGTGTTCACACACACACACACACACACAGACACAGACACACGGACACCCAGACATAATGTCTAAAATGGTATTTTTGGACTGAGGGTGGTCTAAAACGTAGAGAAACATCAAAATCTCGAAGTCGAATTTTTTTGCGATTACAATACTTTCTCTCTATGAGAAAGTAAAATGGTAAAATAATATGAATATTGTATAGGAAATACAAGTTTCGGTTTCAGCTGAAAAACTTGTTTCCTACTTCAAAAAAAGGAGACTTTCTCTTTTTGTTGAATAATACGAAATCTCAACGTTTAATTCAAAAGAGCATTTCTAACATTTGTTTATTTTGATATAATTATTTTTGATTTTCTTTCCAGCAAATTAAAATTTATTCTTTTCTTTGGATATTTTATGAAATTGTCTAGAATTGAAACAAGGTAAACTGTAAAGCTTTTAGGGATCTATTACAAGTAATCCGATATTTATATATCTTTATATACTGTAGTAATATTTGAACCCATCTTCAAAGGTTATAGGTTACATGCCAGATTTAAACCATCAAAGTTTACAACTTTCCAGAGACATGCTTTTAGTAAACTTTCCATTACCATACATTAGAAAACTTGTTGAGTTTCTAGCCAAAAGTCACAAGACAAGCATATATATCATTACTATTATCAATAAATATTAAATTAAGATGCTCAAGTGGAAATTACACTCTTTTGAAATAATCAACATTAAGAGTTCCTTTAATCTTGGCGATTGTTAAAATTCGGTTTGATAAATAACAAAACTTCGGAAATAAGTTTCGATAAAGGAACTTTTTTTTCTCTTTGTTAATTAAAGCCTTTTTCTTTTTCTTTGTTAGAATTTACTCACTTATATTTTTGAATAGATAGAATATTTTAAAATTATTTTATATCACATATCAATTTTTACTTTCTCTTACCTATATATATGTTTATATTAGAAAAGTATTAGATTCATGTCAAATATTCGATGTCGAAATTTTGATGGATATACACGTTTTGAGGTACCCTGAGTCCAAAAAAGTGGTTTTTGCGACATTGTCTGTCTGCCTGGTAACCCCCTGGCATGTCACATGAAGCTTGTGAACAAAATCGGTCAAAGAATACTAGTCATTTACTGATGTACTTTTTCAGTTTTTTTTGGATTTTCTCAAAATTCGCTCCTACGATTTTGATTAAAATTCAAAAATCAATTATTTTTTAGATGTTCTTTAAAACGTATATTCTCATTTATCCTCAAAGTTGTTTGAAGCACACTTTAATCTTGTACTTCATAGGAAAGATAGGAGAAATGGTTGCCATGGTAATAAAATATAAATATTTTCCCATGTGTTTATAAATTTACATCTTGAATTCTAATATATCGGCCGAAACTAAATATATCTCGACATAAAAAAATCTGGTGTGACAAGCTGTGGGACCAGATTTTTTATACGCTTTCTTAACTAAGTAATTTTTTGAAAGATGGTTTATTGGGGAAATCGCACTCTCTGGAGGGAGGGCTTAGGATACCGCCCCTCCCGCGAAAGCGGGAAGTCCTAATTCGAGTCCAGGCTCAATCAAACGATATATTTACAGTCTTTTTCGAAAACCCTCTTACTATTTCCAATGTTAATTTGGATACTAAGATTTGATCAATAAATACATGGAAGTATTTATTAAATTTTAAATTACACCTAGTTCCTAAAAGCCTAAAAGAGGTCAAACTAATACTTAGGATATTTAAATAAATAAATAAACAGCATATTCTGTATTAATTTTTTTGAATTTTAAATTATCTCATCAAGAAAAGAAAAATGCCGATAAGAAATATATCTATCTCTATTGACCTATTTGTCTTATCGATGTATAAAGGTGTTTGCGACTTAAATAGGGCGCATGGTTCGTACTCCGTACCCCTTCTCCCTTCTACCTGGCAGGGCTTTAAGGCTGAGTCACAAATCACATTGCGATGGGGGAATCGAAGTGTTGGAAAAGTTGGGCGGGGGGGGGGGGGAAATATCTCACACTTTACCCACAACCTCGAAGACTGAAGGTGCCGTTGAGTAATATACGGCGTTCAATCTTCATTCGATTGGAAAGGGGATTCCCTCAAAAAATACCCTCTTGGAGGGCTGTCAAACAAACGTGATCTTTTTGCAAAAGATTTGTATTAATAGCCAGAGGCGAGTGTGTCTGGTGTAGGATACAAAAAAGATAGAAGACGTTGCAATGATCCCTTAAGACCTCCTGCCGAGATTTGATTCATTATATTTATGCATATGACAGCCAAGCAAAAAAAAAAAAAAAAAGACGCAACAGACTACGCTAATGACTAGTTTTATTAAAAAAAAAGCTATAATTAATTAAAATGAATTGAACTTAGATATTCAAATGACAGAAAAATGGACAGAAATAAATATAAATTGTTTAAAATTAATCTTTGTAAATAACTAAAATAAGTTTATTTCCCTATTTGGAGTTAGATCCGCTTTTTGTTAGTCGAGTTTGTGTGTTCTGTTCTGTGGGAAGAATAAACGTGAATCGAATAGATAATGTATGTAAATCAAATCTAAGGGATTTTTCTGGCTAGTTGAATGCTAAAATGAACACTGATACGTGAACAATAGACTTTTGTCATTATTATTATATATTTTTATTTTGTTTAAGCATTTTTGAATTCTTTTCTTGATTGAATTCTAATGTGAAAATAAACCTATTTACATTTCCATAATTACTAATGTACATAAATGCACTATTCTGATTAGTAGGGAAATCAGGAAGGGTTGAGAATGCCATCAAATTACAGAGAAACAGATCTCTAGCTATTAGGCAAATACGCTGTTGACTAAAGGTGACAATTGAAACAAGAAGAAATAATCTTTTTTTAAATTTGTATAGGTATCTGAGGCCATTTAGACCCTATTTATTGATTGATATTCAATTCTCGCCTGGGGCGGGATGTGAACCCTTGACCTTTGACACCAGAAGCTCTAAGCCATAGGTCAAGGGCAAATAAATTTATAATTAAGAAATGAATAGTCATCGAATTTATTTTTCCCATCACAATACTTTTCTCACTATAATAGAAATCGAGTATTTCACTAGATACCAAAATAAAATCAATGTTGCCTTTTATAACTGGAAGACATTTCTATAAACAAAAAAAAGATTATTGATAAATATACACCTCATATTACAAATGATCGAATTTTATTTAAATTTCGTTTTTGTTTGCAAATTTTTTTCACAGATTGTAAAATTTAATTCCTTCTATTGCGCTAAAATTCAAATAAATGGTTTTACTTTCTCTTACCTATATATGTTAATATATAGAAAGTATTGGATTTATGTCAAAAGTTCGATATCGAGATTTTGATGGATATACACCCCTGAATCCAAAAAAGAGGTTTTTGCAACAATCATTGTGTGTGTCTGTCTATCTGTGAACAAAATATCTCAAGAACGAAAAGAGTTTGAAATTGGATTCATGTCAAAAATTCGATGTCGAGATTTTAATGGATATATTTTAATGAATTACACGTTTTGAGGTCTCCTGAATCCAAAAAAGTGATTTTCGCAACATGATCTTTCTCTGTGTATGTGTGTCTGTGTTCAATGAGGCTAAAATTTCGAATTTTTGACATTAATCCAATACTTTCTCTCTACATATATATGTACAGTATATTAACATATACCGGTACATATCTAAAAAAAAATATTTGTATTCTTTGAACTTTATTTTTTTTTTAATAATAGGCTATATACAAATGCATCCCAATATTAATATTTGTAAATAATTTAATAAAATAATTTTGTACTTCGTATTATTAATTTTTTCATTAAATAATTTATCAATTTTTTTTTTTCCAATTAATTATTACTTCCAAAGAATAAAAACAAAGAGACCGCAGAGCACTCTAGCGGCGAACAAGTCTAAACAATCAGTCTGGCGTTCACTTCTACTCTCGTTCGGTTCGTTTTCTTTAAGTGATTTTATTTAGTGCTTTAAAAAATTATAAAATGTGTTCAGTGAGTTTAATTTTCATTGTGATGTGTCTTCAAGTATTAAATTTTATATCGTGAAGCTCCTGCCATCACCTTTGACTCAGGTATATTGAAATTTACTTAATTAATTATTCAACTACCTGCAAGCCAAGCCAAAAGAACATGGCTGATGCTAATTATTATTTAAAAAAAAAAAATTGACTAGGAAATTATAAAATAATTTTATCAAGTGTTCTATTAGAAATTATTTTATGGGTGTTTGTTAAGAAGGAAATTTGATCTATGTGTGAGTGTCTTTACTAGGAATTTTTTTTTTTATTTTTGATTATTATTTTTTTTTCTAAAGGAAATTTTTTTAGCTAATGAAAGATTTTATAAAAAGATCCTAGATGATTTTTTATTGAGCTCTGCCGGCAGGCGATCTGCTTACTTAAATAATTAATATTATTTTTTTTTTTAGAGTAATAATTTTTCAGTTTTCTTATTACTTTGGTTAACAAAAATTTTTTTATATAAATTAACTGTACACTAACTAGTGTTTTGATTAAACCCACAAATATCGGAACAAATTTATTTTGATTCATCGTTCTATTGAATATAATATTTTTCATTTAATTTAATTTAATTATTTAATAATAAAACAAAACGGAAATTCTTTTCATTGTCGTTGTCTATTTTTATTCGTCGACAATCAGAATGAAAGGGGCGAGGGAGGGGGAGGCGAGCAGGCGCCAATCGTTGCTTAAACAGTTCCCACGTTCGTCCAGCCTAATTAAATTTATATCTTTCTCAATCAATTAGATAATCTCTTTGAAATGATATTTATATTATAAATATCTCTTCTTTTTCTTTTCTCTCTGTAAAAAAAAAAAAAAAAACTCATATTTTACATTAATTTTTAATGGAAAAGTTTTTAACTTACTTTATCCCTATAAGTGACCGTCCACATCAAAATCTTCACCGGGATCAAAATTGAGTTTTTATGCTTTCTGTACAGAACACATCCTGCTGATCAAGCCGGTTTTTTTTTTAGAATTTTTACTTTCTCTTACCTATATATATTTTAATATTATATATAGAGAGAAAGTATCGGATTCATTCATTCAAAATTCGAGGTCGAGATTTTATCGACGTTTTGAGCTCCCCTGAATCCAAAAAATCTGGTGTGACTGGCGCACAACTTTCTCTTACCCTTCGGAAAGAAAAAGTTGTGCACCGTGCAGGTCATACCAGATTTTTTGTGTCGAGATATATTTAGGTTTCCATAGCATCTTTGTTTCAAACTTGGCCACTTGCACATGGGCGTAGCCAGACATCTTGTTAGGGGGGCCAACCCCTCGTTAGGGCAAGAGGGGGGTTGCGATTAATATATACATAGATTATTAATTATTTATTTAAATAAAAAAAAAATTAAATTAATGTAGTGGATTGGGGCGTTAAAAAAATAATTCCCAATGGGAAAAATATATATTTGTTTGTTTTTTTTTTTTCAATTTTTAGGGCAAGCCAGGGGGGGGGGCTACGCCCATGCACTTGCTTTTCATAAGTAAAAAGTAAATAAAATGTATTGGATTAATGCATTTATTCACTCAAATAGAAAGAGAGGGACGATCATGAGAGCAAGTGACAAAGAGTGACTAACAAGCTGACGGTCTATCCATAGTCTAAAAATAAAACCTGATTTCAAACAGTGTCATTATTCTCCGAAACAATTAAATCGAGCAAAAAATAATAAATAAAAAAAAACAATAAAATTGTTTTCTATTTTTATTATATTTATCAAATTAATAAAAATAAAATAAAAAACTGAATTACATCAGCAAAGTGTACTTCAAACAATTTCCCAAAATATTACTGTTATACTTTTTAAAAGGGCATCTATATGGCCTATATGAATTTTAATCTAACAAGAAAAATACAGTAGAGTCCCGGTAATCCGAACCTCGCTAATCCGAACTTCCGGTTAATCCGAACTCTTTGCGTACGATTTTTTTTTTTTTTTTTAAGAGGAATATAAATGAAAGTTTCTTTTTCTCTTAATTAAACGTAAAAAAATATTATGAAATATTTATTTAGAGTTTAATATCACCGACAAGTTTCACGGTTAGTTAAATACAACTTTATTATTAAAATTAACTAATTCAAGCATACAATTCCGGTTAATCCGAACTTCCCGATAATCCGAACGACCCTCGGTCCCAATTAGTTCGGATTAACGGGACTCTACTGTATTTAAATTCTGTTACCATGGCAACCATTTCTCCTATCTCTCCTATGAAGAACAAGCGTAAAGTGGTCTTGGAAAGGGATTTGAACGGCAAAATGAGAATATACATTTTAAAGAGCATCTAAAAAATAGTTGATTTCTTAATTAAAAAAAAAATCCTTGGAACGAATTTTGAGAAAATCGAAAAAATCTAAAAAAGTACATTAGTAAAGTACTAGTACTTTTTGGCCCATTTTGTTTAAAAGCTTATTTACAGTTCGGAAGGTGCGTAACTTAATTATAAAATTTCAATCTCCTAGCTTATTTCCTTCATGGCCAAAAAATGTCCACACAGACACACAGACCAATTTGCGGGCAAGGGCGGATCCAGAGGTGTTTCTCGGGGGGGGGGGTAGTCTTGTGTGACTCGTCGCACAACACACTATTTTTTCTTAATTTCGGTAATTTAAAGGCGCATTATCTACTTGTTTGCCAGAATATAAATACAAATCAAATTTTTAAGTATTAATTTTTAAAATTTTACATTAAAAATAAATTTTTCTCGAAAAAAAAAAAGTATTTTTTTTTCAAATCTTGAGGGGGGGGGGTAATTACCTCCTTTACTCCCCTCCCCCTTGTATCCGCCCTTGTTTGCGGGACCCACTTTTTTGGACTCAGGGGACCTCAAAACATGTATATCCATCAAAATCTCGACATCGAATTTTTGACATGATCGCAATACTTTCTCTCTCTATATATTTCATATATAGGGTAAAAGAAAGTAAAAAGTGGTTTCCGCGACATGGTCTGTGTGTGTGTCTGTCTGTCTGTCTGTCTGTGAACATAATATCTCAAGAACGAAAAGAGCTAGGTGATTGGATTTTATATTTAAGTTAGGCACTCTCTTGAGACGTAACACGAAGCTTTTGAATAAAATCGGCCAAAGAGCACTTGTACTTTACTGATTCACTTTTTCAGTTTTTTTTTCGATTGTCTCAAAATTGGCTCCAACGATTTTGATTAAAATTCAAAAATCAATTTAGATGCTCTTTCAAATGTATATTCTCATTTTGCCATTGAAATGTTCTAAAGTTCTCTTTACTCTTGAATGTACAGTGAGGGTCAATATTAAGTCCCACCCATGCGTTTTCTACTTGTGATTATTTCATTGTTTTTAAAAAAAATATATATTATTTAATGGAAACTTTCAAACCTAGAAAATTTCCAATAAAGATTTTCATTTTCTTTTATAAAAACAATGAAATAATCACAAGTAGAAAACCCATGAGTGGGATTTAATATTGTCCCTGACTGTACTTCATAGGAAAGATAGGAAAAATGGTTGCTATGGTAACAAAATAAAAATATTTTCCCATACTTATAAATTTTACATCTCTCGAATGTATCCTACTGTCGGAAACTAAATATATGTCGACACAAAAAATCTGGTGTGACAAGCATAGAACACAACCGAAAGTAAGAAAAAGTTGTGTTCTATGCGATCATTCACACCAGATTTTCTTAATTTTATTTTACTTTACGCCCATAAATTATCCAGAATATATTGCAATAATATAAAGAAAAGGATTAAATATTGAAAAAAATAAGGCCATAATTTTTTTTTTTTTTATATATATTTTAACGTTTCATAATGAGACATGATTTGCAGCTTCTTATATTAATTATTTAAAATCTATTCTCATCAACTTTAATTAATGTATTTTATTTATATTCTTGCCGCCCTAAAATGAATTTTTTTTTATTTATGTTATAAATTCGTAAAATAAATGGATTTTATCAATTATTCCTCTTTTTTGTAAATGGCAAAATTAGACTCACCTCAGGCTACAAATTATTTTTGTGTATATAAATTGATTGGAAATGGGTCATCATGTTTTTACATATACATGTTTATTCAAATATTTATTAAAGTTCAAATCTTAAAAAATACCTTTAGAATAATAATTTATATACGGCAGATACAACTCCTCAATAATTAAGTAGATACAAAATTTAAAAGAACTTAGCTGTTTCATTTATTGAAGTAAATAGACTCCCAACTTGCTCTACCGAGTGTAATGAAGTCTCACTTCAAAAATATTAAATAATATGTTTGTCAAGTCAAAAATATCTTGCGATAATCAGGGTTGATTTTAATTAATTTGAATTTGAATTTTGTGTTTACGTATCTGATTGTGTTTTATAATAGAATATCAGAAACATCTACTTTACCTTATTCAAAACAAATGCATGTTTTTAACTACTTGACCTTTTTTTCTCTTAACTAAATTTTTTAACGCGCTAATAAAAAATTTTCTTTTCTTCTATCTAAATTTTTATCTGTCCTTCTGTAAAATTCTGTCAGGGATTTATACGTGGATGGAATAGATAATCGTAACGGGATTTTTTTTTCTGGCTAGGTGGATACTAAATTGAACAGTGATGGATGAGCAGCTGACCTCTGGTTAATATGCCGATATCGAACACCCGAAGATGTTCTCTTTTTCGGGTTTTCATCTTCCATTTAATGTTTTTATGAGAACAGGATATTGGTGATAAGCGTTTGAAGTGACCCTAGAGTTTTGATGGGCTTTTGGGGTCTTGTCCCCTTAAGGGAAGATGATGCTAAATGGATGTGTTGTAATCACCTCTTCTTCCCTGTGGTCTTAATCCACACACAGACACACACACTAGCACAGATTGAACCCGGGCCAACCTCCCCCATCTTGACAAAATGCTCCTTTACTTTTGATTTACTTGCCTTCGCTATCGGCGAATTCATTTGTCTTTTCTCATCCCTTTTACCAAGATCTCTATCAAAGACCATTATTTGGCCCCGAATAAATCATCTTATTGAACCTGGGCCAAAGTCACTAATGCCAAACATCGACCCGTTTTATACTATTATAACCTCAGCATATGCATAAATACTAAATTAAATCTTAATCCTTTTTTTTTTGTCTGTGATGTCAATCATTTCAGCTCAGTTTGACTTGAACTATTCTCAAGGGTATTAAAGATAATGGTTATTAATTATTTGGGGTAAAATTCAATCCCTACGGGTTTAAGAATTGGATTACGAGGATTGTGGAAGGCTCACTCCCTTCTCTATTGCTTTCCCTTAGGAAATTTGAATTGAATACATCTCAGTACAGTAGCCAAATTACAAATTTACTAAATAAATATTTCACTTTTATAAACAAAAAAAAAATATAAAATAAAATAAAAAAATAATTTTGAATAAAAAAAAATATTTTTTCAAAAAAAAAAAAAGGCTTCGTTTCTGACGAGGGTCCCACGACCCCATATGTTTGTTATTCTTTAATTTAAAAATATCCTAAAATAAATAAATAAACAAGGCTTGTGTTACTAATTTCACCCAAAATATATATCGTATTTAAAAATAAGTCTAAAAGTCTATATGGCCTATGAGGCCACAGAGACTTAAAAAAATAAATAAATAAATTTAAAATAAGCAGGAAAGTAAGGGAAAAAACATTCAGTCCGAGGGGGTGGCGAGGCTAGTAGTTTTACTAATAGTTGATCTGGAAGGAAAAATTAAAATTCTTTTTATAATAAAAAAAAATTCCTGATTTATCTTGAAACAAATTCATTTTATTAAAGCCAGAATCATTTAATTTGTTCATTAAAAATGTTGATATTTTTTAAGTATCGAATTAAAATAATTATAGAATCGAGGCATTTAAAATATCGAATTTCACGTCACAATAAAATGTTAATCTAGGATAATAAACAAAAAAAAAAAAAAATTATTTATATAAAATAAAATAATTTTAAATGTAGAGCTAATTAAAGTTATTATATAATGACAATTTAATCATGTCAAACAACAAGAGAATTTTTTTTTTTAAATATTTAATTAAAAAATAAAATTTAGTGATATTTTGTTTGAAATAAACTGAAAATGAGCGAAAATGTTTAGGACTATAGGGGCTTATGTGCTAAATTAAAAAAAAATCAAAAGAGATTTTTATTTAAAAAATGAAAACATTAAGAAAAAAAAAAAAAAAAAAAAATAGAAAAAGTTTTTGATTTATAAATTTCTAAATATTTATTATTTTTAAATTAAAATGTATTAATTAAGAAATAATTGAAATTTTCATCCAGGAAGGGCATAAGAAATTACTTTCCAAATTTAATGTACTTCCCTACTTGTGGCTGAATAGAGTATGTACAGTATGTACTCACTGATTGGTTGGGAATCCGAGGTTAAGGGTTGCACAATATACATTAGCCACCCTCTCCCGCACTTCCCTTTAGGACAAAATGGCCAAACCCTCTGCTTCTGTGCTTAGAGGGTCACTTGAATTCAATTAGTGATCAATTTGATTGTAATTTTACAAATCGTAACGAATTTAATGATAGAATTCGAGGTCGAGGATAATTTCTTCGTAAGAAACGTTTATTTCCGTTTTATAATGTACTGTATAATAATTTTCTTAGGGCTAGTTTCTTCACTTATAATTAACTAGCAAATTTTTCCGATAGATATAAAATCATCGATATAGTAAACAAAAACACGCTTAACCTTCGAGTTAAAAAAATGAGTTTTTTTTTCACATACAATATCTGAGGTATAAGAAAAGTTTTGTGAAGTTAGCAACTTAATAAACTTATCATTTATAAAAATTATTAAATATAAAAATAAATTAAAATAAATATTAAAAATTAAAATAATTATTTGAAACTAATTAATTTTTTAACAAAATTTCCGAAAAATTAAATAAACAATCCTTGTATTCCTAATTTCACCCTTTGGTTATGTATATTCAAAAGAATTCACCGTTGGCACTATTGACACATTCTTAAATTTATTTAAATTATCATCTAACTTAGGATAAATACATAACACAAGGTTAAGTTTCAAAAGGATTTTATTTTAGCATATGCGCATTTGACGTATTATCATCTTCAGAGCGTATCATAACTCTGAAGATGACGTATTAAAGTTGAAATTCGCATAAGCTAAATAAAATCCTTTTGAAACTTAACCTTAGTTAAGTCTTTGGGTCTTAGCTAGTTAACTATGATATGGGCTCTTATTTAATAATATGATTAGCTAGTTAATTAGAAGTGAAGATGTAAAATTACTTTATCAAAGATGAATGTTTGTAATAGAAAAAAATACATTAAGGAGGGAACATAAAAATACATTATGAAGGGAACACAATGTTTTTTCATACATCCATATTTATTTTGTTATACATTCGGTTGTTTGCTGAATAAAATTGAGAAAGGAGACAAAAAAATTCATCTGCCATTCTCACATTTTAGCTCTGCTATCCAAATTTCGATGCTCTTGACAGACATTTATTCAGAAGATGTCAACGAAATCAAATCTTTAAGAGGATCTTTAGAAACATGATTACCCTCTTCTAAAATAAATCCAGAATCTATAAGTCAGTTTCTTGTCAATTTCCAAAGAAATAAATGGGGGAAACGTAAAGTGGGAAGGGCAACGGAAAAATCATATATTGAACTCTTTGATCTAAAAAAAAAAATTGATTTTCATATGAATTAATCTAGATGATGGTTTCGTAGAGTAAAATGTTTTTTATTTGGTATTTCAAGAGTGAAATATTTCTTCTGCACCCCCTGGACCCCTTGCTTAGGATATTTCTTGTTGCAATGCCAGTGTTAACACAGCTGTTAATGGAGAACCTCGAGTTCAAGTAGAGTAGTGGGGTCAGCTGAATGACTGCCCGATATCTTTAAAATCTTATTGAAAATCATTTTTATTTATAACAAAAAAACTTCATTATTTAACGTTATATATTTATTTATTCAAAGGTTATTTGAAAAATGGTTTTAATAATAAAATAAACGCGCGAGAAATAAATTTTTTGGTTAATCTTCTCAAAATTCTTTGAATAAAAATTTCGTTCAAAACCAAAATTTGTTGTTTTTTTTTTTTACTTTCTCTTATACTAAGTAGAGAAAGTACTGTAATAGTAAAAAAATTCGACCTCGAGATTTTGATAATTCTTGATCCCCTTGGTTAAAAAAAACACAATATTTGGAATTATATCTGTATGTGTGTGTGTATGGTCATTAATTAAAACCACTAACAACCAGACCTATGAATTTTGATATATACTACCTATCTACTTGAATTGGATACTAATCAATTGAACAGCCTCAGATGCCAAAAAAGACCTTAAACAAATTTAAAAAAGAATTTGATTTTCGGTTTAACTGTGGTTTATATGTAAAAATTACAACGTTTCGGCCACTCATTCTGTGATCTTCTTCAGATACAATTCAGTTAAGATTACAAAGGTTGTTATATCTGTGACAATCTCATCTGAATTAGTTGAGAAAAACAAGATGGCTGCCACATCTCGATATCACGCCATTGCATGAGAGATCGCAGCGCCTCTACATACAATCTGACACGAAATTCAAATATTGTATTTTTAAACAGTAGTATACACTCTCTTACCTATACAAATTATTATTAACCAAAAATTACATGTTAGATATATCTCTACTGCACGAATGAACTATGTAGATATATATACTGTATATATAACCGAAAATCAAATTCTCTTACTAATGATAACAACTGTTAAAGCCTAAACTCAAAAATTTTAACAAATTATATAAAAACAAAACATATGGTATTTAAAATTCTCCTATTTTTACAAAAAAAAATATATATATATATATATATATACATATTTTAGGAGATCCCCAGGACTTCTTTAAGAAGTGTTATGTTACTATTCTATAGGAGTTGGTTAACGGCAACACATGACTTTCTTGCCTTGGCCTAAGAGCTCACTTAGCTACAAAATAAAAAATATATAACATACCTGTATAAATAAAATATTTCATTTCAGTGCAAATAAATTTGTTAGCCAACATGTAATATCGGATAATTAAACTAATAAATTTCCAGAAATTATTGAACAAGAATTTAACCTTTAATATAAATTTTTATTATCAATATATCGTCTAAAATTGATTGTATAATTATTATAGAAGAAGTATTTTCAATTGATTTTCAAATAGACTTTAATAATCTAGGATATATTGTTTATTGACAATATCGATTCTATATACTAAAGCCCTATTTTGGATGTTAGTAATTTCAAGCGATATTGTTTAACATATTATCAAATTTGTGATCCACACATCGCTTCCGATTTATTAAACTAATCCAATCAAAACGATTTTCTCATCGATTGTTTCTTTTTTCTTTTAATTAGCTATATTAGAAATTATATTTCTAACAAATTGGCTAAAACGATTAATAAAATGAAAATTTTTGGACATATATTTTTAAAAATCTGGTGTGACTGATCGCACAGTACACAACTAACTAACTAATTATCTAACTTTTTGACTTTTGTGAATTTTTTTTTTAATATATTAATTAAACTGTTTAGAAAATATTTATATTTTGTTACCATGGCAAGCATCTTTCCTAAGAAGTACAAGACTAAAGTGTGCTTCAAACAATTTTGAGTGCAAAATGATTTTTAACATTTTAAATAGGATTTGATTTATCAATTTTGAGCGAATCTTGAGTTGATTGAAAAAAAAATTGAAAAAGTACATCAGTAAAGTTCTAGTACTTTTTGACCGAATTTGCTTATAAGCTTCCCAACTTAAATATAAAATTTCAAACTGGTAGTTTATTTCTTTCGTACTTTATTTTGATCACAGACATACTATTTATTTTGAAAACGTGTATTTTCATCAAAATCTCGACATCGAATTTTTGACATGAATTCAATACTTTCTCTATATATTTTTTATATATAGGTAAGAGAAAGTTAAAATATATACATATTTCCTAATTCCCAATTTTACTCAAATTAAGTTATAAAATTTCAAACAAATTTTATTCTCAATTGATTGATTAAAATTCTTCTCTTTAGTTGCCTTTGCCATACTCAAATATTACAATCATATAAGAATCGTTGATATACTTCATTTTATTTAATAAAACAAAATCAAATAAAAGGATTACTTTAAAGAAAAACGTTTTAAATAACTTAAATCTTTAATGATATTAGATGGATTATGGATTTGAGTAGGCCACCCCCTCCCTCTCTCCCTCATAAGCCCATTTTCCCTAGGCTTATATTTGCTTTCTATATTTATAGGATCTAAAATTTGAATTTGATGTTGGTCAGTGGATTTGCACATTTTAGACACCATGATTACAAATTTACGGTTTTCAAAGTGATTTCTGTATGTTTGTCGGTGCTAATATCTTTAGAAGGGATTAGTGGAGGGGATGAGAGCATGAATGAAACTTGGTATTCTGATTGCATTTACTGGAGCCGGGAACCTTTATTGATTTTCCCTGAAACCCCCTCCCCCTCTGCATTACGTTTTTCTTGAGATATCAAATCCCAATCACTTATTGTGATTTTTATTAGATAATATGAAAATTAAAAAAAAAAAAAAAAACAATAAAAAATATAAATTTTTTTTTCCTAAATTACGGAATTTATGGAAATCAAAACCTCCCCCTCCTTAGATTACACTTATAAAAATAAAGTTACGGTTTGAGCTGATCGGAGCTTGGTCGTTTTTTTTTTTTTTTTTGATAAAATTGGAAAAAACTGAAAAAGTACATCAGTAAAGCACTAATAATCGAAATTTCCCAAAAAAATAATTTGTTTTGTATATGGCAAATATTAAATATTTAAATTTTAAAATAAATTGTTAAAGCGAGAAAAAAGGAAAAAATTAAAAAAGTACATGAGTAAAGTACGAATATTCGAAGTTTTCCAATGACGAAATCAAACAGTTTGTTTTGTAGATTAGAAATAGAAAATATTTAAAATGTGAAGCGAATTTCAAGAAAATTGAAAAAAAAAAATAAATAAATAAAAAAGTACATCAGTAAAGTACTAGTACTCGAGATTTCCCCAAAGACGAGACTTAGCGCAATTTGTTTTCTATATCAATAATAGGAATTAAAAAAAAGAGGATTACGAGAAAATTAGAAAAAATTAAAAAAGTACATCAGTAAAGTACTAATACCCAAATTTTCCCGAACACGAGACCCTGCACAATTTCGTATTGGGAACGCAAATAGTTTATATTTAAAATCTGAAAAAAGATCCTTTTACGAGAACTGATGTGCTTACATATAAACAAACAAACAAACGTACATTGCTCCTTTAATAGTATAAGATTAAATATTTCCCCACATTTTAATACCCAATTTAGTTTAATTAATAAATAAATCAAAGATCTATTTTCAAAAAGCATTAAATATTTCTATTAAAATAACTTGAATAATATTTTATTATTAAAATCAACGAAAAATATTTTATATTTATTTGAATTTCATATTTTTTGTGTTGTGTTATTTTGCGTGTATTTTATTTTTTTATAAAATTAATTTTATTTAAATAATACTCAGTCATTAGAGTCAGAACTAGAGCCCTGCACGGGGCGATTTTTTTTGGCCCGTACCGGCCCGTGCCCGTATTTTTTTTTGACTTCCCGCCCGTGTACGGCCCGTAGTTTTTTACAATACTTCAGGCCCGCCCGTACCCGCCCGAAGTTTATTAAATGAATGAACGTCTAGAAATTTTTAAATAAAATAATTTTATTTAGACTTGCTACCCGCCCGTATTTTTTTCATGGCCTCCAAAACCCGCGGGCCGGGCGGGCTACGGACCTACGGGCTTACCCGTGCGGGGCTCTAGTCAGAACTGACACGTTGTGGTTACTCTGAGTATTAATTTTCATGGGAATAATACTGAGGTGGGTCACTGTTTCCTTTCTCAGGAGGAGGCATCTCAAATCGAGTTGGATAATTTTTCCCCACGAACTGGATTTGAACTTGAGTTGTTATTAAATTAATTATTGGTATAAGGCCACTTTGCCACCGAAATGATTCTACTATATTTATACTATGTAATAGATAAAAATAATTAAAATAAAAATGATATTTCAGAAAAATTACTAAGTACAATTATAAAGATTATAATAATATATATACGCAGTGTGTATATCCATCGGGTGTGTGTGTGTGTGTGTGTGTATAATTTCTGCTAAACTAAAATTCAGCTCCAGAGAGTCGCAGATTAAATGTAAATTGACGAGAATAAATTCGAAATACGACCAACTTTTTAACTTCTGATAAACTTTTTAATTATATAAAAAAAAAGGAAAAAAAAACTAATTATATGCATTAAGCACAAATGTCGCTAAATATTCAAATAGAAAGAATTTTTCCGTTAGAAATGATATATGAATTCATAATTATATATATAAAAAATATATATATATATATATATATATATATATATATATATATATATATATATTCTATGGAGACAATTGGATTAAGTTAATAATTCAATTTTCTCCCGATTTTTGATTTTAAATAAAAGTTTCATTTAATACTAAAAAATAATAAAAAAAATGAATAAAACAAAAAAAAAATCTATAAAAGCCTTTTACAAACAAATTGAATTGATTTGCGTCTTTTGTGTTGGGAACATTTTCATTTGCAAGTTAATTTCGGTTCCGAATTTAATATTTTCAACGTTGTAAGCTCTGGAGATTCCCGCACCCCACCCCCATTTCTTCAATGATTGATCTCTTTTCATTGTCCAAATATATATATATATATTAATAAAATTTTTGAAAAAATAAAAAGAGAATTGTCCCGAATTTATGATATATATATATATAAAAAAAAATAATAATAATAATTTTTGTATTTGACAGCTGACCCAAAAAACGAGTTACTAATTATTTTCATATCAAAAGATAATCATTTTAGTTTAATTAAAATATGAAAAATAATTATAAAATTTTAAAATTAATTTCTATAGAATCCATTATAAAATAAATTAAGTATCTTTTTTTTATATTTATTGTTTTCAATTATTTATTTATTTTTTTATCGAATGGATTAATAAATAAAGTGAATTATAAGATATACTTCTATTTTAAAGGTTAAATATTATTGATTTGCCAGCCTTAGGGCAGGTCAAGTAGTTAGCTCTGGCTTAAGCGACTTAAGCTTGATTTTCAAGACTCGTTGAATTAAAAAAAAAAGTTTAAATAAATGGCTATTTCATGATTTACTGGTCCCAAGCACGACCTAAAATTTGCTTAAGAGGTGAAATTAGTAATAAAAAAATCTGGTGTGACTTAATCTTAACTTCGATAAATTTGAAGAAAAGTTCCAAAGGGGATCCCCTTCTGAATCGAAATTTACATGTAAATCCCCTTAGGGATTTAACATTATCTCAATAGAAGGAAGAGTCGAAAAATTTGAAAAATCTGAAATACTACATCAGTAAAGTGTACTTCTAACAAAATATCAAATAAGAGAAATAAAAAGAATCCTAAAATGGCAATACACGTTGTGTATGTATGTATATGGGGAAATGGTCGGGTGGGGGAAGGTTGCCTCTGACGTCTCGGCAATTAACTCCCAGCTCTACCAAAATGGTCGGTTTATTACCGGTTGATTTGTGTGCGTGCTGGGTTAAACAACCTACGCAAACACTTGTGCCCTTATGAACGCCACTAATCGGCTGTGATTAGACTTGCATGCGATCTTTCTGCAAATGTCGCGATTTTTTTCTTTTTATCTTTAATCTTCTACATATACGGTATATATAAATGAAAGAAGAAAAATATGGTGTCGCCAGTTTGCATTCTTATACCTGGTCTGCCTCTCTTTGGTCAAAATAAAGTATGAAAGAAATAAGCTACGAGGTTGAAATTTTATATGTAATTTAGGTGGTAGCTTCTAAATAAAATCTGCCAAAAGGTACTCGTACTTTTACTGATGTACTTTTTCAGGCTTAAGGTCCCCTAGAAAAGTTATGAACCAGATATTAGTAGTTTTTAGATCAGCACCAACTTGCTGCATCCTCTCTTCTTGACGGTCCCTCTAATACCATATGCGCAAAAGCCTAAATTGAATTTCTTGCGCATTGACGTGAGTGGGGAACAAAAAAAAGGCGGCCATCGACGCGACTAGACTTAACACATCCATACCTCGAAAATCAGTTGAAAAATTAAAAATTCATTGAAAATTATTTAAACAGATCTGACCTTTTATGTGAATTTTGAATATAAGTTTCACTTCTATACTGTGTAATATGTATACATCGTTGTGTTTTAATTCTTTATTATTGAGATATGAGGAAATTAGCATTCAGCAAAATTCCTTGTTTCTCCATCTCCCTATTTGATTCCCCCTATGATCTTTCTTCCAGGATATATTTCCTAACATTCACGTTCAAATAAATATTTGTTTATTTGGAAAATCATTCAATATCTCGGAATTTAATTGTATCAATAAATATAAGAAAAGATTTTTGTAGATACGTGAAATCTCTTCTTTCAAAGACAAACGTTATTAAATTATTTTTTTTTCTCGAATTTAAAATAAAAAACATTTTAATAATTTAAATGATATTTTAATTTAATTTAATTTTAATATATATAAATGATATAATATAAAAAAAGTGTTCAAAGATTAGTTGCATTGATGGTTGTCCCCACACAAACCCATATATTTTTTTTATTGATATTTAAATCAAATAAATCTTTTGATTTGACACATAAATAAAAATAAAATTAATAATACAAATGATAAATACTAATTCAAAAAACGGAATAGTCATTGTCTCTCGATATTTTTATTTTATTCCAACTAATTCAATAGTGCAATCAAACTCTCTACCATGAAATTCTATACATAAAACATTAATGTTTAAAAAAGTATAACCGCCTCTGGCTAGTATAGTGGGTTGTTGTTTAGGCTTATATTTTGCCTTTAATAAAATAATGCGATCACATTCATTGCACGTTTCTCTCTGCCACTGATTTTTTTTTTCATTATTTTTTTTTTTATTATTATTATATTAACAATAGAGCGTGTGTTCAGAAGCGTAACTTGGATGCCTTCCGTCTCCAAAGGCGAATATATTGAAAAGAAAATAACAACAATTCATTCAAAATTGTGTAGAAAAATTGAAAAAGTGGAGGAGATAAATTCATCCGAATATTTATATTTCTATATTTATAAACAAAAAGTCTGGTATGACTTTTTGCACAGCGCATTACTTTCTCTTACTTTCGGTAATTGAAAGTTGTATTCTGTCCATGCCCGGTTAAATTTTGAATTCTGAATTTTAATCAAAATTATTAAGACGAGAATTTTTAAACAAGACTGAAAAATTCATCAATAAAGTATTAGTATTTTTTCAGAGATTTTATTTAAAAGCTTATTTTCTCGCCTCAGTGGGATACCTAATTTAAATATAAAATTTCAACATCGGGGTTCATTTCCTTCATGCTTTATTTTTGAACTCAGGAACTCAGAAAATCTCGACATCGAATTTTCGATATGAATCCAATACTTTCTACCTCTCTATATATATAGGTAAGAGAACGTAAAAATATTGGAAATTTTCAATGAAAAATAAATATATTATTGAATTAATGCAATCTGCCCTATATATATATATATAGTTGCTCAGGGGCCCACCTTTTGTGGGTACGTGGATGGCGACCACGAGCTACCCGAGCTGGGACTGGCAATCTTTCTGTTCTTTACATATCTGTCCCTTCCTTCTATATTTTTAACAAGCGTTAGACTCTGCGACAGGCCGGCCTGTTCTATTTCTTCCGGTCGCAAAAATCCCATTCTGCCGACCCCGCACTGCGAGAATAAGGCTAATATTAGATAGAATTAAAGAGATGTAAGATTCATAAATACAAAAAAATATTTATATTTTTCCTACCTACTCCACACAAATTGACCGTTTTGTGGAACCCAATTTTTTTGATTAACGGGGTCTTAAAACGTGGTACATCAGCCCTCGAAAAAGGCCCCAACGATTTTTATCAAATATTAAATATATTATTACCAATATTAAATTGTGCTAGGTCTCGTCTTTGGAAAAATTCGTGTAGGCCTACTAGTACTAGTACTGATGTACTTTTTTATTTTTTCCAATTTTCTCAATATTCGCACCAACGTTTTTTTTATTAAAATTTATAAATCAATTATTTTTTAGATGTTTTTTTTTTAAATTTATATTCTCATTTTATCCTCAAAATTGTTAGAAGCACTCTTTACTTTTGTACTTCATAGGAGAAATGGTTGCCATGTAAACAAAATATTAATGCTATGTTTATAAATTTTAAATCTTGATTTCTAATGTAATGCCGTGCCCGTGATCTACGGCTCAGAGGTAGAGATTTAGTTTCTGGTGTCAAAGGTCAAGAGTTCGCAACCCGACCCAGGCGAGAAATTTATTTCAATTAAATTGGATATCAATCAATGGAATAGAGACGGGATCTAAATGGCCTCAGATGCCGAAAAAGATCTTAAAAAAATGTAATGCCGCCTCTTCCCATTTATTATTGATTGTTAGTGTAAGATGAATGTTTCTCTTTAAGAACATAAAATAAGGAGTGAAGAGGTCTGGTTAAATTTAGAAGCTACCGTATAAAGACATTCAATAGGACTTGTCCTAAAGGCTGCTAGACAAATTCGGAGGCCACTATTATGAATAATTAATGAAGACACTGACACGAACGGATCCATAAACCTGACATCGAAAATCCTAACAAGAGCTCTATAGGTGTTGAGTAAAATTTTTCAATTTGCATCCCACTTCATACTAGATATTATTTTTAGTATATTCAGTCATTTGTTTTGAGATTCTTAATATGTTCAATGCAGGTTAGTCTTTTACCAAAGGTGATTCAATCGCATTTCATGCAAATCAAATTTCAAATTTTAATTATATATTATACAAAACATTGTGGTCTCGTCTTTGGGAAAATTCGGGTACAAGTAGGCCATACACTCTATTATGAATTGAAAGGAAAACAATATTAATAATCGTCTAGCTAGAATAAATTTATCAACAAATCTTGATTAATATAAATTAATATTTCCTCTTCATATTTATTAGACTTTATGATTATTTAAGTGAATGATAATAAATGGAATAAATTAAAACTGCTCGCTAAAATGAAAATTGAAATAAACCGAAAATGACATCTCTCGACACCTATTTACCAAATTCTAATTTAGTCAAGTTGCGCTTAGTTATAATAATAGCATTGGACTAATGTATATAAATGACAATACTGATTTTTAACTATGATTAAATGTTACTTTTACCCTATTGATTGATAATGATGTATTATACTATCTATCATTGATTTTTTTTTTATTCTGAGCAAAGACTGAATTTTTAAAATTTATTAGAAAGCGTTATTTAGCAACTTACAAATGCTTTTATTAAGGCGGAAGAAGTTTAATTTTTTTTCACATAGAGGGTCTACGTCGTATTTAAAAAATCTGGTGTGACTGGCGCACAACTTTCTCTTGCCCTTCGGTAAAAGAAAGTTGTTCTGGTCACTCCAGATTTTTGTGTCGAGATAAAATAGTTAATTAAAATTTAAAAATATCGATATATAAATACACCTTGTGAGTACGCGCATGGCGATCTCGAGCTACCCTAGCTAAGACTGAGCGATTCTTCTGATCCCTTTATCCCCTTCCAGTTAGCTAAATCACTTTTCCGTCCGTATTATAAAATAATCGACTGACTCATCATTAGGACTCAATCAATCTAACAAATTATTTATAGTATGTACTTTGTCTATATTTGAACTTTTGAATGAAGTTTACCCTAAAAGAGGAGGAAAAAGTTTATCGAAATTCGAACCTTAAAAGGTCAATTAACTATAAATACAGAATATTTAAATAACTAACCAAATTTTAAAATTTACTTCGATTTTTTTCAAGAAAAAAAAAATGAAATATCAAAGAGCTTACTTTTTACTTTCTCTTATCTATATATATATATATATATATATAGGTATATATATTAATATGTATAAAGAAAAAGTATTAATAGATTCATGTCAAAAATTCGTTTCAAGATTTTGAGAGAAATACACGTTTTGAAGTCTTCTCAGTCTAAAAAAGCGGGTCCAGTCTGTGAACAAAAGATCTCAAGAACGAAAATAGCTAGGAGGTTGAAATTTTATATTTAAGCTAGGTCCTGTCACGTGACATAAAGCTTTTGAAGAAAATCGGTCAAAGAGTACTTGTTTTTTACTGATGTACTTTTTTTCAGATCTTTCGAATTTCTAAAAATTCGCTCAAACAATTTTGAATAAAATTCAAAAATCAATAATTTTTTAGATGCTCTTTGAAATGTACACTCTTAATTTGTTTATTTGAAGCAGCGTTTACTCTTCTACTTCATAGGAAAGATAGGGGAATTTGTTGCAATTGTAACAGAATATAAATATTTTCCCACATTTATAAATTTTACATCTTGAATTTTATTATACCAGCGGAAACTAAATATATGTTGGCACAAAAAATCTGATGCTACAAGCACAGAACACAACTTTCTCTTTAAAGTTCATTTTAAATAAATAATAGCCAATCATTTTAGTAACTCATTTATTGAGTGAAAAATATTAATTTTAAAGAATTAGTGAATTTGAAAAAGAATATTACGTAGTTCCACACTCCCGTTCATTCGGTATGTTCCAATTCCTAACACTCCTTTTGTTGTCGGATGGTATTTTTTATTTCATAGCAAAATGGGTTTCTAAATCATCTTTGTTGATGCAACAACTCCTTAATGACTCATTTGTATCGACCATTTGTGCGGATGAATTTCCTTCGATTTTAAACCCATAATGTTAAGATCGAAATCTGAAAGTGGTTGAAATTAATTGAATATGCTTTAAGGATCGTTTATATTCTAAGTAAATGTCCAGATATATAATTAAAATGCGATATTTTTGAAACAATAACGAGCCACTCTATGACAAATATTAACTCCCTCTGAGGCCAGAGAGTGGGTAGTTATCTATTTACAGAGTATATTAGTCTAGTCGATTAATAACCCAGGCTGCTATCGATAATTACTGGCCAGAACATTAATTTCCTGGGTGGGGGCAACACCTGGGGGTGGAAAGGGATGGCGAGAAACTTAAGCTCCAACCTCTTCCCTCACTAACTAATCATTAAAAAAATTATTCCTTAAACGTGAGACAAATTAAAGTAAAGTGAAAACTATATAAAAAGTAGAAACATCTCGGAGAGAGACGACGAGTCCCGAAGTTGGTATGTACCAGCTCTCGCTCTTCTATGTGCCGCTAACTTAAAACTTTTTCTTAAAGAAAAATTCTAGTACGTGGTAATTTGGTAAGAGGAAGTCTGTTCCTGTCATACCAGATTTTTTGTGTCAACATATATTTAGTTTCCGTCGATATAATCTATTATTATAGAATTCAAGATATAAAATATATAAACATAGAAATTTATATTTTGTTACCATGGCAAACATTTCTCTTATCTTTCCTATGAAGTACAAGATTAAAGTATGCTTCAAAAGATTTCATTGGCAAAATGAGAATATACATTTTAAAGAGCATCTAAAAAATAATTGATTTATGAATTTTAGTCAAAATCGTTGGAGTTTGCTCAGGGACCCACATCTTGTGGGTACGTGGATGGCGACCACGAGCTGCCCTAGCTGGGACTGGCAGTACTTCTGTGCTTTGCATGTCAGTCTCTTTCCTTCTACATTTTCAAGCGTGCGACGAGCCGGCCTGTTCTATTCCTTCCCGGTCGCATAAACTCCCACTCCCTCCGCCGATCCCGCACCTCGGGAATAATCAGGCGAGGAAAGAAGAAAGAGCAAATTTTAAGAAAATCGAAAAAAAAAAAAAAAAGTACATCAGTAAAGTACTAGTACTCTTTGGCCGATTTTCTTCAAAAGCTTAGTGTTACGTCCCAGGGAGGTACAGTGAGAGCCACAATTAAGTCCCCACCTGATAGCTTTAGCCTTAAGTATATAGTATAGGATATGGTAAATGGTGAAATAATTTTAAATTTGAAAAGGTAAAATAAAATCATCTCTACCAGATTTTACGTTTTACCTTTTCGGTCATTAAAATTATTTTACCATTTACCATTCACCGCTTCTTATACTCTAACATATATTTAAGGCTGAAGCTATCAGGTGGGGACTTAATTGTGGCGCTCACTGTACCTAACTTAAATATAAAATTTCAATCTCCTAGCTCTTTTCGTTCTTGATATATTTAGTTCACAGACACACACACACACACACACACACAGACCATGTTGCGAAAACGACTTTTTTGGATTCAGGTTACCTCACAACGTGTATATCCATCAAAATCTCGACATCGAATTTTTGACATGAAACCAATACTCTCTCTCTCTCTTTATATATATGTATTAATACATATATAGGTAAGAGAAAGTAAAAAAATCTATATACAGACATGAATATAGAGAATTGTGTAATGTATTTTTTTTCTTTTATTTTTTCTGGTCAAAGTGTCTTTCAGCTCCTAATCTCGTGCACAGTTGATTCTACTTGTTTTGGTCTATCGTCTTTTCTACCTCCCCGTTTTTTTTTTTTTATTTTGTCAATCCCCGTCAATAAAGCAATTGGACTTGGCAAAAGAGAGCGTCAAATTGGAGCAGATCAGTCCAAATTGGGCACAGGGTGTCTCCTTTCTTGACTTTTTCAGGTGCCAAAGCGAACGTTGCTAGATTTTCTTCTTTAAGGCTTTTCTAGCCACAGCAGCTGAGAAACTTGAAGCTCCTTAGAAAAAAAAAAAGTTAAAAGAAAATATACGCTTGTTTAATGCCTCATTAAAGTGTCGACTCTCTCAAGTCACCTGCGAAAAGGTTGGGTGGCACGTGTGGCCCTCATTACCGAACATTCAAGGGCTGCTCGCTGCCCATACCAAATACACCTTTAAACTCAAGAAATACACTTATCACATTTCTTCAAGTTTTATTTTATTAACACTCTTAATTATTTCTTATTATTCTATGCCATTTTGATTTTTTTTTTTAATTTTATTTTCTGCTGGATATATACAGAAATTAAGAACATTACAGAATATGATTATTAAAGCTTTTGTGGTTTGTATTATTATTACGGGAGTTTCTAATTATAGACCACATTTTGTATTATTTTTTAACAATATAAATACGGTACAACATTTCGACTACTTATTCTGCAGTCGTTTTCAAGTATTCAGGAAGGGTGTAATCAGTGCAGTCCAATATATAAAAAAAAAAAATATATATACTTTATTGAAATTTTTAACTTCTCACACCGCCTGATTTCGACTGCACTGTCTTAGTGTGAAGAAATCTTAAGGTTGTGAGTGCATCCACAAATCTCTAGATCTCCTTAAATTTATTAGCCAACTGTCTCTCATTCCCGTGATGAGTCAACTAACTTACTTTTCAAGTATTGTTCACTTGCTCCAATTCAAGCAAACTAACTAAAGGTCACCCACTTGAAGTTAGTAGCATTTTATATGCAATGAAGTTAGCAACATATACAATCATCCCCATGAAATTAGACACCATTATCAAAGCAAGTCATAAAAAGCATAATATTATAAGTTTCTTAAATTTGATTTTTAACAACGATGGTACTAAATATTATTCCATTAATATAATACAATAAACAAATATTAATATCTAATTAACATTTTTCTGTTCTCATTCAAATGTTCCAGATTTTATTAAGTCTATATCCATCTTCTTTGTTGTCCAAATAATATCAACAAACAGTACTTGAAAACAACTGCAGATTAAGTAGTCGAAACGTTTTAGAGTATTTATACTTTTAATAAATAATTAGGCCTAATACAAAATATGGTCTATAATTAAAAACTTCCATAATAATGAGAACATTACCGCTTACAAATTTACATTGCACAATTTTTGGTTGCCTTTTTTGCGGTTATCACACCAGATTTTTTATATTCAAATGTATCTAATTTAATCCCCTAGTCATATTTTTTTTCAAATACATCTATTATAATAAATGGATATGTTGAAGCTTTGTACAAATTCCCTCCAGCACACAAAGACCATCGGTAATTCAAGGTATTTATTTTGAAATGAAATGTTTCGATTTGTCTTGGTGAAAAGAGCCTGAAACCAAGTTTGGTATGCCCTGGATAGAGAGAGCAGACACAAACACACATACATTCAACCGATATTCAATAGAATATGCGTAGTTTTTGACTTTGGCTCCCCCTCCCTCCCCCCTGCATTTGATTTCGTGTCTTTGTGCTTTGGCAAGCGAAGGGAAAAGACGGACTCCGATTTTGGAGTAGAAATCGGCCATCCATGCCTGTGGGAAATGATGGGATAGGGCCACTTGAATGGCCTTCCCCCACCAATTCAACCCCAACCCTAAACTCTGAAAAGGACTCGCAAAATGCGAGCAAGCCCTTCACGGATTTATCCGAAAAATACATAGAATGCGACCAATAAAAATGTTATTGATTTTATTGGAGATATTATAAAAGAAATCGAAACATAAAAGAAAATTAGATAATCATAAAGACGCAATCGCTTGGATTTATTCGTCATTAGTCAAATAAAGAAAAAGAAAATTCTCTCTTTAAACTACTTTTCTGAATAAAGGAGTTTTTATTAATGCAAATTATAGCTTAGAGATTAAGTGTTGTAAATATTTTTCATTTGTATTCACTTCATCTCTTGGCTTTTGATTTTTTCTTTTAAGATAATGACGGATGCTGTTTAACTATAATCAATTTAAATATGTCTGGATCACTTGTAGACTATTATTTAGATTTTCACTTTAAGAATTTTTATTTTTGTTTATTACGAGATTTGAACTCCAATGCTCTAAGCATTTTGGTAGCTCATTGCCTAGAGGAGAGTTTCCCAACCTTTTACAGTTCACACCACCGTTGGAAATAACATTAAACACTAGGGCCACCCTTCCTTGAATTAAAAAAAAAAAATTAAGTTTAATATGTAAATTTATTGAAATATTATATAACTAGCCCGCCTTCGGCAGGCTTCGCGCCTAGCCGGGGGCTTCGCCCCCTGGACCCCCTCGCCTTTTCTTAATTATGAAAAAAAAATTATCATTACTATTCCAATCCAGTGCCTGCTTGAGAATTTATTTACATTCATAGAATACACAAATGGAAAGAATGCATAAATATTTCTCTATACATTTCCTATGGGGGAAATCGTAACTTTAGGATTTAATAACTCAAAAATTATAGGAATTTCGGGATGAAGATAATTTTCCTGTAATCCCTAGAAGGCCCTCTTTCTGCATAAAAAAATTTATTTTCAAAATTCTAACGAGAAGTTGATCAAATAGAGCGTGCTAAAAGGACAGACAGACATACGGACATTAACGAATTTTATAAATAGATAAGTAACGCACACCATAACATAATTTAGTCAACTTTACTACAGTAACTGTGTAAAAATACATCAATAGTTTTGATAGCTTAAGAATAGGGTATTTTTTTTCCTTTTTCTCAATATCTCGACGCACCCCTTAGCCAATCACGCGGCACCCTTGGGCACACCGGTTAGAAACCTCTGGACTAGAGCGTTGAAGTAGAAATCCTTTATCCACGATCCCCGATTTAAAAATATAAAATTAGGTTTGTTCGATTAAGCGTCTGAAGACATCTGGCGCATGGCGTAGTGAGGAAGATCACATGCGCAGTAAAGAAAAGCAATACGCTTTTCCTTAATGCGCATGCGTCGGACGCTCAATCGAACAGCTAATTACGTCTAAACTCGTCACTTTTATTTATTTATTATCAATCTCATTGCTTTTTGGAAGAATATGCATTACATTATTATTTATTTCAAAGCTTTTTATATATATATTTTTTTTATATTTTTCAGATTCACTTACCACTAAATTTAATTAACTTTATGAAAGAGTACTCCTTTTGAAACCCAATATAATATCAATATAAATCCTCTTTTTCTTTATTCATCTGTGGAGACGTCATTGAGACTCAATCCTCAGTGAAAATTAGTATTAATAAAAATAAGGAGGTTAAAAAATGAGAAACGATATTTATCCGTCATAAATTTTTTAGTGATATTATCTTTCAACCAGCAATAATGGGATCTGAGGCGCTAATGTCCCTCTCAGGCAATCGATGGGCCCTTAAACAACTAATAATAATAATACCCTATGACCTACACTTTCAGGCTTTTATGATTAAATTTAGTGTTCTAATAAAATTAACTTTATTATTATATATAGAAAACAAGATGAACATACGGTGTATATGTATACCTGGAATCTTGACTATTGCTGAATTTGAGAACATGAAGTGAAACTTTAACGGTACAGCGTTACGAAACGCTGCAACCCCTCCTGTGTTTTTTTTTTTGTTATTTAATAATTAATAATAATTATTATTATTACCTTATTTCCACAAGCTTTATAAGGTGTTAGAAAATATTTTAACTTAATAATTTCTCGGGGGTTAATTTCAAATTACATTCCTCCTCGACTCACCCTCGCCAACAAAATTCCTTATACAAATTCTAAAAGGCTTTTTCATATTTAATCATTAATCTCGTTAAATTGTATTGGGATTTGAAATTATTTTTGGGGGTGACATTAGGGATTTGACAAAATATACATTAAGAATGGGGATGAGGTGGTAGGGTGGTGGTGGTGGTGAGTTGTTCAGCACAAGCTTTGCAGGAAAATCCCTTAGGGCGTTGGCACCCCTGTGCCCTTTTCACAAATTTAATCTCATTTAGCGTAACGATCTAAGGTCCCGTCTCCCTTTTAGCGTAAATTGCGCCGCCCATAACGACTGGACACCCCAGATAACACTCCCTCCACCCACCGCCAACCACCACCACTCAACACACATGTGAAAGAAATTAATAGCGTTTAAATAGAGATTAGCAAATCATTTCGTAATTGTTTTATTTAAATTCAATTGTCATCAAAAATTTGTTTTTATTTATCTTATTCACTCGCTTGCATTAAAAAAAAATCTGGTGTGACCGGTCGCACCTTCGGTATTCAAAGTTGTGTTCTGTGCTTGTCACACCAGATATTTTGTGTCGAGATATATTTAGTTCCCGCCGATATACTATTAGAAAGATGTAAAATTTATAAAAATGGGTTAAAAAAAATCCGGATAAAGGTTCTTTTTTAAGTTAGAATTCTTTTAGGGAAAAATTATATTTATATTTTGTTACCATGGTAACCATTTCTCCTATCTTTTCTATGAAGTACAAAAGTAAAGTGTGCTTCAAGTAATTTAAGAAAAAAACTAAAATGAAAATATAAGTTTTGAAGAACATTTAAAAAATAATTGATCTTTGAATTTTAATCAAAATCGATAGAGTGAATTTTGGGAAAATGGAAAAAAACTGAAAAAGTACATCAGTAAAATACTAGTATCCTTTGGCGGATTTTGTTCAAAAGCTTAGTGTCACGTACCAGGGAGTTGCCTAACTTGAATATAAAATTTCAACTTCGCACACACCTCACATACAGACAAACCATGCCGCAAAAACCACTTTTTTGGATTCAGGGGACCTCAAAACGTGTATATCCATCACCTTTTTGACATCGAATCCATTAGCCTGACTTTCAAAAAATGTTTATAAATTCCAAAATATTTTTATATAATTAAAAAAAAATAAAATTATAACTTTTTTCTTACAAAGGCAACACTTCCAACGGCTAAGCATTTTGGTTGCCTAAACTCAAGGCTCCACACTCGCAGCACATCCGACACTTGTGGCACCGATTGTACAAAGCGTCAGTCTTATACAGTTACCAGAAAATAAAAGAAGACAACCGACGGTCACTTGCATAAAACGTAATCAATTAGACATGCAAAAAAAAAATTTGAATAAAATTAGACAGAGTTTGACTATATACTTTACTAACGTGTTTTTTTTACTTTTTCAATTTTCTAACGAATTCTTCATTGAATTATTTTTAATATGCTTTTTAAAATTTATATTCTCATATTCCCACTGAAGTTATTATTAATATATATACAAAATATTTATATATGGGGGATGGATTTTAAAAAAAAATAAAAATATGATTTAGTTGACATATGACTGTAATGATAAGGAGAAGATATAATTTTTGAGTTATAGACCAAAGAAAAGATGAAGAAAGACACTATTGGAGAATTGTGAAAAAAGTAGGAAAGAACAGACAATAACTATTTATAAGAAAGAAAATATAAAAAAACATACATATTATACTAAAGATATTAAGGAAACAAAATGTAGTGGGCGGGTATTCCTGACAGAGTTTTATTCCATTTTAGGCATCGAAGGATTTAGATCGTATCTATTTATTTCAATTGGATTGATAGAAATCAATTGAAATAAATTGCCATAGACGGGATGGAACCTTGAATGTGAATAATGACACAAACAATACAAAACCACACATAGTAAAAAAACAATAGGTTTCTTGCCAAAGTTTCGACGAATCATGACATTACATACAATAAACATTGCATTGTACAAATGTAGAGTAGGTAACGATAAAATATAAAGAGAAACAGAAGAAATATTGCATCGACTGCAAACACACTTATGACAATCAACAAAACTAAAGCATATTATTTGAATATGTAACGGTAGTTTCTTATTCAGACTGTATACGTGTTATTCATGGATTGTTATCCTTTGGAGTTTTATGATAAATTTTATCTTTTAATTTCCAGAATAGATGACATCATTTTTAGGTCAGAGAAAACAAGTATTTTTTTTATAATAACAAATATTTTAAAATGTATTTTCATTAATTATGTTTTGGGGTTATTTATGTTATAATATGGAAAAAAGAAAAAAAAAAGAAGGAAAAAAAAAAAAAAAAGGAAAAAAAAAAAAGAAAAAGGAAAAGAAAAAAAAGAAAAAGAAAAGGGATATATAAACAAATAAATTTATTAAAGATCCTTTTAGAGTCACCAGTCTTCGGTTGCTAGGTCCAAACAATCACTATACAAATTTATATATTTCTTGTTCTTTACCTCTTTATACTCTTACAATTTTCCTATATTTGATTATAAATTTTACCTCCAAAATTAAATAAATGTCTTCGCAAAAATTTTTTTGTGACCGCATACGATTACTGAAAGTAAAGTAAAGTGTGTCGTGTGGTTAGTCACACCAATTGTATTTTAAAGTGTTGGTGCATTTGAGTACCATCATTTTTTTAGAAAAAAGGTGTCACGAAATAATTACGAGTCAAGAAATTTTATTTTTATTCATTTATAAAGGCAAAATAAAATCTTATATTTATTTATACAGCTAATGGAATTGTTTAGTAAATTTTTTTTTTTTCTTCAAGTAACAGAATTTTATTTTATCTGTCAGAAGTAAAAAATTCCGAATATTATAATGAAATAAGATGAGAGAGAAAGAGAGAATAAAAAAACATAATTTTAAAGAAAAAAAAATATTTTTTTTTTTGAAATTAATATTTTTTCCAGAATTGACAGCTAATGGGTTTTTGTCATTGTTTATAAAAATCGACATGTTGGAATATGTATTCTCTGATTACGACATAGGGACAATCGATAAGCTGATATCTCGGCTGTTTTATTTTGCTGCAACTTCATCCATGAAAATGTTTTATGTCCCATTTGACGTTTATA
Organism: Euborellia annulipes; assembly: GCA_023213315.1. NCBI lineage: Eukaryota > Metazoa > Arthropoda > Insecta > Dermaptera > Anisolabididae > Euborellia > Euborellia annulipes. Next base: position 63,451 of record JAKCPI010022805.1, read on the forward strand.
TTAACATTATTATTAACATCTTGAATGAACAGCGATTTATAAACAAAAACACCAGAGTGAAAATATACGAGAGCTTATAAATTGTTTTCGAAATAAACATAAGTAGATAAAAAAATAGATTAAAAGCTAATTTTACTATATAAATAGTTTCACAAAATTTAATTTAACCAAGAATATAATTTAGATCATAAAATTATATTATACCTACAAGTTTATGACAAATTAGGAGCTGGTAATTAGTAGAGAAAATAATTTGAATTTTTAAAGACTTCTATGTTTTTTTAAAAACATTTTGGATTTTAAAATTTCATTTTTCCATGCAAATCCTCATAGAGATTAAACAGTGGCTCTATGGAAGGAAGAGCTGGAAAATGAATCTGAAATATATCAGTAAAGTGTAGCTACTTCTTAACAATTTTCTCGAAAAACTTTACTGATATACTTTTTAAAGGGCATTTAAAAAATAGTTGATTTATAAAAATTTTAGTCTAAAAAGAAAAATATTTATATTCTGTTACCATGGCAACCATTTCAACATCTTTCCTATGAAGTACAAGAGTAAAGTGTGCTTCCAAAGATTTCAAGGGCAAAATGAGAATATTCATTTTAAAGAAGATGTAAAAAATAATTGATTTATGAATTTTGAAAAAATCGAAAAAAACTGAAAAAGTACATCAGTAAAGTACTAGTACTTTTTGGCTGATTTTGTTCAAAAGATTATTTTGAATGTCTGGGAGGGCACATAACTTAAATATAAAATTTCAGTCCGATAGCTCAATTCCTTCATTCTTAAAATCATTATACACACACAAACACACATAGACAGACCAATTTGCGGGAATTTTATATTAATTACAAATTGTTGCTTGATATTTTATTAAATTTCATTAATCTAATATAGGCAGGCTATTCTATGACTGAAAATTAAATTTCATTTGACAGTTCAGAGTGTAGGCGCTGAAGTTTTTCTAATTTTGACGTTTCGGCTCAAATTATAAATTTAATGAATATGGATTAAATATCAAAAGTCCATTCACAACTGAACAATATTCCATGTTCGAAATTAATTTAGTTAAATTTGACATTAATTAATTTCAACTCAAATTTCTCAGTTGAATAAGTGAAAAATATTAGGGACAAATCAAGTCTTAGTAAAGGAAAAAATGAAATAAATAATTTCATTCAAAAGCTGAATTTAATGTACTGTAATTATTATAAAATAAAAAAAATTTTGTTAATATTAAGATGATAATATATTTTTTTGCAAAATTATGTAAACACAAATTTTATTAATGAGAATGAATATTGACAAACATTATATCTTGTGGGTACGTGGATGTCGACCTCGAGTTAGCCGAGCTGGGACAGAGTTCTTCTGTTCTTTGTATGCACAGATGGACATTAGCCTACAGATATAAATTTTTTTTCAAATCGGACAATATCTTCTGTGTGAATTTTAACTTCAGTTTTGAAACTTTTTGGAATTTTCGGTTGAAATTTCAAAAGTTTTGAGGTTAAAATTCTCACATAAGATATTGCCCGATTTGAAAAAAAAAAAATTATATCTGTATTGTCCATCTGGGTGGGCCACGTTTGCCGGGTATTACATTACGCTCCGAAAAAAAAGTGGCAAAACAACCCACCCTAGTGGGGAATGGAGGGAGAAAGTTAGGTATGTCCGCCGACCCCGCACCGCAGTAATAAGGCGATGATAGAAGAAGAAGAATTATACAAAATCAATAAGCGCTTAGACAGTTATTGTTAAAAGATGGCGTTAAGATCTAGCCAATCCGAGAGCTTATTTTAGACTGTCAAGTCTGTCGTTAAATTATTTTCTCTGTTATTTTTTAATGAATTCAGGAGATGAATTATATATGAGTTATTTTTTAAAACAATTTATTTTTATTTCCTAATTTATTTAATTAATGGATAAATAAGAATTCATTTTTCATTTTAAAATTTTTTTAATAGAAATTTTTTATATTTTTTAAATTATTAATTAAAAAAAAAAATAATTATCATAATTTTTTTGGTTAGTCAAAAAAAAATTTTCTATTATAAAAATTAGTTATGATTTTAATTCATTAAAAAAAATTCCTCAAAATGGTTAAATTATTTGAGATACAAATTTATAGGGCGCACCTTTCTGCCCTTAAAATCTCGTAAAAATTATAGGGTCGTTGTTTAATGAATTTATACTATAACTCACAAGTTGGGTGTTTATCATTTTTGGATTGACTAAAATCGAACATTAAGTCCCTATTAAGGAACTCGACACAATTTCCGTATTTCTCCTCCATTATTATACTTGGTAATTACCTCCCTCGCTCTTGGACCCTTACAGGATGATATTCCCATTATTCAGAAGCCAGATTAATAGAAAGGATTAATTAATACATTAGCCATTGCTATGGCGCAGTAGATCATGGCGAAGGGTTGAATATCCAGCCCTGGCTTAATTTAATTGGTCCTCTCACTCTCTGTTTGACTTGCCCTTGAATCTTAAATGCTTTTTTAATCGATGTACCGTTACGAGCAATGATTTTTTTTTACAATAATTTAATTGAATACAAATTTTTTTTTCTTTCAATCGTCGATTTTGGCCATTTGATAAGGACACCTCTTCGGGTCCTAAACCAATAAGGATCGTGGTCGTGAGTCAGAGTGTGCGTGTGCATTTAGGTACTCATTTACATTCAAAACATTTGGATAGAGAGAGGGAGAGATGCAGCAGCCAAGGAGGGGGTTTGTTCGCCAAGGAAACCTTTGAAACTAAATCGAGCGCATTGAATGCCTCGCACGCCCTGCCCTGTCTCTCTCTATGTTAGTATGTATGTATATATGTGTTTTGTGGACTACCATTGCCGTGTTCCGACGATTCCTCTACCAACTTCGTCCAAACTCTAAATTAAACTCGGTTAGATCAAATCCAGAAACTATTTTCGTTTCTAGAGAGTATTATGTTTTTTTTTTCCAGCTTTGAATTTCACGTAAATTTTGTAATATCAAATGGAAACAAATTATTTTATTATGTGTAGAAGAAAAACCATGAAATATTTTTTTTACAATTCTAGTCTTACAATCAATTATGAATGGACAAAAAGAAAATTTTCTAGCTATCATTTTATATTATATATACAGTAGAGTCCCGGTAATCCGAACCTCGCTAATCCGAACTTCCTGTTAATCCGAAATCTTTTTGCGTACGATATTTTTTTTTTTTTTTAAGAGGAATATAAATGAAAATTAGACATTAAAGGAACTTTATTTTATTAAAAAATTCGAATTATAAAAAATAGAGAAATAGTATAAGCATTTACAACGGTTTACAACGTTATAAATACGACTTTATTATCAAAATTAACTAATTCAAGCTTACAATTCTTGTTAATCCGAACGACCCTCGGTCCCAATTAGTTCGGATTAACGGGACTCTACTATATATATATATATATAATTTCCGTGTTTATAATACATCTTAAAAGTGTCATTAAAAAATTTTATTGTTCAAGAAAAAAAATTTTGATCTGTACTTCTCGAAAATCGTATATTTTGTTTAGTCTAATCTGAATATATATATTTTTTATTTTGTTTTAAAACAAAACTTACACAAAATATCTGGAGCATCTATTGCCTTGAAGAAAGTACTCTTTTATTTTTGAAAATATTTCCTGGTGGGGGGGGAGGGAGTTGAATGATCCAAGAAGTAATTCTTCCTCCCAAATGAATATATTTTCAATAATATAAAATATTTTTTATAATTTCCAACACTATTTAAATTTTAACACCATATTTTCTCTCTTTTATATATATATATAAATATATCTTTATTTATAATTTTCGGGATTTTAGGGAGGGGAAGGTTTGACCGCATATCCCCCCATGACTCTGTGCACCTTTCGTTGACTCTGGAGTTAGAGTGCTGTGACATCATGAATTACATTCACTTAAATTCACATTAAAAAATAAAATTCTAGTTTCCAAAAAAAAAAAAAAAAAAAAAAAAAAATACAATATTTATAATGTTTCAATAAAACAATACAAAAAAAATATTTAAAATAATAAACAATCATAATAATAAAACAAAAGGAGAGTTTCGATGAAACATTTTTTTGTTATAAAAAATTTTTAACTAGTTTAAAGTTGGTTATTATCTGTCGCCACGTAAGCTCAGGCGTTTTTTTTTTTTCTCCCTTGTACTCGACAGTCCCAGTGCAGATAAAAAGAACAAACATTATATATGGATTTTTGCATGCCATGGAGGGTTTTCAAATTTAGAATTTATATATTTTGCACCTTAAACTAAACCAACTAACTCTCTCATTATTTATTTTCAATTATTTTTTCAAAAGTTCAAATTCCATATATCTTAATTTAAAGATGCCAAGAATAATAGAAATGTATTGTCAGATGACGTAATTAAGATGAAGACTGTATTATCTAACCGTACTCTTGTTGAAACTTAGTTGTTTTGCAGACAAGTACTTGTTGTGGCCTCCCACACGACCGCATGCTAAACATACTTGTGTTAGGCCAATGACGGGACCATTTGTCTGCAATATTGATATTCCTTAACCGTGACCTGAACATACTTCATCCAGCTAATTTACAAGTTCGTCTACCAAGATGTCGAAGGTCTTTCTTGGTGAAGCCACAAGAGAATTTGATTTCACTCCTTGAATTTTTTTTTGAATTTAATAAAATAAACATGTCATTTAAAAAGAAAATGTTTGGGGTCCTGGGACCCCCGCCAGGAACGAAGTTCCTCACACCTTTTCTTCAACTCCGAATCAGGTCTATTCTCTAAAAACAGGCGTTAAAATTTAAAATAAACAAATGGGTGTTTAAAAGTAATGTAGAAACAATTATTAAAAATGCTATTCTCTAAACAAAGTTTTAACACCGACGTTAACATGTTGCTTTTATTTCAAAGCTATCAAAATCATAACCTTACTTTTTAGGTTAAGGACGCCATGTTTATTTTAAACACGACGTTAAAATATTGAAGGCACCCCCTAAACATGGCATTCATTTTTAACACTATTTATTAAATGTTAACTGTTTGGCTTTAAATTTTGTTTACAGAATAGCTATTTGAGGCAAGGAAGTGATTTTGAAGAGCATTTTTTAACGCTGATTGTTTTTACATTACTTTTTAACACCCATTTGTTTATTTTAAATTTTAAGGCCTGTTTTTAGAGAATAGACTTGAATATATTTAATATGAATATTATTTAAAAAACAAAAGATTTATTTTTAAAACAAGCATGTGAGCGGCTCGAATCTCGATAATCGAACGCACACACATAGAGAAAAAGAGAATTGTCTAGAGCTGGAGGGTTGTAGGCGTGGCCTCGCCAGCCAAGGCTTCGGCTAGCTTCGCCTTCCTCCGCCAGGGCTCGAGCTCTGTAACGCTTTTTTGTTACGTGACAAATTCTGCCAATTCACCCTACTGTAAGCTGCGTAAAAGAACTTCGTTCCAAAAACGTTCGACTTGCAACCATTGTGATTTTTAAAAAATTTATATTTTATAATTTAATCTAATAATTCATACATTGAATTTGATACATAGGCTATCGTTAAAAGACATTAATTAAATTTACTTAAAGCTTACTGTCATGAAATCCTATACTAACAAAATATGAATTCGTTAATATATAGAAATTTCCATCCATCAATTATAATTGACTGAAGATCGCTTATCATCCTTAAACATATTTCGTGATAATCAAGGTTTCGTATTTAGAGCTTGTATAAATTTATTTTTCAATCATCCTTAGTACAAGCTATTTAACTTTTCTAACTTAATCAATAAATAAATTACAAGTTGAAAAACATATATAAAGAAGAGAGCTTTGTGTTTCATTTTTGAAATTAATTACTGTCTTTATTTACTTATTAATGACATGTTTTAATACTCAAAAAAAACAAACTTTTGATTATATCGAATTTTTTCCCTGCCTGTATATCTTTTTTTTTGTTCTTTTAAAAGACATATTCACTCATCCGTTTTCTGAGTTGGCTGGAAGTATCTTTTTTTTCTAATTAAATATAGAGAGGTGAACTGGTACCCGTTACCCTGTACCCGGGTACCGGGTGGTTCGTTAGCTCGAGTGCGTGCCTTGTTCTTGATTAGAGGCCGAATTAACCGCAGGTGATAACAAAGCCTCCGCCGGATCCAGGTGTCAATTATTTCGCTATGCAAATAAATCTTGTTAAATCAAAATCATATTATTATTCCATATATAGACTATATATATATATACTTTTGTTGTATAATAATTATTATTTTATAAAATTTTTGATAAAATAATTATTTTATATTATTTTAATTTGCAACGGTTAAGGGGTGGTTGGGTGGTTTACATAAACAATTTAATGCTCTACTGAATAATTAAAAAAAAAATGTGATATGAGATAATAAAAAAAACCTATTCGCCACAAAAAGCCAAATGTGTTACTAACTTTTTTTTGTTAAAATTACTTATAAAAATAATTATTAATAATTTAATTTTACTATATTGTTTTACGTTTTTTTATTTTAGTTTTCTAAGGTAAAGAGTGAAGATACAAAAGTTTAGTATTTTTGTAATAAAAACATTTTTACACATGTTCATGCCCCGTCGTGTGGTGATATTTATTTCAAAAAAGGCGCTTCCTCCTCCCGAAACTCCACTGTAAATTTTCGGGAAATCGCAATCCGCTCGGTTAATTGATGATCTTATTTCAGAAGTATCTAGTTTGGTTGCAGAGGTATTTCAGAAGTACCTAGTGAGTGGGTCAGAATCTGCATAAAATGAGATTTTTGGAGACTAAATTTTACATCGATATCTATATTATTTCTATTATTGCTCAGGGGCCCACATTTTGTGGGTACGTGGATGGCGACCACGAGCTACCCGAGCTGGGACAGGCAGTCCTTCAGTTCTTTGAATGTCTGTCAGTCTCTTCCTTCCTCTTTTCAAAAGACCTCAGACCTTGCCACGGGCCGGCCTGTTCTATCCTTCTCGGTCGCAAAATATAATGATAGGCTTAGGGAAAACGAGAGGTCCGCCGACCCCGCATCGCGGGAGTAAGGCGAGGACAGAAGAAGAGTTATTTGGTAAGATATGATCTATCCGTTTTCTGAATTTCTTATTCCATAACTCTTCAATTTCTCAGTTTTTTTTTTTTTTTTTTTTTTTTATAGTGCCTCCCCTTCTTGTCTCTCTACAAATGAGAAACAAACTTCTCTACGTGGATTACATTTTTTGTAATTCCATCTTTTATATAGAGTAAGGTAAACAATATGCTTAATTTATGTTGGCTCGTATTTTTTTATAAATTACCAAGTAATCGAATCTAATAATTATTATTTTTCCTTTTTCACATTAACTCGAGACTTGTTTATTCCATAATCGTCCGCTCATAATATAATATTAATAATAAAATGAATTTAATAATCAAAGTAAATGCTAATTGACGCTCGGGACGGGGTTTAACTGATTTAATTATTTTCTTGCTCTTAGATTGGATGCTTGGTTTTTGCTCCCCTCTAACCCTTTCCTCACCCACACTCTCAAATATATATATATATATATATATATATTTTGAACAATCCAATCGAATTCGGGCTTAAGTGACCTCCCATTTATTGTGGTGCGTCTTAACGAGCAAGGAGGGCGTTGTAATTTTGAATAGACATCTTAATTTCGACAATAAGTGTAGATAAATTCCTTCCAAATGAAGCTAATTATACTAAAAGGTGCCACCGGAGGTGGAGATAATTACAAAGAAATTATAATATTAAGAAAACACGCTTAGTGTTTAGACAATCAATATGTATGATAGCGTAAAGTCCTATTTGTAATGAGAATGAGAAGACCAAATAATGTACTGTGTTATGGATTATATAGCCTATGAAAAAAGGCCTCTTTATAACAATGAAAAAAAAAATTATAAAAAGCTTTTCTTGAAATAGCTATTAGTTTGCAAATAAAATTCTATGAGCCAGAGCAGGAAACCCTACTGCTGACCTCACAAGTAAACTCGGGATTGCCTAACGTAACGTGACTGATTGTAGCCTCTCCAGCAAAAGTTTTGTACGCGATATATGCCCAAAGGAGTTTTCATTTCAAAAATTAAATAAACTTTAGGAACTCCAGATCCTCTCTAGATAAACGAGAATTCGAATAATTTGTATATTTTACTAGTCCATAAATTCTTTTTCTTCTTCTTTCTTTGCCTTAATCCCGCGGTGCGGGTCGGCCTCTCTACATCAGTCCAATCTCAAAAGACTAGCTGTTCACTTTGCTTATCTAGTAAATATTGAAAGTATCGGCTCTTAAAAATGCCAAAGTTCTCGAACCTCTAATGGACTCTGGAATGCCGTTCGAAAACCTGACAGACCCAACGGCGAACAACCTTCCAAACGTCGTCGTCCAGTGTTTGAGCATTTTCCGGTCGAGTGGACTCACCCTAATATTACTATAGAATATTTATAAGGTTTTCCCCGGAAGATTGCCGACCCCATAGATTCCCAAATGTGATATTTTTTGAAAATTTACTCATCGTGATGATAATTCGTTTTATTATCTAAATAGTAGGTATTTTAGATGTTGTTTCATCAATGTTAGAAAAATAGGTTCTATATGTAAAATTCAAAGCTGAAAAAAGAAAAAACATAATGCTCTCTAGAAACGAAAATAGTTTCTGGATTTGATCTAACCAAGTTTAATTTAGAGTTTGGACGAAGTTGGTGGAGGAATCGTTGGAACACGGCAATGGTAGTCCACAAAACACATATATACATACATACTAACATAGAGAGAGACAGGGCAGGGCGTGCGAGGCATTCAATGCGCTCGATTTAGTTTCAAAGGTTTCCTTGGCGAACAAACCCCCTCCTTGGCTGCTGCATCTCTCCCTCTCTCTATCCAAATGTTTTGAATGTAAATGAGTACCTAAATGCACACGCACACTCTGACTCACGACCACGATCCTTATTGGTTTAGGACCCGAAGAGGTGTCCTTATCAAATGGCCAAAATCGACGATTGAAAGAAAAAAAAAAATTTGTATTCAATTAAATTATTGTAAAAAAAAAAAATCGGCCCACAAATTCATTGCCCTTATGGGTACATCGATTAAAAAAGCATTTAAGATTCAAGGGCAAGTCAAACAGAGAGTGAGAGGACCAATTAAATTAAGCCAGGGCTGGATATTCAACCCTTCGCCATGATCTACTGCGCCATAGCAATGGCTAATGTATTAATTAATCCTTTCTATTAATCTGGCTTCTGAATAATGGGAATATCATCCTGTAAGGGTCCAAGAGCGAGGGGAGGTAATTACCAAGTATAATAATGGAGGAGAAATACGGAAATTGTGTCGAGTTCCTTAATAGGGACTTAATGTTCGATTTTAGTCAATCCAAAAATGATAAACACCCAACTTGTGAGTTATAGTATAAATTCATTAAACAATGACCCTAAAATTTTTATGACTTTCTAGAAGTTGCGAACTATAGTATAATTTGTATCTCAAACTTAGACAATTTGAGGACTTTTTCCATGCTGTTTTTTTTTTATTGAATTAAATTTATAACCAATCTTCTTCATAATAATGTTTTTTATTCTAAAACACCTCTATTAGGAAAATTAAAAAATGAAAATTTTATTATTATTAATCAACCTATATATAATTATATTTCCGTCTATCATACATTTTTTTTATGCTAAAAAATTGTCTATTAGAGAAATTTAAAATTTAAAAAATAAAATGTTTACTATTATTTAACAATTAAATAAATAAACTAGCCTACAATTACTATGGGAGAAATTTAGGAATTAATAACTCAAAAAGTTAGGGAATTTCAGAACCCGAGTATTTTTCCTGACTCTCCATAACGTCCTTTATAAGCCTGCAAAATTACGTTTCAAAGTTTGCCGGTTGGCCAATCAGAGCGTTACAGACAGACAGAAAGACATACGGACACTCCGCTATTATAGATTATGAAACAAAAATAAATTATTTTAAAAAATATCGGAAAAAATAGTCCATTGACAATCGAGACACTAAACAAGCTTTCTGATGGGCTAGATCAGGCACGATTTTAACTATTGTATAAGATAATTCACAAAAATATATATATATATTTTTGCAGTACTGTTATTTAGTAGAATTTTGTTACTGTGAAAAAAATAAATCCAAAATTTAGTCCGATAATTGGTTTGTATCATTAGTTTTTATTTTTTTCGTGAAATAGCTATTAATGATCCAGGTAATGGGTACAACACCTAACAACAAAACAAAACAAAAAAATAACATTCTATTCGCATGTTCTTTTAACTTTAATTTATTTACTCGGAAATAAATTTCTAACGCACGATAATACTTTTTTTTTTAAACCATAACGAAAATTTTCAGAGGAGAATCTTATAATATTATTCAATTTGAAATTTGTCCCTTTTATTCATGATATTATAGATGATCTTTGTATTTTTCGTGATTTTTCTTTCAATAGCCCAACTCCACTTTAAGCGTAGCCATAAAGTCGACCATTAGAATCAGATAGTAGGTATTTACGTGCGACCTTACATATATAAATGTCATGGAGTGGGCTTAAGCCGCACCCCTGGTTATTACACTCGAGTCGTCGGATAAAATATGTCGCCCCCGACAACAATAGTACCACCAGTGTATATGTGTGTGTGTGTGCATGTTATATGGAAAGTCGGAGGTTTCTTTTGAACCGACGTTAAACCACGTAGTATGGGAAGCTCCTATCTTTTCTAGTCCTCCGAGCCGGATACTTGAAAAAGAACGAGCAAGCATGGGGAGAGGGTGACTTTTCTTTTTCAAGCAGAAAGGGTAGAAGAGTTAAAATAAGATTGTTCCGTTAATCTTTCTCACTTATTAATTAATTTGTTAGTTAAAAAGAACGATTTGTAAAGAATTTGTTAAATTGAATTTGGTCGTACGTTTTGAAGTAAAATTATTTTATATAATTTACTTATTCCCTCTGATTATATATATATGGTTTAAAAATAATAAGTAAAAAAATATTAATTAAAATAAAACTATTGATCTCAATAACTATTAATAGAAGCTCATAGTCTTGAATTTTCTATTTTCCGGTTAAAAAATATGCATTTTCAAGAATTTCCATCAATGATACAATAATAATTAATAATACTTAGGTAATGTGTTTATCAAAGCTTTGGTGGTTTGTATTATTATTATTATGGGAATTTTTAATTATAGACCACATTTTCTTATTAATTATTTATTAAAAATACAAATACTCTACAACGTTTTAACTGCTTATTCTACAGTCGTTATCAATATTGCTCCGACTCAAGTGAACTAACCGTTACGTCTGTTACGTGCATTTTATATACAACGACGTCAGCGCCATCTACACTGACTTCTATGAAGTTAGATACAAATTTTCCCGCCATCTACACTCATTCTCATGAAGTTAACCACAATTATCTAAGCAAGTGTTTACTCAAAAAACATGATGTTACAATAAGTTTTTTTAATTTATTTTTTTAACATAAATGTTACAAAATATTATTATTAAATACTGGTATGCCTAGCCCTTTTCTCTTTACTTTGACATTCTGAGTACTGAAATATTATCATAAAGAAAAATAAAATGTCTTACAAAAATCTTGTAGGAAAATAGAAAAGAAACAGTTGTGTCATTAAGTAACACTATATTTATTTAATTTTTTTTTTTTTTTTTTTTAATTACTAATCTGGCACTTTAAAATTTACGAGTACCGTGTTGCCAACGGCTGGTAAAAATATATTGGAAAGAGAGAAAATAAAGTTATGATTAAAAAATAATCTATCAAAGAGTTGAATTTATATTTCACCTCTTTTATACAAGTCAACAAACCTCCACCCCGTCCCCCGTACCCCGTCCCATCCTCTCTAATGTGAATGTTTGGTATTTTATTCAATGACAAATCAAAATTTGTATTAAAAAAGAAAAACTAAATCTGATAATTGCTTTCATTTGAGATATAATTTGAAATGCCGATCATTTTTTTTGCCACCCTCTCTCTTCCCGCCCCACCCTCTCCCCCCACTTCTCCTCCCAACTCTACCCACGCATCCATGATTTTCATCGACCGAAAGCATTCCTCGAAAAAGGGGGATTTTGCACCCTTTTTGGTCGTCCCTGGTGTGATTTAGGGCTTTCTTAATTAGATCGTCGCACTCGACCTCAGCCAGCAATTTTTCACAGACTGACGTCCTCTTAACCAGCCACAGCAAATGAATAGAGTTGTAACCATTAATAAAAATTTTGTCGAAATTTAATTAGACGGTAATATGCTTTGATTAGGGATTGAAATCATTTTTTACTGTTTATAAAAAAAAGAACCACAAAGCCATTAAAAATAATAAATTAATGTATTTTGACTTCTGTCTTTATCAGCGATATGTTCCTGTCACGATACCGAATATATAGAATAAAGATATGAAGAAGTAAGCCTAAACAATACTGAATAGGTTTTCATGTTCCCTCTCCATTTGAGTCAATAAGTCTGCTATATTATCGCATAATAATTAGGATTAACAATCAATCATAGTCTAAATGACATGAGATATCAATAAAGCTCTTACAAAAATTAAAATCATTTAGCTCTTCAAAATCAAAAAAAAAAAAATAAATAAAAATTCAACATATACTATTGTGAAACGAACTTGAACGGGATAAATTTTATTATATTTATTAAGAAACTTGAAGCTAAGCCAGACTTGTGCCTAGGCAGGGGAATCCCCTCCCCAAGGTTCCCTTGACTTGTTTCAAGGTCCTAAGCACCTTCCCAGGTAAATATATAAAAAAAAAATTAACTTGACCTAGCTCTTTTAAATTTTCGTTTCGGTTTTAGATAACTTTACATGATGTGGGTACCGCTGAGATTTACAGAACGAAATTTTATTCTTGCACCCCCCTAATTTAAAAAAAAAACATTAATGCGTCTAATAAATACTGAAATATTTTGGTAGAGACTGGAGACAGAGAACTGAGGAAAGAGGAGTGACAATTATTATTTGAAATCCTACCGGGATTCCCGTTTATTTATCCCAGGTGCTTCCGTGCACAAAGACACACACCTCAAGACCAACCAGCGTCTGGCCCATCTACAGGCACCTTTTGAAGTTACTTTATTTCCTAACTTTAACTCCTCCTGCATTCATTTCTAGCTAATGAGCGAATCCTTATTTTTAGTTCCACCGGGTTCCTTTTATCCAACCTTTTCTAACATAGGGAGGATGTCCTAGTTTGAGGAAGGACTCCCTCAGCACCGGCATGTAGTCCACTCCCTTCAAAGAATGCATCATTGATATATATATATATATATATATATATATATATATATATTTATATGCTAGATTTTAAATTTTATAAATAACGCACAAAATTTTTTTTTCAGATATCGTTTTTATTTGTTATAATAAAACAAATTTTCATACAATTTTATAAAGAACATGCCTTAATTAATATTTAAAATTTGTATATTAACTAAAAATTAATTATATTGTATATAAATAAAATTATTTTTTGTTTTTAATTTTCGTAATTATTCTTATGTTTATATAAATTGAAGATATAATCGGATTAGCTGCGGATTACGAATCTAGAGTTGCTATTCAATTCGGGTTCAAATCCCACTTTCAGTGAAAATTCTCTAACATTGCCAATGTCTCCTCCATCTCTCTGTAATTGGAGTTAGTCTCTGTTGAGAGATGGGAAAATTAAAAAAAAAAAATTAAAATTCAACAAATATTTACAAAATTAGACGAATTGTGACCGCCATTTTTGTGGCGAGTGTGGTTCCCCCTTCATCAATATATCAGCCCTTAATTTAAAGCATATTTATTAATGGATAAAGCATTTTTAGTCAATAATGCATATGCATCAGGGGAACTCTAAACTGTTCCCCGGACAAATTGATCCATTAAACCTCACAACCAAATGGTACGAAATTCAGACACCTTTTAAATATCGTATTTGTATACCTAATTCTCTTTAAAAAAAAAAAAAAAAAAAAAAAATTATATAAACTTGAATTGGTATATTACATCATTTCAAATTTATAAAGAGCAGCAGCAAAAATCAAAACATCACCATCAGAACTGGAGGGTTTTCAAAGGGTTGATTACTATACACCTAGTGGAAGATATTAAGTACCTAATCGACAATGAATCATCCTTTCAAGTACTCTGTTTGATACAATCATAACAATCGTTTTCACTTCATTATTATTGTATACCTGGTACATCAAAGAGCTTTTGTAAATGTAACGAAAATAGAATAATAATTAATTTAAAAAAAAAAGAACAAGCATTTTTATTCTTGTTAAGAGAGTTGACTTTAAACTCCTTTAATTAACATGTAAGGGTCATTCTATATGAAAAGATAAAAAAAAATTTAGGTTTTCAGAAAGCGTTAAATATCTCTAGACAGAATAGAGATATAATATTGTTAGACACACTATTTTTTAAGCAAAGTACCCTCTTAAATTTTGTTTCTTTACATTAAAAACCTTAATTCAACCTTAATAGGTGAAAATGGCGTCGCAAGTTGACTAACAAAATCCACATCATTTCAACGAATAATTTAAATATCAATGTTAATTTTTTTTTCAACAATTAGATGAGATAATTTAATTAAATTATCATAAATATATAACACAAGGTTAAGTTTCAAAAGGATTTTAATTTAGCTTATGAGCATATCGACGTTAATACTTCATCTTCATAGCTATGACAAAAACTGATTATTACATTTATTAACAATCTTATGAACAGCTACAGTGCTGCCATCTTTAGTAAAATATGGCACAGTGCTGCCATCTACAATGAATATAAATAAGATTGTTAATAAATGTAATAGTTTTTGCTCAGGGGCCCACGTCTTGTGGGTACGTGGATGGCGACCACGAGTTACCCGAGCTGGGACTGACAGTCCTTCTGTTCTTTACATGTCTGTCCCTTCCTTCTATATTTTCAACAGGCGTCAGACCGTGCGACGGACCGGCCTGTTCTATTTCTTCCGGTCTTAAATAACCCATTCCGAGACCCCTTTCCCCTCAGACCCCGCACCGCGGGATTAATAATGGCGAGGACAGAAGAAGAAGAATAAATGTAATAGTTTGTGTTATAGCTCTGAAGATGAGATATTAACGTCGAAATGCGCATAAGCTAAAATAAAATCCTTTTTAAACTTAACCTTGTGTTATTTTTTTTATCTAATTAGATAATAATTTAATTAAATTTAATAATGTTTCAACTAATGCCAAAGGTGAATTCTTTGGATTATATTAGATAAGATAGTATACTCCTCATAAGTAGAATAAAAACCTTTTTTTTTTTTTTTGAAAGTGAAAGATTTCCAGGGTGGGAATTTTGTCTATCCGCCCCCAAATAAATCAATTTTAAAGGTTATAATATATTTTTAAATTTATTAAATTTTTCACACTTTTTTTCGGATTTCAGTTTGCACTCCCATATCCCCCCCATCCCCTGACTACGGCCCTTCTGACGACGATATATATTTAGGAAAAATAAAAGACGAAAGACATTTATATCAACACATACAGATATATTTTTTTTAATTCTTATTTTTTAAAAATTACATTCGTTTTAATTAATGTCTGGAAATAAATCGTTTTGCTCCGCCCCTCGACAAGTGGATGTCACAGTAATAAAACAACTTTTTTAATCTCCTAGATTGGAGTTTAATTATTTATGTCAACATACAAATCTAAGAAAATAACTTTTATTTCAAGATGAATTTATTTACCTTAGAATTCAGTCATTTAAATTTTAAAAATTTCTTTTTTTTTGTTTAATTTTCTGTTTCCTTTTTTTTTTTTATTAAATAACAAATTTAAAAAGTGTAAACTTAATTTCTTTTGTAAATTTACAGCCCCTTGGCTTTAAAATTTGAAATAAAAAATTTATTATGGTATATAATCAAAAAATAAAATATCTATTTTTCAATTAATAAATACTATACTTAATTAGTTTTTTTTTTAATAGATAATTGTTTAAAAAAAATTTTTTTTATTAAAAAAACGGAATAATCTTGTGACAGATCAAGTAACTATAATATTAGCTATATAACCTTAGAAATATTAATTTTTTCTACGTTAACAAAAACCGAAAGTATATGAAAAACGATTCATATTTTTACTTTCTCTTACCCTATATATGAAATATATATAGAGAAAGTATTTTTACAGTGTAGAATATAAAATTTGGTTTGAAATTTCAATAAGAAATTGCCCAAATTGGGCGAGACAGACATTAGATAATTATATATACATGTATTTTATAAAAAATAAAGAAACATTTTCTTAACCGTGAAAGAGAATTTTGTGTGTAGTATGAAAAAACTGTTTTTTTTTTTTAACTTTTTCTAGAAGTCAAGTAACTATATACTAATTACACATTTATTTACCGAGATATCATTTTTTTAGTTATTGTTAAAATCATACACAAATCTTTGATACAAAAAGAGAAAATTTTTCCACCCTACCTCAAACCATCTAACTGGGAGAGATGTAATAAATTTATTGTTTAATTACATCCGCGAAGATTTGCTAAACGGAACAACAATATCCGTTTGCATTCTTTAAGCGGGGCCCAACCTGTGACAGGGGGGCCGCCCCGGACGATCCCGATTAAACATTCTTCGTAATTTATACGTACAAATTAGTCTGACAAATGAGCTCACTTTAGAATGAACCTAAAATATTGTCTCGAATAGAGTTTAAAAGGGTTGGAATATATTAGAATACATTTACTTATATTATTAAAACAATGGTTCTGTTTTAATTGTTAGCCAGTTAGAGAATTCCTTCACTTTCGGTTAATTTCTTCAAGTATTAAGATTATTTTAATTTAAATGATTTAAATTTCTTTTGTATTATTTATAGCCAATTAATTATAATATTATTAAGATGAACGAACGGGAATTTCTCAGATAAAATGTTCAATCCATATCGACTATTAAAGAGGAAAGTGCTTTCTCCTCAAAACTATAGATATATGAATAAATTATTAGAAACAAAGTTATTATCTGTTTATAATTTTATATTATACTAGCCGAGCTAGCCAGTGAGATGGATCCTCGTTAAAAATATATCCCTAGAAGGATCATATATTATATTTTAATTTTTCTAAATTCTCAACCTTGCTTTCTTTAGACACTTCGTGTAACTGACCGACCATTACACCATCTGTCTGCAGTTCATGAAATGTCTAGACAGTTCACGAAATGTCTAATTTCAAGAAGTGTCTAAGACATATATATAAAAAAGAAACTGAAAATTTTAATTCTAACAGTGAACCATTGTTTATTTTATTTTATTATAAAAAAAGAATTTAATATTTATATTTATATAACTATTCTATTAAATTCATTTATCAATTCGATTAATTGAATTTTTTACTACTCAATTGAATTTCAATTTTTTTTTTTACCTATGGAAGAGGATCTCTTAAGAAAAAAACTTTTTATCAGATATTGGCAAACACACATTTAAACAATTTTTTTTGCCTAAGTATATATTTTATCTATTTAAATTAAAGTAATTAATTTTAATTTTTATTATTTAAATTTATTTATAATTGAATGAAATTTAACGTAGGATACAACTGATATCATGAGCTACTTTTCACTCGTATATCTAAATAAAATTTATTTGATAAAAAATTTTTGACTGAAAATTGTCCTGCCTCATTTTGTGGTCAGCTGGCGTCCTTTTAGTGTCCATTTACCCTCCACCCTTGGTGGTTGTTAAACCACTTGCCATTCGCCCCCTGAGAGAAGTCTTTAATGCTAATTTTAACCTAAACTTTTGACTCCCCGCATAAAAAATTGGCATTTTCTGCATGAAACTTCTTATAATGATTAATTGAAGATTTCCACCATTGTTATTATTAAAAATAAAAGACAGTAATTGTGGTTTATTATTAAGTAATTAATAATACAGAAAATTTTTATATTGATTAAATAAAAATCAATTGTCACAAAGATTGTTTTGGTGAAAGAAGAAAGAAAACATTTTTTCTAAATTTTCTAATGTTATATCTAAATTCAATTCTGAATACAGAACCAAATATATGTATATATGACATCAAACAGCAGCGAATATGGCTTTAACAAAAGCCGAAAAAAATCAAATTCAAAAAACTTATTGTACAAGTACAATAACATCATGCTTTTCATGTAAACGCTTGCTTTGATGATTGTGAACTTCATAAGAATAAGTGTAAAATGGCGCGAAAATTTAAATCTAACTTCATAGAAATGACTGTAGATGGCACTGACGTCGTTGTATTCAATATATAAAATGCACGTAACGGTTGTAAGGGTTAGTTCACTTGAGTCGGAGCAAGTGCACAGTACTTGATAACAGCTGCAGAATAAGCAGTTGAAACTTGTAGAATATTTATATTTTTAATAAATTATTAATACAAAATGTGGCGTATAATTAAAAACTCCTAATAATAATAAAGGCCGAAACTTTATCTATTTAAAATATATCTTTTTAAAGAAAAAATTCTGGCTGCATTTTCTTCTGTTTTTTATTCTTAATAAGAATTCCACCAACCTTAAAAATACCCTTATAATAAAGAAAATATTATTAACTTTAATAAAATACAACGTTTCGACCACTATTTTTACGGCCGTCATTAGGTCCAGGAAAATGAAAACGTTTTACTCTTTTTAGTAGCGTTTTTTTTTATTATTAATCACTAAATAAAAAATAAACCTTAATTAATGCCAAGAATGTCTTATAATGGCACTAATTATATTCTGTAATTTCCGGGGTTGGTTCTTTTAATTCCAGGGATTTAAGAAGTTTTTTTAACTTAGACCAAAAGAAAAAAAAATTCATTCATTCATTTGCACACACCAATTATCAGACCACTCCTTATAATTTTAATATTTTACTTAAAATTAAGAAAATTTCTGTTCTTTGAAGAAATAAGGAAAATGTTGAGATATTCTTTCATTTAAAAAATGTTTACTTTTATATAAAGCTATCACTTCTTTCCGTATATTAGAGGAAACTTTTCTCCAAATTATTTATTTATAGAATAACTCTCAACTTTTTCAAAAGTTGCTAATCAAATAAAAAGATGATGCGGTCAGAATATTTCTACTTAAAAATAAGTTTGCTTCAGAAATAAAGTCCTCTTAATGGAAACCTATATGATCTTGAACAAATAGAATTTTATATTCTCCAAATTTATTAGATTAATTAGGATTTTTCTTTCATTCAATAAAATAAAACATTTTTACTATAATGGAGAATGTGATTTTGAATTTTTTTTTGCACAAGTTAAAAAGAAAAATCTGGTGTGACTGGTCGCACAGCACACAACTTTCTCTTAACTTCAATAAGGTAAGAGAAAGTTGTGTTCTGTGCTAGTCACAAGATATATTTAGTTGCCCTTAGCACCTAAGTTCCAAACTTGACCACGCGATTCATAGATGCTGCTGAGGTACGAATGCTTCGACATCATTAGAATGTACTTCAAAAAATGTTCACGAAAAATTTCACTGATATGCTTTTTAAAGAGCATCTAAAAAATAGTTGATTTATGAATTTTAATCAAAAATGTTTGAGCGAATTTTGAGAAAATCGAAAATAACTGAAAAAGTGCATCAGAAAAGCACTAGTACTTTTTGGCCGATTTTGTTCAAAAGCTTATTTTCACCCCTTGGAGCGGGGGAGGGGGTGCCTAAATCAAATATAAAATTTCAACCTCCTAGCTTTTGTCATTCCTGAGATATTTTGTTCACAGACAGACAGACACACCAATTTGTGGGACATACTTTTTAGGAATCAGGGGACCTCAAAATGTGTATATCCATCAAAATCTCGACATGGAATTTTTGACATGATCGCAATACTTTCTCTATATATGCTGGTATTTCATATGCTAGGGTAAGAGAAAGTAAAAGGGCTTAACAGTTATACTAGTAAATATTATAAAATTCAATAAATGGTCTACTCATTGAAAATTATTTCCTATCGTGAAGAAATTTCATTTCTCTTGTGTGTAGGATGTTTTATTATAGAACTTTGACACTCCGATAAATAAAATTTGTTGTTTATCTTCAACTTAAAAAAAAAATTCATTTTTAAGAGGGTAAGAGAATTCATAAGAAATTTTAATTCTATATAGGGGAGAGAAATTTATAATTTAAAATTAATTTTATTTGTTCTTTTATAATTCAAATTATATTTTCACAAGTACAATATATGATTCATTATTGATTACCTAGAAAACTTGCGTTTTTTTTTATTCCACTTATTATTTTTTATTTTATATGTACCGGTACATCCTGATGAAGTTATAAACGCTCGTCAATTGTTATTCCTATTCATGCAATTCCGCCGGATGTTAAAAAAAAATCGTTTTGAAGGTAGGAGAGAATATGAGTGGGTTGGATGCACCCTCCACCCCCTGATATCTCCCCTCAAACTGATCGGGTTGTTTTTTGCTGGGACGGCGAACGAGGATCCAATTTAAATTTGAATGAACGTTTTTGGTCTGTTTTGATTTCCAATCGGTGGTGGGCGCGCGTGTCCAAACAGATCGCCGGGACGTGCCCGGAATCCGGGACAGGAAGCACGCACCAATATGATAATATGGCTGCGCCAATCGACGTCTTCCACCTTGATCCCGGAAGAGGAAAATGGCCGCCCAGCTCTCTATTTATCATCATCATCAGGCCACGACCTCCTCTCTACTATAGAGACATTTGCAAACAGATTGCTTCATACTACAATCGCAAAAACATAGTCAACGCTCTGGAAAAATAATAATTTGTTTTTCCTTTTTTCTACTAGCACTTAAAATAATAATAATAAATACCAGTCCAAGAGGAGAGGGGGATTTTTCTCCGCCTTTAGACAATAAACATTAATATTATAATTTTTATCATACAAAAAACTTTATGAACGGGATAGTATCTCTCAGATTTGATTGATACAAATAAATAAACACAAGGTTATTTGTTTAAAAATTGATTTAATTAAAAATTACTTAACGCATTTCGACATTGCTGTCATCATCAGAAGTGCATACATATATGGCGCTATTACATTGCAGTGGTGATTTTTGGAACTAACATGGTGCGAATTATAAAGTCAAGCAGATACATATGCGTGGGAATTACAAAAGTTGGTTAAGTAGATATTTTGTGAAATAATAAAATTAGATTTGATATATAAATTGATATACATATATAAATTAAAATACAGTTAGTACACTTATAAAAGTTATAAAATGTTGTTTAATATATATGATAATGACTAATACATAATACTAGGTTTAGTCATTATCATATATATTAAACAACATTTTATAACTTTTATAAGTGTACTAACTGTATTTTAATTTATATATGTATATCAATTTATATATCAAATCTAATTTTATTATTTCACAAAATATCTACTTAACCAACTTTTGTAATTCCCACGCATATGTATCTGCTTGACTTTATAATTCGCACCATGTTAGTTCCAAAAATCACCACTGCAATGTAATAGCGCCATATATGTATGCACTTCTGATGATGACAGCAATGTCGAAATGCGTTAAGTAATTTTTAATTAAATCAATTTTTAAACAAATAATCAAATAATATTTTATATTCTTCAAAATTTATTTATGTAGGATTGGTGGAGGGGAGAAATTTCCTCTCGGATCCCGAAAAATTTTCTGACCACGGCCCTGCATCGAAAGAATAAAAAATTAATAGTCTACACATTAAAATTATTTGAACTTGTATCGTGAATTTAAAAGTTTCACTTTTCTAGTTTATCGTAAAAATACACGGTGTTTTTTTTTCTCTCCCTTGCTAAGATATCACCCTTGATAGTTAAATCTCATCATCATTATTCGTCACGCCGTTAATCAACGCACGACTAAATTTCAAAATAAAGGCTACTAAAAATAATCAAATAATCATTACTAATTGACTACTGATTATCCGGGCGCCAGATCCAACACCTGTTAAACCCAACTCTGATTTGATTCAATTTAATATTTAACTTAATTTACTCAAATGTCACTCTGGAATTTTTTTTTTTCAAATTTTTTTAACAAAATATTTTATCATCAAATATGTCCGAATATAAAACACGCAATTAGCAGAATACCAATTTTAATTATATAAATTTCAAATATGATAATTTGAAATCTCATAATTAAAAAAATCTTATTTTATAGTCGAATTAATAATAATCCTTATTCAAGTAAAAAAAAAAATATTTTAAATTTGAAAATAAAAAAATAGTAATTTCACTGTTTAAGTTTAAATATGTGCTTAACTATACATTCAATAGAATTAATTTGAATGAGACATTTAAATTTATACATAAAAAGCCATAAAGATTTAGATAAAAAAAGACTGAAATTTTCGTTTACAAAGCAAAATATACCATAACATTTCATTTGAATACCCTATACTAGTCATTTAAAAAAAGTAAATGCTTAATTTTTATTGAGCCTTTATATTTTTTATTATAGATTATTTTGCACAATAAATATTCTTTTCCAAAGAGGAAAAATAATCTTTTAACTTTATATAAATACTAAGCACGACTGCCGCCTCCTTAATCGCTGTATGACATGTTTCAACGTCATGACACCTTCCCGGACTTTGTCATATAAATATTTAAATAAAAACTCCAAGGATTAAACAATCACTTTGTTAGAAATATAATTATTTTTATAGGTGAGAATTTTTTTTATATGTAAATCCTCATGGACACTTGAGTGTCCCCCTTCTCGTGTCTAAAAAATCAACTATTTTTTAGATGCTCTTTAAAAATATATCAGTAAAATTTTTCGTGAAAATTGTTTGAAGTGGTCAAGTTTGGAAGTAAGGTGTTATGGGAAACTAAATATATCTCGACACAAAAAAATCTGGTGTGACAAGCACAGTACACAACTTTCTCTTGCCGAAGAGTAAGAGAAAGTTGTGTGCTGTGCTACCAGTCACACCAGATTTTTTATACTTAGTTGAAACAAAAACTTAAAAGTTTTTATTTGTTTATTTTTAAAATATTGTCTACAATTTCCAGTCTTAATTATCAAAGTGAATGAATGATGACGGCTGCAGAAATAGTGGCTGGAAAGCAGTGGCGGATTAATGCAATTTTGTCGGGGGGGGGGGCGGTTTTTTTTTTTTTATTTTTTTTATTTAATGACTTTGTGGGCATCTATGGCCATTTAGACCCCTTTCCTATTTATTTAAATTAATTGGTAACAAATTCAATTGAAATTAAAGCCCGGAAATCATAATTTCTTTAGATTACTAGTATTTATAATATTGTGAATTTCTTCTCTCGGGGGGGTGGCGATCGCCCCCCTCGCCCCCCCCCCCCCCCTTTAATCCGCCCCTGCTGGAAAGTTGATTTTATTGTGATAATAACATTTTTTTTATGATGATGGTTTTATCTAATTAAACCCGAAAAGTTTTCTGATTGGAGATTTTTATTCGATAGAGGCTCCTTTTTTGGGTGACATCCTCTCTTTCTTCTCTCATTCTAATTGCTGAACAGCCACTTCTATTATCAATATTTTTTTTATATTATCATACTTATATATAAAGCCCTTAAACCGGTGTCAGATGTGTGAACGCACCAATCAGACCTCCGCGATATCTCAGGGACAGCGCTGATTGGCGAAATTCAGAGAGGGCGGGGCGGAGTCGGAGAGGCAAATTCAAAATTTTTAACTACTAAACGCGTACGAGACGCCGCCCGCCAGGGCCAAGTTAATATATAAAAATATATTAAGTAATTAACCGAATATTTTTTGATATAATTTAATTCTATAATATACTGAATTTTAAGTGATGTAATTTAATAGACCACTATAGTTTATGTTGTCTTAAAAAAGCAGTACTAACCAATTATTGTAAATTGGAATATAAAATACATAAAAATTCAAATTATATAATAAAACTTTTTTTATTTTTAAAAATAGGATATCTTTCTTGTATCATTATTATTTTTATTTTTCTCAATATTAAATTGCAAACGAAGAATTGGTTGAGATTTTTAATTAGAAAATAAATTTGAAAGACAAACCTTTCTTTTCTTCATTTTTTTTTTTTTATTCTTTTAGAATATAAAATTCAAATCATTTTTACATTTGCAGTGTCGATTGGTTCGTGAAAAGCGTCTGGCGTAGTAATTGGTATTCATGTCCGCAGACGCATTTATTTGACAAAAGTTCTTTCTTACAAGGACATTTATATAAATAGTGGAATAGTTATACGTCTCTTCATACAAGTAAATCATTTATTTTCACACTTTATCTATCCGTTCAATAAAGAATGTTCCCTTTTCTTTAATATATTAAAATTCTTATTGAGTTTGCCCTTTGATATTGCAGAAAAAGATAAAAAAAAAATGTTTAAAATTCGTCCCATTAAAACATACAAATTTCATGGTATCGTATGGTTGTTAGTTAAAATGCTCTCGTTACTCGATTAAAAAAAAAATGTTATATTGTTTATAAATAAAAATTGCTTTTCATTAATGAAAAAAAAATTAAATAACCGGGAAACCATACATGCATGAGTTGCAGTAATATACTCAATAAAAAGAGTGAGAATGATTAATGATAAAATAAAACTAACTATAACCCTCACCATGCCTCCCTTTGCTGATAATGTATTTCTATTATTAATTGTTTGAAGTTTCAATTAAATAGAATTCAACTTTACTATTCGTGAATAAATATCTAAATATAGACAAGACTAAAAAAAATTTAAAAACATGGTTTCTTTAAAGCTTTCTCTAATACATTGATCGCCAAGCCCGTGGAAAATTTTTGGGCAATATTTTTCTAACAATTTGCTCTGCTTATGCACAACTAAACATTGCATAAAATGGCATCCCCCAATCCCTTACATTTTTACTTTCTCTTACCTATATACCTAATATATAAAGAGAAAGTATTGTGATTATGTCAAAATTCGATGTCGATATTTTGATGGATATTTATGTTTTAAGGTTCTGTATGTGTGTGTGTAACGATTGTAAGCATGAAGTAATTGAGCTACGAGATTGAAATTTTATATTTAAGTTAGGTACCTTCCCGGACAGTCAAAATAAGCTTTTGAAAAAAATCCGCCAAAAACTACTAGTACTTTACTGAAGTACTTTTTCAATTTTTTTCGAATTTCTCAAAATCGGCTATAACAATTTTGATTAAAATTCATAAATTAATTATTTTTTATATCTTCTTTAAAATGTATATTCTTATTTTGCCCTGAAAATTGTTTCAAGCACACTTTACTGATTTTTAAAATTCATTTTCCGAAAAGGGGGTCGGGTCCTTTGAAAAATTTTACACATTTAAAAAAATTTTTCCAATTCTAATGAAATTTTGTATTTAATTAGGATTCTCTATTGTGTGTAAAATATCCAAATATGAGAATAAATTTTTGAAAAATAACCATAGTTTGTTTCAAGCAGTCGATTTATAAAAATCAAGTTTGGAATTAATAGGAAAATAAATATATTTCGACACAAAAAAATTTGGTGTTACAGCACAGTGTCCAATTTTCTATTACCGAGGATAAGAGAAAGTTGTGTGTTTAGTCACACCAGATTTTTAATAAATATTTTCTGAAAATCATCTAAAGATATTTTGAAATTAATAATTTGTTAAACAAAATAAATACTATTTTTTATTTATCTTATAAAACATGAATAAAAAAAATATAATGTCTATTTAATAATTCTATTTGGCGAAAGCATTATTCATTTTTGGCTGCGTGTATTGAATATGAATATGCAAGAATTTTCTTCACATTTAAATATAAAATAAATTAAATTTATTTTGCTTTCAATTTATATTTCTAATTTAATCACGAAAATAAACCAACCAATCTGCAAAATGAAAAAATACCAGAGTTTATTGATTTTTTTTTTTACTTTTATTATTATTATTATTTTTTTTTTTTTTAATGAAACATTTCGTATAATAATTTAAATGAGCAATGGTTTCATTTTCTGTTGCTCTGAAAAAAAAAAAAAAAAAAACCTCGAAATTAATTTGATAACAAGTGAGAAAAATTATTCAAATATAAAGAATAATCAAAATTCTTTTTTTTATTATTAACATACTAATATAACATTTAACATTTTTTTTTAGCACAAATTTTTATCGTAATAGGCCTTTATTTCGTTTAATATTAGATTATATAATCTAATTCCCAAATTACAATTAGGATATATAAGGATTTTTATTTTATACAATTTTTTATGTTATTGTTTTATTATTTTCATGGCATTACTTTATTCAACTCCTCAGGTTATTCAAAATTCCTAGAAAAAATTTGCAAAATGTTTAGGTTTCTCCTTCATTTTCTCCCTCCAACGTCGAGAGTAAATGAGTCGTGTATATTTTTCAATGCACTCAAGCGATTTCACTGCGAATCGAAATTCTAAACTTCCTCATGGAGTTAAATTAATTTTACTTATAAATTTCATTTTTTTTTTCTAAAAGATAAATATATTCAATTTATATATAACATTTCTTTATATTATAATAAATTCATTATTAAAACGGTTTAGAATTTTTACGTTTTTTCTTAACTCGCCCTTTGGACAACTCGGTCAAAAACTTTTCTTTGATTTAGAAATCTTATATTTTTATATTTTGATAAAAGAGGAAAAGTTAAATTTCTTTTAATTAAAAAAAAAATTAATTTACAATAAATTACGAAGTGTCATAAACCACCTCAGACCATATATAAAACTTAAAAAAAAGTTTCAGGCATATATAAAAAAGAAAAAGAAAATAAATTTATATTACTTTATCACATTTTGTTTAAATTAATATAATTGATGAAATTATGTTTTTTTTTTTTTTTTTTTAAGGTCCTTCTCGGCATCTAAGGCCATTTAGACCCCATCCCTATTTATTTCAAATGATTTGTAGTCAAATCAAATGAAATAAATTTTTCTCGCTTGGGATGGGAAGCGAACCCGGGACTCCGGTGCGAGAAGCTAATGTCTTCCCACTGAGCCACGGCCCCGGGCATGAAATTATGTTCAATCGAAATGAAATGATCAAAAGTATAATTTAGAAATTCTTAAAACTTTTAATAATTATTTTGTATATGAATTATTTGATATTTATTAATTATATTTAATTTATATTTAAAATATTTTTATCTTCATAATTAAATTATGAAATATGATTGGTTTATTATTGGAAAAATTAAATATTGTTTTATAGATATAACATAATACATTTAATTTAGCTTAAATTCATTCAAAAGAATTTTTAATTTAATATCTACAGTATACACCATTCAAAGATATAACAGAATTTAAGTACACACAAATATATAGGAAATGTAAATCTGTATATACGATTTATATAAACAGATTTTGAATATTAAAACTTTTAATTAATCTAAAATAAATCTCGCTTATATTTTGTAACAATAGATCTTTTGAAATTTTTATTTGGTTGTATTTTACTTTTAATTATACATTGGTTCCTGGCTGGAACAGAAAACCAGGCAGCTTAACAGGAAATACAAGAGAAAAAAGATTTTTCATTTAGAATTTTTTTTTTTTTTTTATTTAATTTATAAAAATTAAGAATACGCGTAAAAAACTTTTTAATATATCACTATGAATATTATAGATTATTTAAAAGTCTTTAGTGTA
Organism: Euborellia annulipes; assembly: GCA_023213315.1. Taxonomy (NCBI): domain Eukaryota; kingdom Metazoa; phylum Arthropoda; class Insecta; order Dermaptera; family Anisolabididae; genus Euborellia; species Euborellia annulipes. The sequence continues at coordinate 91,187 of JAKCPI010022805.1, forward strand.
GATTAATTAAATTAACTAAATCCAGTAGTTTTTTTTTTTTTTTTTTTTTTTTTGTCAAAACACATATAGGGTAATATTTTATAAGATTTAAACTTTCGACCGTTCGTTTTCTCTTTGAAACATTTTGTAAATTAAAATTAAATATACAAATTAAACACTAGGTTATTTGTTTCAAAGCTTTTATTAATTAAAAATTAACACATAATACGAGGGCAGGTCAATAAGTCCGTGACTTTTTGAATTTCCCGCCTCTTAACTGAAACAGCAACGCTGCTTCTGTCAGCAGACAACTATCAGCTGACTCCTGTCGAAATTTGAACCAGCTGGGTCTTTTAGTTTTTGTTTGACATCCATTAATAGCAGAGTACCTCGTTATTTGAGAAGACAATGCAGGACAATGCAAGGGTGCAGTTTCCATGGCTAAAATCCATGAATTGGGATACGAATTGCTCCCTCATCCGCCCTATTCTCCGGATTTAGCCCGGAGTGACTATTTCTTGTTTCCAAACCTGAAAAAATGGCTCGGCGGAAAGAGATTTGACTCCAACAATTAAATCATCTCAATTTTGATGTCCTCGACAAGAGCAATGCTCCATTCATGCCCTCTTCTTTTTCTCCAATGCTGCAAATTCAATAGATTTAACAGATCTGACCAAATTCCCAATCATTTTTTTTTATCTAACTTTGTATAGTCTATAAGTTTCACTTCTATATTGTGCAATAGTATGAATATACGGTGTTTTTTTTTTTGCTTATGAAATAATCTTGTTTTGTTTGTTGATCATTTCAATAAAGTTTTTTTTTCTCCCTCGTGGTTTCATTGTGAGAAAAAATAAATAGATATGAATTATTTATTTTATATTTATCTGTTGTTTGCTGCTATTCCAATTGGATGGAATTTTTTCCAAGTTTGATGAAGTCTTTCAGCTTGATGTCATTAATAAAACGTATTTAATTAATTGCTTTAAAACTTTTCATTGAAAAACATTTAGTATTGTTTTTTAAGATAAATTGGAATACAAATTTTTTTCATTTCATCATATTTTCTAAAAAAAAAATAATTAATTAAATTATATCGTAATCATCTCGAGTTCGAAAAAGAATTTTCATCATAATCTCCTGTCGCGTTTGATTTCTTGTACTTTCTTCCCATTTCGTTGATGTTGCGAGGCGACGATGATCTTTGCATCATCCCCAAGGGAACTGGAATCAAACAGTGCAATTGCTCAACGAAGAAATGAGACGTGATGAAGGGAAGGAGAAAAGGGGATGGGAGGGGGGAAGGAAAACATTGAAAAAGGACTGAATCGAATCAATTGTTCTAAAGGAGATGGGATGGCATCAGAGAGCATTGCTCTCCCACCCCCAAGTGAAACTCGAATTTTAATAGCAATCTCATTAACTATTCTAGAAACATAGAAAATTTGAAAATAGTAGTTCGACAGAAAACTCGAGGTCTAACATACAAATGGGAAGAATCATATGAAAATTTTGAGAAAAAAACAATGCATTGGAAAAAAAAAATAAATTGGAAACAATTAGAAATCAACAAATTTCTTTTCTATTTTATTTTTATTCTATTCTAAATATCTATTTCTATTCAAATTTTTACAATTTATAGATATTCATGGCTTATTTTTTTTAGTAATTAATAATGCAAATTAACTACAAAAAATCTGAGATCTGTAAGCAGTATACATACCTGGAAGTACCTCTGCCATCCACGGGCAAATGCAATCTTGAAACAGAGAGCGCCATAACAAAGGACACAATTGCTTTTAATAATATTTTATCTGCCACTAAGTCTGATTCGTGGTACAAATACAATGGTCAACTCAACAATGCTCTATGCTGTAGAAATATGGGTCTTAGAAAATATAAACAATCGGTGATTTTAAAATTTTGAATTTCCCTCTCTGACTTGAAGTTTTAAATTTCCCTCTCTGACTTGAAATTTTAAATTTCCCTCTCTGATTTAAAATTTTAAGTTTCCCTCTCTGACTTGAAATTTTAAATTTCCCTCTCTGATTTAAAATTTTAAATTTCCCTCTCTGACTGGGAAATTTACCCCCACTGACTCCACTTCCTCTGACTCTGGCCAATAGATAGTGGTAAACAGGCACATACAACGGAAGTGAGTGGCTAGCGCTTTATGTATAGTAAAGATAATGATAACTTGAAAGCTTTAATATTCGAAATCTCTTTTGAATAAAAATATCTTAATATAAAAGTTCCAATTTTTTAAATCCCTTTTTGTCATGATATAAATTTTTTTTTTTTTTTTTTATATTTGAATTTTCACCGACTTTAAACCAATATTTTATATGACGGATAAGAGAATTGAAAATTGAAAAAAATTTAATTTGCTAGAGGGGCATTCATTATATCCTTATAAATATAAGAAGAGTTTGGTTTTTGCAAATTCTTAAGATATTTTTGAAACATTTCAATTGGAATTGGAAATTGAAATTAAAAAAAAAAAAAAAAAAAATCATTTCTGATCAAATTGATTTTCTCTTATACTCGAATTAGAATAATTTATTTTCATTTGATAATCCACTCAATGTTAAATGGATTTTATTTAAGGAGAGTAATTTGATAAATTTAAATTTCTGAAGGTAAAGCGTTTCTATTCTATGACAGTATAATTCTAAGATCTGAGAGCAAAAATTCATTTAATAACAAATTATTTGTCATCCGCATCTTTCTCTCTGTTTAAATTTGGTAAATAATTTCTATTATGCCAATATATTTATTTTTCGAGATTTAATTTTGTCAAAATTTTATAACGATAATCAATTAAAAGAAATCTTATTGGAATAGATTTGTTAATTAATAATTAGTTTCATATTCAATATTCTACTAATGGTCAGGGAAATGATCATTAGCAAAGTTAATCAAATGATGGACTCTTAAATCATGAGCATAAATTGATATCTATCTATAACGTTATATCTCTAATAGAGAAATTAGTTAAAAATTATCTAATAAATATCACCTTTTTTTTTCTTTCATTAATTTGAATTTTGATTATAACAGGTACAGCAGACGCTATAAGTGCCTGATGTGCTAAAGCCTTGAGCTTAGTCAACCAAACCAATATTTATAAAATAAATATTCATTTTTAACTGAAGGAGACAACACTTCATACGGCTAAGCATTTTGGTTGCCTAATCTCAAGGCTTATTGGAATAAATTTGTTAATTAATAATTAGTTTAATATTTTGCTCAGGGGCCCACGTCTTGTGGGTACGTGGATGGCGACCACGAGCTGCCCGAGCTGGGACAGGCAGTCCTTCAGTTCTTTAAATGTCTGTCTTTTCCTTCCTCTTTTCAACAGGCGTCAGACCGTACCACGGGCAGGCTTGTCTTATATCTTCCGGTCATAAAAACGTATGATAGGGTTGGAGGGAAAGAGTGAGGTCCCGCATCGCGGGACAAGGCGAAGAGAAAGAATAATAATAATTAGTTTCATATTCAATATTCTACTAATGGGGAGGGAAATGATCATTAGCAAATTTAATCAAATGATGGACTCTTAAATCATGAGGATAAATTGATATCTATCTATAACGTTATATATAGATATACTCCAATAGAGAGTATATCAGGTACTTGGTGGAGCCGACTGTGGCCTACTGTAGAATATTATTTGTGAGTTTTACAGTAAAAGAGTAAGGCCTAATTATCAATATGTAAAAATAAAATTTTGTTATCTAATATTTAATTTCTACCGGAACCTCAATAACCTACAGTTGGCATCATAACAAATTTTCATTTTAGAAAGGAAAGTTGCATATCCACCAGTATACTTTCGGTAATTTTTTATTTTTAAATTGTCAATCGGTGATTTCTCAAAATTTGTTTATACTAATATATATTCATTAAAATGTCTCATAAATTTTCCAAAGAATCATATGATTTCAGATATTCTTTCACAAAGTTCCAATTACCTTGTCTTTTATTACAAATTTTAAAATTTTTATATTCATACTATAAAAAAAGCAAACGTGGGGGAGTGGGTAGTGAGCTTAACTCGCGCCCGGGACAAAATACATTTTAAGCGCCCCCCCCCATTCGAAAACCATATAATATTATATGTAAAATATACAAAATTATTATGGGGGCGGTATAACTCGCGAAAATTTTCTCGCCCAAAGCAAACTCGCCGAAAATCCGGAAAGTTCCAAAATTTTTAAAATCTGGTGTGACTGCCCCACCAGATTTTTTTGTGTCGACATACGTATATATATAGTTTCCGTCGATATATTAGAAGATGAAATGAAATTTATAAGCAGGGCTCGGGCCCTCGGGCTTGGTCTAGTGGCTAGAGTGCTGGCCTTCTAAAGTAATGGTCAGGGGTTAGGACCCCAGGCAATCTGATGATTTTATCTAAGCCATTTGGATTCCAAATGGCTTAAATAAGAATGCCTGGACCCCCAATAGATATATACATTTAATAAGGTTTATCGTAAAAGTCTTATATGGCCTAAGTTGCGAAACGACTGTGTGATGTGTGTGTGAGTGTGAGTAGGAATGAGAAAAAGTGTGAGTGTTTTTTTTTTATTAAAAAAAAGTACTAATAAAACCTCAAATTATGCATTTAAAAAAGCCAAAATATGCATCAAAAATATTCTGTGTGTGTGTATGTGTTCAATTTTAAGCATGAAGGAATTGAGCTAGGAAGATGAAATTTTATATTTAAGTTAGGCGCCCCCTAGGGCGTGAAAATAAGCTTTAAATAAAATCGGCCAAAGGATTTTGATGTACTTTTTCAGTTTTTTTTTTTTTTTTTTCAAAATTTGTTCCAAAGATTTTGATTAAAATTCAAAAATCAATTATGTTCCTTAAAATGTATATTCTCATTTTGCTTTTGAAATCGTATGAAGACCACTTAACTCTTGTACTTCATAATAAAGATTGAAGCCAGGAATATAAATAGATATTTTCCCATACTTATAAATTTCAAAACTTCTAATATATCGACGCTTTATATACGTATGACGACACAAAAAATCTGGCGTTACAAGCACAGTACAGTACCTTTGGTAAGAGAAAGTTGTCAGATGTGCGACAGTCACACCAGATTTTTAAAAATATTTTATTTTGGAACTTGTCGGGTTTTCGGCCATTTTTTGAGATTTTGCTTTCGGCTAGAAAATTTTCGGTGCGTTTTTTTTTGGGGAGTTTTTTTCGTCGACTTTTTTTCGGCATAAATTATTATATTACACTGGCACTACATTTAAAATATATTTTCCAGAAATCAATTATATTAAAAATAAAAATTATCCAGCAATTTTTTTTGTTTTGCGGACCATTTGGCGCCCCTTGTGAGCGGCGCCCGGGGCATCATGACCCCCCTTGCCCCCCCTCGCTACGCCACTGGTGTGGGGTCGTGTGACCCCCGCCAGGAACGAAGTCCTTTTCTTCAATTTCGAATATAATTTAATGTGAATATTATTTAAAAAAGAAAATAATTAATTGTTTTCTTTTTAATTAATATAGAAAGAGATGGAGAGAAACATAATTCTCTAGAGCTGGTGGGGGTAGGCCAAGGCTTCGAAGCTTCGCCTGCGCTCGGGCGCTGTAATCCATTTTTATTATATAAAATTTTAGAACACTATAATATAATTTATAAATCATGACTCGTTTTATTTAGGAAAAATTCCACTTTATATAATTCGTTCCCTTGTATAAATTTATTTACTAAAAATTATTTCATTTATATTTACCTATGAAACAGATGATGGTTGCAGTCTATGAAACAAAGAATTATTTTTACCGACTTTTTGGCCACAAATCGTTAACCTTTTCAGAACTTGAAAATTTTCAATGTATAAAGGGTTTATACATGAGTGTTTTATTTAAATGGAAAAAAATAAAATGATCATTTATGGAAAAAAAAAAAAAATATGTATCTTTTGATTTTTCATTTAAATATAATAAAACATTCATGTATTATGAATTTTCAAGTCTTGAAGAGGGTTGATTTGGAATTTTGTTTCATTTAATGCATCCAAGAGTCGCGTCTACAATTTTCACTATCATATCTACCTTATTATATTTACTACAAATTTTTTGCGATAAGCAGACAAATTTATAGATTATAGATTAACGGAGCTCTTTGAAAATAGAAATGTTTTAAATTAACCATTTGTGTAATCATAAAAAATTCATTTTATGTTTATATTTTTTTGAAACGAACTTGCTATGTAAAAGGATGCCAAAATTTGCCCTGGCAATTTTTTTTTCTGCCGATAGCAGCATCAAATCGATCTATTGGACGCTTTTGGCTAATGTCGTTTTGCATCCACCTTCACGAGGTTTGCTTCATCTGATTGACAAGTTTATACCATTTTCATCGAGAACATTATCTGAAAATGTCAAATCCCTAGGCGTTTTATTTAAAGATGAAAAGGCTGAATAAAATAAATGATCAAATATAAGCGATGATCGAAAAGAGAGTTGATATTTATTTAGAGCGAACCGTGTTTTTAAACTCATGTTAAAAAAAAAAAAAAAATATCCGAAAAAGAGACTTTAGAAATAATGTAAATACTTTTAAAAATAAAAAATATGAATTATGGATGATAAAAAATTAGATATATAAATGAAATAAATATAATTATTGACCAAATCAAATTTTGTAAAGTCAATGAAAATATTCTAATCAATAAAGAAAAAAAAATCATTACCATAAATTTAAATATTTATATACAGTTAGAATTTAAATGAAATAAATATTATAATATAAATGACTTGATAAGTATAAATTATTCAAGACTTTTATATAATTAAATAATTAATCATCAATTGAAAAGTTTTGTAATATCTGCCTATAGGATCGAATTTCATTTATTAAATCAAAATACAAGGAAGTTGAAATTTTATATTTAAGTTAGTTAGGCACCCCTCTGGGACTTGACACGAAACTTTTGAACAAAACCGACCAAAGAGTACTAGTACTTTACTGATGTACTTTTTTAGTTTTTTTCGATTTTCTCAAAATTCGCTACAAGGATTTTTTTTAATTTCATAAATCAACTATTTTTTAGATGCTCTTTAAAATGTATATTCTCATTTTGCCGTTAAAATCTTCTGAAGAACACTTTACTCTTGTTCTTCATAGGAAAGATAGGATTGCCATGGTAACAAAATATAAATATTTTCCCATACTTATAAATTTTACATCTTGAAATTCGAATGTACCGTACTGTCGGAAACTAAATATATATCGACACAAAAAAATCTGGTGTGACAAGCTTTCGATTACCAAGGGTAAGAGAAAGTTGTGTGCTGTGCGACAGTCACACCAGATTTTTATTCATGCGTTACGAAATGCTGCATTTGTGAAAACTTTCAAATGAAAGTAATTATTTTTTTGAAAGGTCCTTTAACGTTTTAATGTTTTTTTTTTTTTTAATTAACTTCAACTTATCGCTTAATAAACAATAAATAAATAATTATTGTTAATTTTAAGCAGCCAATTAGATCAAATTAATGTCATTTTTTTTCCAAGCAGCATAGAATAGTAAAAGATAAAATAGGATATAAATCATATGGCGTGATGTTGATGAATATAATTAACTTATTTCCTTATCAAGATTCTCTTTTAAATTCTTCTAAAAATTGGCTCGAGATTCACTCGGACGGTTAAATAGTTAAAATAAAAGAATAAAAAAAAGAAATTAAATAAGCGCAAATGTTTTCATCCTTTTTTTTTTTTAAATTGTCAAAAGCCATTGGGCATTTTCCATTTGCTCTTGTGAATAACAAAACAATATTGAATTGTATACAGTATATATATTTATTTATATTTGTCCGTCCGTCAAAGAATTTAATCGTATTGCCTCGGCTATTTGAAGTCAAAGTTTGAGCCAATTTCACCTCATGTCAACATTGAAATCGAATTTTGCTTCTTCTATAAAATTCGGTTGCTAAATTGCTTCCATGCCATCTTTGCTTTTTAAGCCCAGTTCAAAGGAAAAACATTTAAGATTCACTCAATGGCTCTTTTCAAGATTAAAAATAATTTATCTTGTCTTCTTTTCACTGAATAAACATATTTATCACTCGGGAGAAAAAAAATTTATTTTTCCCCCTTTATATAATATTAATTGATTATTTAATTTCTATCGCTTAAAAGAAAACAAATTAATTTTATCTAGAATGTAATATATTAACGTTTTAAAATTTGTCGGTAAAATATTCTAATATAAAATAAGATGATAGTATTTTTAAAAGATTCACAATTAAGTTCATCTTATCTAATTTCACGGTCTCCCAGAAATTGTTCCACTGACCCCCAAAACATAACAGGGTGGAGAGGTTTGTGGATGATTAATTTAAGAAAAAAAATAAAACTTTCCTATTACCCCTGATGGGTTTTGAAAATCACTAAATGATTCAACATTTAAAAATAAAATCGTGTTTTTTTTATAGCAATTAAATTATTAAAAATTGTAAATTTCAAACTGTATTTTTACTTTTTCTTACATAATATATTAATATTGAAAGTATTGCAATCACAATGTCAAACAATTTTAAAAACTTTATGAGAAAAAAAATATAAATAATGTACAGTGAGCGCCACAATTAAGTCCCCACCTGATAGCTAGAGTCCTAAGTATATAGTGCAATAATTTTAATGACCCAAAAGGTAAAACGTAAAATCTGGTACAGAGGATTTTATTTTACCTTTTCAAATTTAAAATTATTTCACCATTTACCATATACTTAGGCTAAAGAAAAAAAATAAAGCTATCAGGTGGGGACTTAATTGTGGCGCTCACTGTACAACGTTTCGACTGCTTATTCTACAGTCGTTTTCAAGTACACTTGCTCCGACCCAAGCGAATCAATCAGCCAGTCCGCTTGCTTCGGAACAAACGTTGTACAATATTTATATTTTTAATAAATAATTAATAACAAAATGTATTAATAATAATTAAAAACTCCCAAAAAACCACAAAAAAAATTATTTAATTATATATTTTTTTTAATATTTCATATTTTTATTTAAGACCATTTCGAGATGTATATCACAGAACTTGGGAGAAATCACAGACGAAAATTTTATTATAATTTTTTTTTTTTTTTTCATTAGAAATTTAAGGTTGGAACAAATATATATTTCAACTATATTAACCCCTCCCATTCCTGAGTGAGTAATATTATTAATATCTCCATTTTTACAATACTTCGGCTCTTATTGTGTTTCATAAAAAAAGAAGTAAATTAATTCTTTAGTTGGCTTTATTGTTTGCGTGCCGTTTTGGCGCAGATTGTGCCTGTTTGTTCCTTTTGCTGGCATTAATGCCCTTTTCGGTCTTTTTTGTGTGTTCCAGCCGGGACTAGCAAGACGGCCTTGGCCATCTTGAATTGTCTAATTGCCCGGCAGCTTTGCTTCGAGGACCCCTCCTGTTCGGCTATTTTGGAAATCATCCCCCGAGTCTGCGGTCCTGAATTGGGTAAGTAACATTAAAACATGTTTATTTTTTAATTAAACTGTTTTAATTACTGACTGTATTAGAGTATTTTGATCAGGACAATGATTTTTAGTGGGGTAAAAGAACTATAAGTGCAAATAGCTAGCGAGAGAACTTATAAATGTAAATGCTGTAATTAAATAGGAGTGTAATTAAAAAAAAAAATATTTTGAGAATGAAGCAGATATATAATTGCAAAAAGAGAAATCGAAAATGAGAATATTTACTATTATTATTTACCTTACTTGTTGAAAAAGAGATAAAACGGGTGGGGATCGAGGACAAGTGATAAAAGAAATAACGCCAAAACTTCAAATAAAAAAAAAATCCATTATACAACAACATACTAAGGAAAAGACAGAAGGCCTTTTCACAAGAGAAATTATTATTAAAATATCCGAGTTGCGGCGCTGTGGTCTAGTTGTAGTGCATGCTGAGTATAAATCGCTACTTTCGTGGTTCAAGTCCCAGCAGTGCCTGATTTTTTCGGATGATTATATTTAATTACTTTTTGAATTTTTAAAAAAATCAATTTTTTTTTCTTAATTATACTTATTAAGATATATTAATCTACTTGATTTTTTTACTTTCTCTTACCTATATATGTTATTATATAGAGAGAAAGTATTGGAATCATGTCAATATTTTGGTGGATATACACGTTTTGAGGTCCCCTGAATCCAGATTTTCGCAACATGGTCTGTCTATGAACAAAATATCTCAAGAACGAAAAGAGCTAGGAGGTTAAAATTTTATATTTAAGTTAGGTACCCCCCTGAGAGGTGACAGGAAGCTTTTGAACAAATTTGGCCAAAGAGTAATAATACTTTACTGATGATTTTTCAGTATTTTTCGATTTTTCAAAATTCGCTCCAACAATTTTGATTAAAATTCATAAATCAATTATTTTTTAGAAACTCTTTAAAATTTATATTCTCATTTTGCTCTTAAAATCTTATGAAGACCACTTTACTTTTGTAATTTATAGGAAAGATAGAGAAATATGGTAACAGAATATAAAAATTTTCCCATTACATCTTGAATTCAAAGTCGGAAACATATATGTCGACAATCTGGTGTGACAAGCACAGAAAGTAAGAGAAAGTTGTGTGCAGTCCACCAGATTTTTTTAATAATAGATCAATATTTAGATAAGGCCTGTTAGGAAACTTTAAACGTTGCCCACATCAGTTGTTTTAGCATAATCCATCACTTTGATACTGGATAACATTATATACTCTAAAAACATCATTAAGCAACCTACAATGTCGCATAAAATAATTTGTTAATAAATACCTTAGAGGATAATATTTACAAGCTAGGCAACTTAGCAAATTCCGTCACCTCTTTGCTTTTGGCATTCTCGGCGTATAATAGGATTTTATTATAAAAAGAAAATGTAATCATCTAAGAAGAACAATCCTCTCCCTGAGATTCCCTTGAACGTCTTTCTCCAATCCTTTACGTTCCCTAAAGAATATATACGTGCGTAATTTAAGGACATTTAAATTCTTCTCTTGACAATTTCCAAAATTAACTTAACATTGAAAAGTTTTTAGGAAAACCACTGGTGATTTATTTGAGCTCATTTATATCTTATATTCCCATATTTAAAAGAGTTACAACTACAATTAGGATAATAACTAAATTAAATAAATCTTCGTACTATATAATTAAATTGTTATTGCTTAGGCTATAATGAAAGTGGGGAGAAATTTTAGTGAATGATTTCAAGTCGTCTCCAGAATAATGGTGATTTTATGAGAATTTTATAAAAGTTAATTTCACTTAAGTGGCTTTTATATTGTTAACAAAAAGCATTTATTCCAAGTAGATCTACAATCCATAACTAAATCGTTTCAAACTTGCCCTATGGAAAGAGAAATAAAAATTAATTGGGGAAGGACAAGTCCTGAAATTTTTTTTTATTTTCATTAATAAATATTTTAAAATATTTATTAACCAAAAAGTTATTAGACAATTGCTATTGAATTTTTATTTTTTCTGGTTATTATATTATTTTTTTTTTTTTGGAAACTGAGAGATGACGATAATTTAATTTGAATTTCAGTAGTTACTCGTCGTGTTTTCTAAGAAAATTATTTATATTGTGTATTTAAGAAGAAATCATCTCCATCTTGAAGTTATGGCCTAATAGTTTTCCAAGAAAACACGACGAATGGCCACTGAAAATCAAATAAAAATTATTATATTATACTTTGACGGGAGAAATAACACTGCAAAATATTTCTATACTATATAATTTGCAAATATTTTGGCCAGCAAATTATATGGTATAAGGCGATTCCTGAAAATTTTTTGAAAAAACCAGCAACAACTCATATATTATCATATTATATTATACTCTAAATTTCTTTATTATGCCTCACCCTGTAATATTAATCTATTTACTTGCATAGATTATGTTCAGTTTGTTTTGATTTGTGGTCTCCTTTCCACAGAATTTATTAATAAAAAATTTTATTAACTCTAATGAAATTAGAAAAGTTTATTGTAAATCAAACACTAATAAAATTAATATTCTCTTAAGATTATAAGAAATTAATACAAATTTAATTAATTAAGATTTTTTATGATAATTGGCTCATCAAAATTAATTATCAAATTCTTTTTTAATCAGTGGAATTTCTCCAGAATTCCATTCAAATAATCTGATTTTATTGAAAATCTATTAATTCAAATTGCTGAGAGAGAGAAAGTGAATTTAATTTCTTTTCTCATACATTTACTTCTAATTATTACTGATTCTCTCACTTCAAAAGAAATCTTCTCCGAATACAAATTCTTTTAAAGTAACTTTAATGTGAGTTTAAATAGTTATATTGTTTTGAAAAAAGTAGTGAATTCATTTTAAAAATTATTTATATATTCCTCTTTGGAAACATAATGACAGATGGTACAGTCTGCGCCACATGTGACTGAAGTGTTCAAGAGTGATGCCTTGAGCTTAGGCAACCAAAATACTTAGGCGTTTTAAGTGTTGCCTTAAAAATATTCCCTACAAAAAAGATGATTTATTTATTTTAAAAATATTGGTTTGGTTGACTAAGCTCATGGCTCTACTCTCGAGCACATCAGGCACTTGTGGCGAAGACTATATATTTATTAAAAATAAATAATTTTCAATGCACCTTAAACTATATTCATCGCTTCTTTTCATATCAGATTTATTACAATTAAAATCACATAAATTACTGATTGAATATTGGTATTTATTCTCCCCAAATTTATTTAGGCCTATAATTCTCTATTTATAAGAATTATATAAGAAGCACTTATACTATTTTGATGATGAAATAAATTTTATATGCTCTGCTACATTTGCTCTTTTCATTTATGATTAATATTTAATTGAAACCAATATAAATATGTTGATAACAATGACAAACCCATAAAGGACTCCATTAACATTAATGCTATAACATTTTGTGATTAATATTTTTATCCGTCATTCATTTGAAACAAAAAAAAAATATAGAAATTATTCAGACTAATTCATTAAGTAAATTAATTAAATTATTGCTGAATAGTTAAGTCACCAGAGTCACTGTGTGTTTCATCTCTAATAAAATTTTAATCAAATGCAAACATTGAAGAAATTTTATTTAATTAAGATTTTATACATATATATTAAAATGTTTATATTTTAAACTGCGAAGAGGAATTTGTAGATTAGTCAGTTTATATATTGTTATTCTAACACTTTATTTTTTTTTATTTTATTTGTAAGAGTAACACTTTTTAATTTAACAAAATTTCAAAATAATGATGAAAGATGAATTTAAAGGAATGGGTATCTAAATAAAACAGTTAAACTAAAAGTTTAAAATTTTTTATTTTTATTTTGAAGTTTTACTAAATTAAAAAAATTATTTAGAGGCAGCCAAATAAAAATCCCTTAGCCAGTGTCTGTTTATTAATAAATTATAATTCATTTTTTTATGCATACAAAGTGAAGAAAAAGAAGTATTTAAAGAGTGTTTAATATAAAATTTATAGCATCTTTTATATTAATGAAATTAAAATTTCATTGACTTGAAAAGATCTTAAAATACTGCACGCCATCTAGCAAGCACGATTGGAACTAAGTCACAATTCTAGACGCCTGCTAGGGCTACAGTCCACCCGTCGCGAAAGCGTGGATGTTGGTTCGACTCCAGGAGGCGCAATTTTGCCGAATCATAAGCCCAAACAGATCTCGCAAATTTTCTATCTTAAATGAAATTGACTGGCTAATGAACAGTCTATTTGAAAAAAATTCCATCTTTTTTCAAACAAATAATTTTTGTGTATTTTGAAAATATTACTTATATAACTTTAAAAAAGAAATATAAATAGGTTGTTACTAAAGGTAATAAGTATTTTGGAATTTTTTAATAAAAGACAAAAGAACAATCTTTTTGAACAACATATGTTTCTCGTATAATGATAATAAATCATATTCCCATAACGAAAAAAAAAAATAATAATAATAATAAAATAGAAAAACAAATTTATTCTGATTTTTTTTCTTTGCCGAAAATGAGACTTATTTCGAAAAGAGAAAAATGGAAAGCAATTGTCGAGGGTGAATTTACCACCCAACACCTCAACCCCGAAATAGTCAAAATGGAGTCTTTCGCTCTTCTCTTCTGTTCTTCTCCAATGCGTCAACTCGGCTAGAAACTCAAGCCTATATTAAATGACAAAAGCAATTTTTCAGCCACGTAGTTGAATTTAAATGTGTTTCTTAATGTGGCCCGATAAGACAGAAGAGAATCTATGTGAGTCTTAAGAGGCTCAAGGTGCACAAGTCAATATGATGATAACGTTTCCAGCTTAATAGAATCCAAGCAATCTCTCTTTAGTTTCTGCATCTCACTTACTACTCCTGCTCGTTTTGCCATAATAACATTTTCTCTTATGCCTGTGGGTTTCTTCCGGTTTCGGGTTTCAATTTCTTTTTTTTTTCTTTACTTCGGTGCTAAAGGTGGGATTTCAATTTGATTGGAACACCAGACGATTACTGGGTAAACTTGGCTAGAGAAGATTTTCTCAATTAGAGTGCCAGAGAAGAATACAAAATATCTATTTCCAGTAATAATTACCAATTTTAGGTTCTTTGTTTTAAAACAAACGCAATGAAAATAATGAAGAAAGAAAACCAGAAAACAACAAAAACTAAGATAATAAAATTAAACACGTAAAGTAAATCAAAAGATAGCATTGACTTTTTGTTAGTTAAGTAAAGAATTTGATTGTGCATAAAATTTTTATAATTATGATTACACACTGTTAAAAATTTTCAAGGAATATTCGTAAACTAGTTTAGAAAGTCAGTTACTCAAACTGTTTATGAATTTTTACATCCGGGTATGTAAAAGTTCATATACCAAAAATGAACTTTCATAAACCAATTTATTAAAAGTTTCATAAACAGGTTTATAATACATTTCATACACTAGTTAAAAAAACACCCCTCGCGAGGTTTGAACTCGAGTTCTTAGTTATTCCCCTTCATATGAATGACACATATACCATCGTAGAGATGGTAGTAGATCTTAATTTGTTAAGAATATCATACTTTTTAAGCCTCTTAAATTTGATTAATAAATTCAAGCACGACAGAATATGAAAAAGGATTGAAAATTCAAATTTTTTTTAAAGTAATACTATTTCATAATCTTGTATATGAATTTGATTTCACAAACTGGGTATATTAAAATTCAAACAACAAAGTATATGAAAAAAGATTAAAAATTCATATTTTTTTTTTACAGTGTAACAAATGTATGGAAGCTTCGATCACTTTTGTACAAAAATTAACTAAAAAAAAACATTATTATGTCACTAGTTCATATATGCATTGAAAGAAACAAACAGTGATATAATTAAAACAAACATATTTAGTTAGTATCCGGACAAGATTCCCATATTTAGTCACAATCGAAGTTTTGAGGTTTTAAGCACCGGCTCATTTTTAATAAAAATAATTTAATCTCGAAAATCTATTTAGAAAGTGATTTATTTTTGAATAGTCCCATAGATAAAACACGGA
This sequence comes from Euborellia annulipes, assembly GCA_023213315.1. Classification (NCBI taxonomy): domain Eukaryota; kingdom Metazoa; phylum Arthropoda; class Insecta; order Dermaptera; family Anisolabididae; genus Euborellia; species Euborellia annulipes. The sequence continues at coordinate 106,733 of JAKCPI010022805.1, forward strand.
AATCGTATTAGGGAATAAATTATTTATACCGCAATTAACGTCTAATTTGTTTAACTTTCTCACTTCTTAGCTAGTAGAATCATGTAAAGAATTTATAACAAGTCGTATCGTTGCAAAATAAATATTTCTGAACAGACAAGAATTTACAAAATTATTCATGTATTATTTTTAATAAAAAAATTTACTTTTGTATGTGTATCTTGAGAATGTAGAACTCTTCTGCTCTACGACATTTTTAAGTTTATAATTAAAACTTTTTTTTTAATTTATTAGCAAATACCACGGGATATATGGAATGACGGTGGGGGAGGAAGGTGGGGGAGATTGGTCCTTTATCCTCCTCCTTATGTCTTTGATGGAAACGCATAGCTATTCCGTCTCCATGCCGAAGTGTCTCCTGCTCTTTGCATTATTAATGGAATATCCTGCGGTCATTGGAAATCGACTCCTCACTTGCAGAAGACAAATCTTAAAGGTCTCCAGTGGATATTTCATTTGTTCCTTGTACTATTCATAATTCATCTCAGATCATACAGACATCCATTCGATGTAGCCAATAGAGATATGGAATTTAATTACAGACAAGAAAGAGAATTCCAATTTTTAAAGAATCCCTTCTTTTTTTTTAAATAAAAAATAAGTAAGAAAGAGAAGGCACGGAAAAAAGCTTACTCTGAATTCTTAAAGAATTTTTCATTTATACGTATTATTTATATCTTTATAATTTATCATTTTTATTAAGATTAAGTCGAAAAATATTATTATAAAAAGAGAGAAGTCATTAAAAATCGGTGTTTAATTTTTTTTTTTCTCATTTTTAAGTCAGATAAATTCATTGCGAGTAGAGATGTCAAAAACCAACCAATTTATTATTATATTATTATAATTTTTAATTAGTTCCTAAATTTTTTTGTTATACATATTAGATAGGCACGGAAGTACTTCCGATTAAAATATAAAAATTATATTTGAATCTTCCAATTTCATCATGACATCATCATACTTCCAGTGACCAGTGCATGGGATCGTAGGGAGGTGTCAAGCAATATATATTCAATTTGTTTTGGTCACCCCTCATATCTTTTTGCTTGGGTTTACATAACATAGTCGAATAAATTTCTTGCAACTAACTCCTCCGATATTGCCTTGGTAGATAAATTGGCGTTGGTGGCAGATAGGGAGTTGATTGCCTCAGCCTCCGCCGCGAAGTTCCCACTTTGGAAAGTAAGTGGGCAATTTGGTACGGACGGATCAATCGTATACCTACTTAGATATATGACTCTGTGTATATGTATTTGTTTGGATTGATGTGTCTGTGTGTGGATCCCACGTAGCTTTCGAAGGAAAATCATTCCTAAACTTTGTCAATTTGTTCTTTTCAAGACGAGCCTGTTATCTGGTTAAGAGTGGAAGAGAGAGGGAAGGGGGTGAATTCGTGCTGAGGGCCTCACCCCCTTTAAGGTTTCCGAGTCCAATAGAGATTGGATAATTAATTAGCCTCTTGGTTTACTACTTGGATTCGAGGTGCAGGTCCGATCGTTCTCTTTCCTCGATTCGCTTCACTCGTTCTACTATAACGTTCATTAGTTCGAAAACAACATCATTTCCTTTCCGAGTTTCAAGTTAATCTAATGAAAAACAGATTCAGGGATGGTTTATATTATATTGGTAAGGATCAGCTTCTCGTCCTGAGCAATAAAATTTATCGGCTACCAATTAATTAAGATTCCAAAAAAAATTCAATTCTAAACATAAGGAATTTCTTATTCGTTCAGGTAATGATTGACATTTCTTGTTATTTTCTATTAACAATCCTACACCCTTCTCCCCTTGCTCCCCTATCCAACATAAGGCACTGCGATGATTAGACTTGCTTCCACTTCCAATAGACCAACACAAGTCAGTCTTATTATAATTTATCTTATGATCTCAAAGTGGTTCTAATATACACAACAAAAACCATACAAATTACTATTCATAAGTATTTTTTTTGTTTTACCTTCTTCGAGCCTTCTTTCTTCCTTATCTTCTTTTATCCTAAAACCAATCTTCTTGTTTAGCTTCACTGACCGATGTTTTCGAAAGAAAAGAAAACACAGAACACTGTTCTTCTTCCAAAAATCTCTTTGCTGGTTTATTTATACATTTGGAATCTCAGAACTAAATAGACCAGTTTACTTACTCTTGCAAATTATAAATTGTTCGGATCAATAATTTGAATGTACGATATATTATGCAGATTCTAATATACACAACATAACATAATAACATTGCAGTGCAATCCTTTGTATTTTTTTAATAGGTGTGTTCTTGAAAATAAGTATAGTTCACTCTAATCATCTAGTCTAAGTGTTTGAATAAAGTACTGGAGGCAACCTTTTTCATAACTTTTTCTTATAGTTTATTCTAAGTTTATTTCTGAGGTATTGTTGATTCTTTCACAGCAAAAATTTCGGGAAATTAATTCCACCAAAATTTTCCTTAAATGAGAGGATAAATTCGGCCTTCCCAATTCCATCTAGTCGTTTCATACTCTTAAAGCATCTACCACTTCTATCTTCTGAAAATTTATAGTCCAACTAAGAATATTCTCTTTAATTTATTCTTCTTTGGTTCCAAATATATAGTTCGGAGTGGTGTTTGCTAGTTATAATATTTTTTTTTTTGTAAAATACTAACAAATTTATTCCAATTTATCTAAATATCTCAATTCCCAAATACACCCCAATTTTATGACCATATATAATAAAAATTTCATACATTTAAGAGAGTAGATTTTTTTTTGGGTTGAATTTATATTACTTTATAAATTATTTTTAAATTTTATTAGCAACATTTTTTTTTTTATTTATCAATTAATTTTCTAATCTCGAAAAATTCTATTCAATTTTTTTTTTTATATTCAAAAAATGAGGTTATTCAGTTTTAGTCAAGATCATATTTAGATTTAAAAAAAAAAACATGCAATGTGTTGTTATATATTTAAACTTAAACAGTTTTATTATTAAGATTATAGTAAAATAATTAAGTCCAATGAAATTAAAGTCTTTTTTAACTATTTAAAGTTTAGAAAGTGGAACGAAATATTTAACATTTTATTTTCTTTAATAAGAAAGATTTAGGACAAATTTCTAGTTAATAAAAAAAAAATTGATTAGTAAAACAAAAGGTAAATGCTAAGAAAAAAATATGGTGTGACTGATCGCACAGAACACAACTTTCTCTTTCCTTTGATAAGAGAAAGTTGAGTTCTATGCTTGTCACACCAGATTTTTTGTGTCGATATATATATAATTTATTTACGTTCCTACAGTACGGTACATTTTAATTCAAGATATAACATTTATAAACATGAGAAAATATTTATATTTTGTTACCATGACAACCATTTCTCCTATATTTCCTATGATCTACAAGAATAAAGTGTGCTTCAAAAGATTTCAAGGGCAAAATGAGAATATACATTTTAAAGAGGATCTAAAAAATAATTGATTTTTTAATTTTAATCAAAATCGTTGGAACGAATTTTGAGGAAATCGAAAAAACTGAAAAAACTACATCAGTAAACTACAGTACTTTTTGGCTGATTTTGATGAAAAACTCCAGGAGGGTGTCTAACTTAAATATAAAATTTCAACCTCGAAGCTCAAATACTTCATCCTTAGAATTGAACATAAATAGACAGACAAAAAATCACTTTTTTTTGGATTCAGGGGGACCTCAAAACGTGTATATATATATACCAAAATCTCAACATCGAATTTTCGACATGAATGCAACACTTTCACTCTATATATTCAATATTATCATATATAGGTAAGAGAAAGTAAAAATCAAAGTATTGACAATTAAGATATTTTAAGAAAAACTTATTATTTACATATTTCTATTTTATTTTATCTTAAAAGACATGGGCGTAACTAGGGGGTGCCGGGGGGGCTGCCCCCTAGAAAGTTCGTGCCCCCCTCCTAGCCCCAAGAAAAATTGAGAAAATATCGGGCTTTCCAGGCCCGCGAGAGGTCCGCTGGTCCCATGCCCCCCCCCAGCCAAATTCTTTAGTTACCCCCCTGTATCATTTTAATTTTTTAAGCTAAAAATTGGGAACAATCCCTACTCTTACCGGTACAAGGACAGATTGAAAAGTTCTCGGCCTAGCTACAATTAGCAAATACATTGAATTCAATAATTCAAATAGTAAAAAAAGTATATATTATTTTATTCTTCTTACACTTAAAATATCCGACAACTCTTCTCTTTTAATAGCCTCCCTTCCTGTAGGGGCGACAGCTCCAGATCTGGGCTCCCTTCGAATAGCAGCAAGGCCGCTAGCAATGAATATTTTATTATAGGTGTTAACATGTAACGCTCTGGGGAAGGCACGTGCTCAAGTGCCACCCCCTGCACGTACCACCTGTTGAGAAATTCTGCTTTATATAAACAATATATATATTGATTATTTGTTAACTTTTGTCTTAAAAAAAATTTGATTAGCAAAATTTTTTTTACCGTTTTGTTTGAGAACAAATTCTTAACTGTTATATTTCAATATTTTTTTTTCTTTTTTATAAAATTCTAATTTGTGAAATCGGGGAAAAAATTCGATATTAGTGAAAAAAAAAAAAAAAAAACTTACAGGAGAATAATCTATGCCGATGACATAACCGGTTGCCTATCTACAGGGTTAAATGAAATTTTTAATTTTTATTATAAAATAAAAATCGACAACCAAGCAGTAAAAGCTTATATTAAATACTAGCCGCAAAGCCCGTCCTCGACGGGAAAGTTTATTACTATTTAGGATAAATACATACATACATCGTATATTATAGATAGATGAGTTATATCATGAATTAAGAGGGGAAAAAAATAAACTATATTTATAATAAAAAATTCATTATCATAATTATAAAAAGAAAATTTAAAATATGTTGTAAAATCAGCGTATTTTTTTCATTATTATTTTAATATAACAAATTTGCGAGATAAGTTCGTGTTTGATTGGGCAAAAATTGCGCCCCCTGGAGTCGAACCAGGACCTCCACGCTTTTGCGGCGTACGTACCTTTATCCTAGGTCGTCGGCCCAATTTAGTTAATATTATTTAAATATATAATTAATTTATAACAGATTTCTGAAATCCAATATCCATGTGATTTTTAGACTCATCAGCTGAATGGGAATTTATTATAATAAAAACTGATTTTTATTTTTTTTTTTTATTAAATAAGAAAATATTATCAAAATGATTTAACTTTTATTGGTGTGAAGTCTGTCACCAAATTCAAAACGTGCAACAAGTAGGCCACACAATGGAATTTATGAAAATTATGACTGGTGAAATGGAGTAGAGAAGAGAAAGAGGGGGGGGGAATCTGAATTTTCTCATTTTAGATAAATTTAGAATTTCCATTAACACATCATCACGATGCCCACTTTGACAAGTGAAATGAGATAATTTATTATCTCTGTTTTCAACTTCTAAATATAAAATTAAATTGTCCAATTTATATTCATTTAATTTTAATTATTTTATTTAAAAATATAACTAACTCAAATGAAATATAATATATTGTAGATAATTAAGATATAAAATTATTGAAGAAAGTGAAGTCAGTAAAAACTGAAGCGTCTAAAAGAGGAGAAAAAATATTTAAACTCAACTTTTGGGAAAATTTTATCGACCCGTAACACAGTTAATTTGACATTTATGGAAGAAAAAATAATAGCCTAATTAATATAATGTGAGGCTTAAAAGCAATAATATTAATGATAATAAATATCCTATTGGTGGGGAGGAGTTTGAAATTTTTAATCGATCGATTATGATTTGTATTATAAGTATGTTATATTAAAAAACTAAATTTAATGGTTCTTCTTTTGTGAAGAAGGTCCCTATTGTATGTTTTGACGTCTACTTCACACAGACACGGCATTAATGTGCGTTCGATGAGGTTAAGAAATTTTATGACTATGCCAATATAATAAATAAAACAATTTAAAATTTCTACAATTGGTACCAGCTTCAATATTGTCACCCTAAAAGGAGTTAATTTGTTTGAAATTCGGCGGAAAAGTACAAAAATCAGTGCTGCCACCTACATATAAACAGTTAAATGGTTGATAAATTGTGTAACAGTGCTACCATCTATGCAAAGAAGAACAGTGCTGCCATCTACTTTAAGTATAAATAGATCGTCAAAGGAATTTGTCAGTTAGTTTTTAATAAGGTTCTGATGATGATGTTTTAACATCAATGTACATAAACCAAATAAAAGACCTGTCATTAAATTATTTTAATTTGTACGGTATGTTTTTTAGTTGGTGGGCCAAACGCCCCATGTTCCTCGGAAATTAAGCCCAGGATCTCCAGCCTAATCTAGACATAATTTTTTATTTTATATTAAAATTTCAAAAATTTATTGGTGTGAGGTTTTTGATTTTCTGCTACTGAAACTGAAGAACTGCCCTTCGCTTTTTGGTTTAACCCCCCATCCCCCAACCCCCTCCTCCCACCACACTTTCACTTTCTTTGCCTCTTGGTTGAAATAATAATAAATAATAGGGGTATTAAATACAATTTAAATAAGATTTTGAGGAACCATATGAGTGAAATATTTATCTATCTTGAACATATTTGAAAAAAAGCGTGGGACGCTCGCCAGGAATGAAGTTTCTCACACCTTTTCTTAAACTCCGAATATATTTTAATATGAATATTATTTAAAAAAGAAAAAAATTATTTAATTTTAAAACAAGCATGGGCGGGAGGTAGGCGTGGCGTCGCCAAGGCTTCGGCTAGCCTCGCCTTCCTCCGACTGCGCTCGAGCGTTGTAACGCTTTTTTTACGTTACGTGACGATTTCTGCCAATTTAATGAAAAAATTTTAGACTATATTTTTATACCTCACTCGCATGGTATTGAGTGGAAATTACTAAATAATAAACTTTGTTCAATAATATCTTTTACTATTGTTAGCTAATTCTTTTTTTAATAATTTATTCTCTTGGAGCTTAAAATCAACAAAAGAAATTTGACAAAGTAAATTTATTTTACACAGCCCAACAGATTAAAGAATCTTTTTTTCAAATCAATTCGATTTTACATTAAAAAAAAAATCATTAATTTGTTTTATTATTAATCTGGCCTTAGGGGTTATTTATAAATAAAATATTACTTTGTTTATTCATATTAGCTTTTTCGATCTCTTCCTACTCTATAATATTTAATTTAATTTGAAAGCTTTTCACAATGCCATTGAAATAAAAAAAAAAAAAAACGCTTAAATTTTTTTTTTTTTTTTTTTTCGCTTCATTAAGGATTTTTAAAAATATTCTTTTGTTGTTGTTTTTTTTTTATTTTTATGCAATCGATTGAAAATTTAATCAAATTTCCTGACTTGCATTTTTATTCGGCTTACTTTTTTTTTTTTATATGTGACAAAAGCTTTTAAGTTTAAATTGGTTCAAGGACGTAATTAATAATTTCTATTAAATTGAGGAATATTTAATAAATCTAGCAATAAATTTAATTTTGTTAAATATTTAAATGTTAAAACTTTTTTGTAAACAAGTCTTTTTTTTTGTTCTTTTAAATTCTTAATACATATACAAGAAAATTTTTATTTGGAAACAAAAATTTTTTTTTTCTTAAGTTAGGTGCTAGTTGGAACCTTAAATCCATTTCAACATTTTGATAAGACAAGTTTTATATTTCTTGGTTTGAAAACTTTACCATTTCAACCCCTTCAACCCCCTTCCTCCCCATCTCATCCCATAGAAGCTTTTTTTATTATATCGCTTTTGGTACAGTTTCTGATGTCATTCATTTTCCAATGTGGGGATGATAAGAGCGAGAGATTGAGGCTTCTTTTGAATCAAATGTCAATCTCAAGAGCTACTTTATAGTCAAGTAGTTTCAACCAAGAGGCAAAGAAAGTGAAAGTGTGGAGGGAGGAATGGGTTGGGGGTTAAACCAAAAAGCGAAGGGCAGTCCTTCAGTTTCAGTAGCAGAAAATCAAAAACCTCACACCAATAAATTTTTGAAATTTTAATATAAAATAAAAAATGTCTAGATTAGGCTGGAGATCGTGGGTTTGATTTCCGGGGAACATGGGACGTTTGGTCCACCAACTAAAAAACATACAAATTAAAATAATTTAATAATAATTAAAGGTAAACACTAGAGTCTTTTATTTAGTTTTTATGTACATTGATGTTAAAACATCATCATCAGAACCTTATTACAAACTAACAGACAAATTCCTTTGACGATCTATTTATACTTAAAGTAGATGGCAGCACTGTTCTTTTTTGCATAGATGGTAGCACTGTTACACAATCTCTCAACCATATATAGGTGGCAACACTGATTTTTATATTTTTCCGCCGAATTTCAAACAAGATTATAATTATTCAAACCCAAAGAAGGACAATAAAACATTTTTGTAAAATCATATGGATGTCTATAAGTTTGAATAATTATAATTTTGTTTGAAATTCGGCGGAAAAGTATAAAAATTAGTGTTGGCACCTATATATGGTTATGGTTATATTGTGTAACAGGTTTAAACTAGTGCCTACGGTTATAGATTATAACATACAAATTGTTGAATAAAAAGTTGTTTGTTACTTATTTATTTTTTTTTTACGATCTATTCCGTTTTAAGACTTGAAGGAAGATTCCGATATTTTGCTATTTGGTCTTCAGTTGGGAGTAAAAGAATACTCTTAGATTAAACTGGTACAGTGAGGGACAATATTAAGTCCCACCCATGCGTTTTCTACTTGTGATTATTTCATTGTTTTTATAAAATAAAAATCTTTTTAAGTTTGAACCATGAAAGTTTCCATTAAAAAAATTATAATACTTTTTTAAAAACAATGAAATAATCACAAGTAGAAAACGCATAGGTGGGACTTATTATTGTCCCTCACTGTACATATTTTTCATTTACTTTTATTTATCCTTTTTATGAAAGCTAAATTTTTATTTTCCGTTCATTTTTTTTAATTAAAAGTAAAGTCTTTTTCTATGATAAAAAAAATTTGTATACATATAAAAATTTGAAAGAAAAAAAATTGAATAATAAATTCTGTAAAGTTGATTTTCTTCATAACTTTTTTATTAAGCATTTGAGTGCAGATTTAGATTAATATATGCTATATCATTTAAAGGCATAATTAATCAATACTTATCATCAACCTTCATCTATTTGGTTTGCAAGTATGGAATAACCAACTCGCCTGCTTCGATGTTTTTTATTTTTTAATTTTTATTTTACGACCCTTGGAGGGAAAGAAATTAAGATCTAAAGTTTTATTAGTGATTTATCAGTAGATATATTTTAATTTTTTTCTTTAATTTCAAAGACATCTAATTAAGGATTAAAAAAAAAATATTTTATTTGTATAAGAGGAGTAAGGAGACTCGTGGCTAATCGGATAAGCTTGGATTACGAATCTAGAGGTGCTAAACATCTCGGGTTCGAATCCCACTTGCCGTGAAAATTTTCAAATATTGCCAATGTCTCCTTCATCTCTCTGTAATTGGAGTTAATCTCTGTAGAGAAGCAAAAGCCCAGCAAATTTTTATTTTCTTGCACAATGACGTCATGCGGGTACAAGAAAAAGGCGGTTGTTCTAACAACTAAACTCGATCTGACCAATTTTCTAATCTTTTTTTATTTTGTATAGTGCTTGTTAATTTTGCTTAGAAGTTTTACTACTCTGCCTGTAGTATAAATAAACGTTTTTCTTTTATTTAATTTAAATTTGAGAGAAGTTTAGAGAAATAATTATTTTAATTTAAGTTAAAGTTAATTTTTAATTTTCACTTGTGAAGTAGTTAGCTTCACCTTAATAACTCAAATATCAAATAATTAGCAATTTATAGGAAATATAGTGATGAAAATCGACAACCGGAAGTCGATATAGAGTTAAAATGGCGGCCATTTTAATCGACGCCACGATTGAAAGTTTGCCGATAGGAAATCAATGAAGAAGAATAAAAATGAGAGACTTGAGCAAAATAATTGAAAGGTTGTTTGAGATTGAAGAAGTTTGATTGGAAGGCGACTAAAAAAAAAAAAAGACAAAGTTGGAGACGGGAGAGAGTGGAAGTTCCGAATTCTGAATCCGGGATTGAAGACACAATTTCTCTCAGCATCCGGATGACGAGTGATAAAGAAAAGCTTGGGCGGCGGGCTTTTTTTATTCTATGGAAAAACTCCCTCTCGACCTACCAGTTCTATCCTATAATATTAGTAAATTCAATTTAATTATAGCTCAGGGGAATTAAATCCCTTTTATAAAATAAATAATAACTTCTATTTATTTTACCTCAAAAATAATATATTAACAATTCTAAATTTAATTAATCATCCATTGTAATAACATTACATTGAAATAGGACTGCTTTAAGTTTGGCGATCTTGTTTTGTTTAGTGTCACGAGCTGCCTTTTCTTGATTATTTAAGAAACTCGCTTCTTTGAAGTGTAAATTTATTGAATTTTTTTCTTTCAATTAAAAAAAAAATATTTTAATTTCTCTTTTTTTTGCAATAAAACCATTTTGTGTAAACGCGTTAAGTGTTTTGCACAATTACAACACTCGGGTACAATAAATTTGTATTTATACATCGCGGTTTTTATGTAAACACTTGCTATGATGATTGTGTCTAACTTCATGGGAATGATTGTAGATGGCGCTGATGATTGTGTCCAAATTCATGGAAATGACTGTAGATGGCGCTGAATTGAGTACTTATTCAACACATTTATACCACAATAGAGGCAAAATCTTTCTTAAATAAATTTTTATTATTAAATTAAATATTTTTTTCGGCTTCTGAGGCAACATAATCATTTAAATTGGTTAGTAGTTAATATAATTTAAATAGATTTTATGAAGGACAGAACAATTCTTAAAAAACATTTATCTTAATTATCATTTTCATTAAGTTAAAAGATCAATATAAAATTTAATTTCCACATCTGCAAACAAACTTGTACAAACGAGATAAGATCTTTCTTTTTTTTTTTCTTTTTCTTGAGATGTATTTTGTGTGTGGTTGAATTAAAGGGTTTCAATTTTATTACCCCAGAAGGGTAACAAATGTTTTTTTTATGAAATCACTTGGGAGAGTCTAGTGGAATAAAATCTGAATGCCTGGTTGCTTGTCATGGTTGCTTATTTCTTGTTTCACAGCCTAATCAGATGAAATTATTGAGACAAGAAAAGTTCAAACATCCTCTTTTTTTTTTCAAAGTCTAAAAATTCTGAACTCGTATAAAGTTGAATAATAAATAAGTTATGATGATTATTATACAATCTTTTAATTTTGAATTTTCAAATTTGTTTACCTTTAATTTAAATCCACCCATTGTTTGTAAAAATGTATTATTGCATTTATCCCATTCCTATATTTATCATATTATCCTATCCGTCATTTTACTAACAAAATAAATCCTTCGCTGGAATGCTTAAATTGAGATATTAAAATCGCATTACTTGAATGGAATTCTCAGTTGAAGCCAATTGCGAGTAAGTAAGCTCGGCTTTTAATTAGATTAAGGAAGAGGGCCGAGAAGAGGAGAGATAGATGCCCTATACACCTTCCTTTATTAATAATTAACTAGCCGCGCCGCCCGCCTTCAGCGGCCTTTAACTTATATTCTCATTCACACCTGAATTTATTCGTTTGAAGTATTATCATATTCTCTCTTATCAGCTGATTGCTGACTTTTTATTCTAATGTATTAGTACCATTAGTAACAAAACGATGCCTCTCGAATCTTCACTTCTTTTCTTCTTTGATAAATTCCCTTTAGAAGAGGTTTTAAGGAGACATAAACTCATAGCTAGTAATCTTATGCGACCTTGAAGCTCTCATTTATATTAATGCAGTTTTATTTGTGCTTTGGCATTCCGTGTGAAAGGACTCCATTAGATCGTTCTCTTGTATTCAGATAAGAACTATCTCCTTTAATAGCACTACCGTATTATTTATTACATTTATTTTAAATTATCACGTATGTCTTTGTGGCTGGCTGGAATTATATTTGAGACGGACCCAACAAAAAAAAAACTTAGCAGATTATAGCTGACGTTTCGTCTCATTTCAAAGTCATCTTCAGATATGGTTGGCGAGAATAAATGAAGGAATCCCTCGTTGCCATCTTCATCCGAATGTGTATAGCTGATATTGGAATTGAATAAAATATAAAAATATCAAATATCATCTTCAACTTACATGAAAAAATGAATTCACTTTTTAATAATGATTTAAGTTTAAGAGTCTCTGCTCTTGGATGGATTGAAGAAAAAATTCTTTTTGTCTTCATCCAAAGTTAAAAGCCCATTAAAATATTGTACGAGAGCAGGTCAATAAGTCCGTGACTTTTTGAATTTCCCGCCTCTTAACTGAAATAACAACACTGCTCCTGTCAGCAGGCAACTATCAGCTGACTCCTGTCAAAATTTGAACCAGCTGGGTCTTTTAGTTTTTGTTTGACATCCATTATTAGCAGACTACCTCGTGATTTGAGAAGAAAATGGAAAAAAGTGAATTTCGTGTGCTCACTAAGCATTATGGCAAAAATCCATGAATTGGGATACGAAATGCTCCCTCATCCGCCCTATTCTCCGGATTTAGCCCCGAGTGACTATTTCTTGTTTCCAAACCTGAAAAAATGGAAAAGAGATTTGACTCCAAAGATGAAATCATCTCACAAACTATTTTGATGCCGTCGACAAATCTTATTTTTTGGAAGGGATAAAAAAATTGGAGAAACGTTGGACAAAGTGTATAGAGGAGACAACGTTGAAAAATAAAATAATTTTTTATCCAAAAACCTGTCTTTCATTCAAAAAGTCACGGACTTATTGACCTCCCCTCGTACTAATTTCCTCTGTCATTAACAACAATAAGATTAATATTTTTTTTTTTAATATTAAAATATTGAGTTCATTGTGGTATATCCTATTCTAGTGTTTCAAACGTTTTAAACATATCCTCTAACTCCCTTTGATATTTAGATTTTTTTTTTTTTTTAGTTTAACATTTATCAAGTTTTTATTGGGTTTATAAAATATTATCTATTTTGAAAGCTCCGATTTTGGCAGGAGACAACCCCTTGCATTACTTGTCTCCCATAATGTCAATGCAGAGAGATATTTTCTTTTTAATATCGAATATCAATATACTCTTTAACTAAAAAAAAATTTACAGTGATTGAAAATAAAGTTGTATTTTAAAAATATGTATTGTCGATATATTTTATCTGTCTCGTAAAGCCAGAGCTACACGGTGCGTCAAACGTTGGATTCAACATATTTAAGTGTTCTATTATACTAAGAACCAATGTTTTATTTTCGCATCAAGTAACTGAACTCTCAACGACTAATTTTTTGGACGAATCTTGGCTATTGATGAGATAGACTATCTATCAGGCGTTCAAAGTTGTAAATTATAACATTTTGTAATAGGTTTAATACGAATACTCGACGCTTGATATTGGAAGCTGGTCGTTCAAATGATGTGAAACTTCCAACGTTCGTCTCCATTTAAACTTATTGACTTAAAACAAAAGAAAATTTTGTTGTATGAGATTAAGACAGAGAGAAAGTACTGATTTTTAAGTCGATTTCAATCTCGCATAAAATCCTAACCAAATCAAATAACAATTAGCCCTGAATAATGCTAATGTCACGACCAGAGATGAACAGGATCTCGATCCTTTTAGATTTAAACCCTAAGATCCGATCCAGAAATTTCGGATCTGGATCGAAATCTTTTTTTGACGCGGATGTTGGATCTGGATCCTTTTCAAACGATTAGCAATCCTGGATTTTTGCGATCCTTTTTAGAGGATTGCCAATCTTTTATAACTTTTTACTTTTTAATAAATCTTTGTTGATTGTTTAAGAATAATGCCTATTTGTATATACCTGTCATCCAAAATGTGTAAATTCGGCCGAAGAACTAGATTTTAATTGGGATTTTTAAAAACTCAATCGGTTTCCGGATCGGATCGGATTTTCGGATCTCAAGTCCAGATCGGATTTTCGGATCTCAAGTCCAGATCGGATTTTCCGATCGCAGACCTGGATTTGCAGATCGGGACAGCGATCCTTTTTCTAAATCGGATCGGATCACTAATCCTATTGCAGCAGCCGAATCGGAATAGTGAATCTGATCGTGCTAACTGCAAGGTTCTGCCCTAATCCTTTTTCAAGGATTTTGCCTATTCCTGGTCTCGACATAAATACAATAGGTAATAAATTCAATAGATTGAGAAGTGGAGCTCCTCATACCGCCCACCGATACTATCTTTAATACCCAAAATGAGTAGAAGTTTATTTAGAGAGCTGTTAAAATAAACTAATCACTCACATTTTCTTATCTCTTCTAGTATGTCATAATTAATCGAATAAACGATTTCATGATAAACAATGTCCATATTGAACAAAGTGTTTTTGTTGTTGATTTTTATATTTGTGTTAAATTTTGGTAACGATTATTTCAAGAAGTTGACTTGATAATAATCCAGAGAGTCTTGGGTTATTTAAATAAAGGGGCAAATAAAATATTATAGCCGTGTAAAATTGTACAAGGCACTTTATATATATATATATATATGAATATTTATAATATTTTTACGATATTTTTGTATCTAGCCCTGGCACCGATTCACCATGTAAAGAGAAGCAACATTTATTGACATGTTTAGTACAGTTTTATGACTTGGCAAGGTTATTTACTAACGAGAAAATTAACTGCCAAGGGAAGAATTAAACCATTTCTGCCAAGTATGATCATAATGTTCTCTCCGCATTTCTATTTAATAAAATTTTTTTTTTTTAACAAAAACATAAATTTTAGAATAAATGTTTAAAATTAATATGTTGACATTATTAACATCATATAGATAACGATTGTTCCTTGTACAATGCAGAGAAAAGATATTGTACAAGATGGCGGCTACCTGGCATTTGAGCCTTATGGCAGGTAGCCGCCATATTGTCCAATATCTTTTCTCTTGATGGTATTAAGTAATACAATTAAAGGTAAGAGAGAGATTCAGGGTTGAGTCATAGGCGTCGTTTTCTCTCAAAAATTAGGTTTATTAGTTGAGAGCACGGTAGTGATAAAACAAAATTTGTTTATTTATTTATTTTTTTTAATTCAAAATTCATTATTATTATTAGTATAAAATAGTAATAAAGAATTTTCGAACGATAAACAAAAACAAAAGAAACATTTAAAATTTGATTAAATATTATTCTTTGTTTTAAGAGTAAACATGAAATATATATACTGAATAAGACAAAAGAGATAGAGTGGGAGAGAAAGATAAAATCTTAAACTGAAATTTTGTTTATTAGGCCACTTAAATTAAGTATAAGATTCATTACAGCCTGTTTCTTCGAGCTGGGTTTTTGTTATCGAAATGAATGAATTGTTCTTTTCCTTTTGTAATGCTTGCCTCCTATTATTATCAATCCCCGACTAGCATGAAAACTGAAAAACATTTTACATCTAAACACGACAAAATTAAATGATAAGTCATTTTTAAAGAGAAGAACATAATTTAATTAAAGTCAATATCACTTGGGTTTATGAGCCAACAAATGAAACATTTAGTATTCTCATTTCCATTGTCCAAGATAATATGGGAGATAAAATAAATGGTATATTCTAACATATAAAAATAAAATGAAACTAGTCCCATTAACATCCTACCCTCGCTTGCGTCTAATCAAATTTGGACACGTATTTTTTTATAGAAAATCGCAAAGTTCAAGTCAAAGATGCTTTTAAGCAGACAGACTAAAAAGAACCATCCACCCCCGGGCTTAAATAGATGCAATTAACATGTAAATTTGTCCTATAAAAAGTCATGTTATTGGCCTAGAAATTTAGTTTAAAATGAGGTTGGTTACTTAACTGTGAAGACGTTCACCCGTTTTAATCACAAAAGGTCTATATTTAAAAAAAGTAAAAGATAAAAAGACAAGAAGTGGCCCAAAGCAAGCTGTGTGATTGACTAAAGAGCGGCACGATCTTAACGCCATCTCTTAGCAAAAACATTTGAACAGCTTTGGTCTAAAAAGCAACACTGAAAGGCCGGCCACCATAATAATAGAATTTGTTTTTATTAATTAAGTCATTTAGACTCAATCTCATCCAGGATTAAGAAATTAAATTTTATTTGTAAAATACAATATTTCTTTATTAAAAAAAATTATTCTGGTAATGACTTTATTAATAAAATAAATTTTATTATATATATATATAAGCATATAGGTGATCTTTAAATCCAAGATAGGAAATAAATTATGATTAATTTTTATATTTAGGCTTTTTGAATTAATAAATATAAATATTAATTATAATAAATTAGTATAATAGTGAAATGATTTTGCCAATTCGAAAGCTTGTTTTGTGGGCTATACGATCGCAGGTAATTTTACCGTTACTTATATCTAATATATATTGAGAGAAAGCGATCATGTAAAAATGACGAAATTTTGATGGAAATACACGTTTTGAGAGTCCACGAGTAAAAAAAAGGGATCCTTATCCGAGGTTATAAATTTTATCATTTAGGTTTTATGAAATAAAGAATCTGGAGTGACAGCACATTATACAACTTTCAAATACCGAAAAAAAGTTGTGTGATAAGCGAACAGTGGCATAAAATTTTTTTTTAAAATAATTAATTTTTATTTCTTAAATTATTTAATTATTTTCGAATAAAAATAAAATTTAATAGAAACTTTTTTTTTTTTCAATTTTCTCGAAAAAAAAAACATATAGTTTATAAAATTTCTAATTCACGGTGAAAACAATTAACCGAGGAATTATTGTATTCCGTTATGTGTTAACTTGCAAAAAAAATTTTATTTTTTTATTTTAATGGCTTAAATAAATCTTTTTTTTTTTTTTTAATAAATTATTCTTGTTATTTATGCAGACGATAATATCAGAAAAATTCTATTTTATTATAAATACTATTTACGAGCAGCAATAAATAAACGATCACATTGAAACCAATATTTAAATAATATCATATCAAACATTTTTTAGATGCCATCCATTCCGTAACAAATAATTGTATTGTTTTAAATGCATTTTCAATGTAGCAAAGTTGTAAAAAAGTATAGCTAGAGGTTAATTGCTTCAATAAAATATTTACAGTTTTTATTATTATTATTTGTTCACTCTCACAATATACTTTTTATAATCAAATAATTAAGTTTGAAAAAAAAAAAACATTAGATCAATTTATTATATTCACAAAAAAAAAGCCTCGCTCTCCATAGAGAGCAAATAAGTTATGGTAGGTACTTTGAATAAACCTATTGATTGGTTAAGGTTTTAAGAACAAACTTCGGTCAGTTAAATGAATTTTTGACCTAATTTTATTTGTATTGATTCTTCAATTATTCCTTAGTACTTGAAGATTAATTATTTTAATAGTGAATATTTAATGAAAAAGATTTATTATTTTAAAAGTAAATAGTATTTAAAAAATGTCTAGGATTAATTAAAATCTTGGTCAATAGTCAGTTATAAAATTTAAAAAGAAATAAATATATTCAATTTGTTTTTGTCATTTTATTAATTATAAACAAAAAAAAAGCAGAGCATTTTCAATTTTTTATACGAAATTCGATTAGTATTTATTAATAATATTTTTGTTTATGATTTTTTTAAAGTGGAACTTTTATTTGATCCCCTCAAATTTTTTCGCTCTTCTATCAGCATGTCGCGTTACAAGCCGTGACGTAAAAGGCCATGACGCTGCAAGCCATGACGTCACATGCCGTGACGACAGAAATAGGAAAGTTGAAATTTAATATATATGACGAATTATAAAAAATAATTGTGAAATTTAATTATTCAATTTTTAAATTGATAAAATATAATTTTTAAAATAATTTAAAATGATTCAAAACTTCAATTGCTAAATAAATATTGTTCTCAGTTTTTAACATTCGTCTATTGATTTCAAATTATCAATCTTCCTTTTTCCAATTATTAAGTTAAGATTAAAAACGCGATTTTAATACCCATTAATTGGATAATTTTCTGAAAATTTTCAGTTAAACGCGCCTACGAACCGAAAAAAAAGTTTCACTTGCATCGTGGTTTCATAAAACCACACAATGATTTTTTATCTAAAGAAAATAGTAAAAATAAAAAATAAAAAGTATTATCTTGTGAATGAAATTAAACATCCTAAATATATAAAAAGAGGAAAAATGTATGTATTATGTTGTAAACAAATTCACAAATTTTAATTAAAAGCATACATATGTCTTTAAAATAACATAGAACTCTCTTAAAAATTTTGGAAAATTAAAATTTCTTCAACAAATCATCTGGGTCACACTGCAACAGAGAAGCCAATCAACTATACGGAAAAAATCGGGGTCCCCGGGGGGCGAAACCCCTGGCTAGTAGTAGTATATATAAATATCTGTATGTTGATATTAACTGGTAGAGAATTGTAATGAAATTGTACGAAAATACTTTAGAATAAACAAACCGTCGACACATATGAAAATAATTTCACTAAAAATAAATATACAATAGAATAGAAAAGATAATTTTTAGCAATTAATTTCATATAATCGTTGTTTTTATAATAATAATACAGTACTCATTTATACTTTATTTAAAAAAAAAAAATTCACTTCCACTTCTAAATTATATTGTCTATTTTAATTTAGAAAAACTATTTGTGTCAATCAATTGAAATTATCCACTCGCTTTTATAGAATTGTCAAGACAAATATTAATAATTTTTCTCAATTTGTTGTTGACTCATAAATTAATAAATTTATTTATTTTTTAAAGAACATATTAGAGGCACGAGTCCTCGGTGGCTAGGTCCAAACAAACAACAATACATATTTAAATACAAAAACAACAAACAAAATAGAAATATATGCTCATTAACAAACAACATGTTTATAATAAGATATAAAAATAAAAAAATCTATCAAAAATTCATGCAAGCCACGAGGCATTAGGTATCCTGACATTCACTATGTTCACGAAAACCTGGCCAAAACCTAACAAGGATGTGAGTAACCTCACTAAATATATATATATATATTTTTTTTATTTGAAAAGAAAATAAATTTTATTTGTAAATAGAATTTTAAATTCTTTTAAGATTTAAATATAATTAGTTTATATATTTTTTCGAAATCTGGGGAATAGTAAAATAAATAAAATTATATACAGAACAGGGAGGGTATGATCCTGTTTCAGCCAAGAGGGGTTATTTATGCTCAGCTGTTATTATCGCGCATATAATATTATATTAAATGATATTATGGTTTTGTCCTTTATAGTATGTTGAAAGGTCGAGTGGGTTTGATTCCCTGAAATCATACGGTGCCATATCATTAGCAAAAAGACAGATAAAATATCATTTGAAAATCTTCATCTATCATAATATCAAATAAATATTCAAATGTTTATATTTCAGGCTAGTGAAATGTTATACTCTTTCTTTTTAAAGTGGAACTTCAATTTGATGGCCTCAAATTTTTTCGGTCTTCTATCAGCATGTCGCGTTACAAGCCGTGACGTCAAAGGCCATGACGCTATAAGCCATGACGACAAAAATAGGAAAATTGAAATTTAATATATATGAAGAATTATAAAAAAAATAATTGTGAGATTTAATTATTCAATTTTTAAATTGATAAAATATAATTTTTAAAATAATTTAAAATGATTTAAATCTTCAATTAAATATTGTTCTCAGTTTTTAACATGCGTCTATTGATTTCTCATTTTCCAATTATTAAGTTAAAATTAAAAACGGGATTTTAATACCCTTAATTGAATAATTTTCTGAAAATTTTCAGTTAAACGCCTACGATCCGAAAAAAGTTTCACTTGCATAGTGGTTTCATAAAACCACACAATGATTTTATTTTAGGTCTTTTTTTGGCATCGGAGGCCATTTAGACTTCGTCTCTATTTATAATATTTTATAAAAAAAAGGGTTAAATTACAATTTTCCTTTTTTTCTGTCTATCCTGACCTCTTTAATTAAAAAATATTTTTTTCTAAAATACCACCAAACTCAAAGACACAGAGAGAGAGAGAGAGAGAGACGAATGGTAATTTCCACGGCTATTACGTCCCCTTTATTTGACCAAAATTAATGCTTTGATCATTCCCAGGCCGAAAACAATAGCTCAAGATCATTTCTGACTTGTCAGAAATAGAAATTTAAATGACCTATTCTCCCCACCCCCCAAGACGAGGGTCTGCATTTGGGGATTCTCCATTGGACTATAATTAATTATTGGCTACTCTTTGATAGGTCAACGAAGATCGATGTCTTTGTATTAAAACAAAGAAAATGTCCATTGAAATTAAATATTAAAACGATTCCATAATGTTCCATTTAGATAATTCCATGATTAAAAAAAAAAAAATATATGACATTTGAAGGAGAAAAATTTTAGTTTTGAAATAATAATTCTTAATAAAAAATTTGGTGTGAAGTGTCGCACAGCACACAACTTTCTCTTAATTGAAAGTTGTGTTTTGTGCTTATCACACCAAATTTTTTGTGTCAACATATACAATTGCTATTTAGTTTTTAAAAAATAGTCAATATATTAAAATTCAAGATGTAAAATGAAAAAAAAAATGTGTAAAATGTCCCCCCCTTTTGAATCGAAATTTACATGCAAATCCCCATAGGGATTTAACATGTTAACATTGACTCTATGGAAGGAAGATCCGAAAAATGAATTTGAAAAATCTGAAATACTACATACATCAGTAAATTATACTTCAAAAATTTTTCACGAAAAATTTTACTGATATTCTTTTTAAAGACCATCTAAAAAATAGTTGATTTATGATTTTTAATCAAAATCGTTCCAGCGAATTTTGAGAAATTTGAAAACAACTGAAAAAGTATATCAGTTAAGTTCTAGTACTTTTTTGTTCTCGCTCAGGGGCCCACATCTTGTGGGTACGTGGATTGGCGACCACGAGCTGCCCGAGCTGGGACAGGCATTCCTTCAGTTTTTTGAATGTCTGTCTCTTTCTTCCTCTTTTCAAAAGGCGTTAGACCGTACGACGGGCCGGCCTGTCCTATTTCTTCCGGTCGCAAAAACGCATGATAGGGTTGGAGGGAGAAAGTTAGGTCCGCTGACCCCGCATCGTGGGAATAAGACGAGGACAGAAGAAGAAAAAGAAGACTAGTACTTTATTGTTCAAAAGCTTATTTTAACTGTCGGGACTTGAATATAAAATTTCCTTCATGCTTAAAATCGTTGAAATTATTCATTATAAGTAAGAGAAAGTAACATTTTTTTACTTTTCCATCATCAGGATTTTTTTTTATCTAATATAAAATTTGCATTTTCGTTATTTAATACATTTCAAAGAAAGACATGTTTCTTAAACGCGTTAAAACAAAAGCAATCTCGATTGAGTTTTTTTTCTTTTCTTTTCTCTGCAGGGAATCCCTTCATTAAACATATGTCGTAATATGTAAAATGGTGTTTGTTCGACGACCTGGTCTTTGTTCGGCTGGACGACAACTTTTTACCCTTTTGGTGGGTGGAAGGGGATGATGATGCTTTTCAGAATCATCTCCTCCCCAAGCATGGGTGGTGAAGGCAGGTCGGGGGATCCCCTTTAAGTTAACAGGGCCGATGTCAGTTGCATACTAATGGTGTTCCGTTGGTTTCCCAATCTCCCAAAGTCAACAACACTAAGTAAATTATAGTGCAATGGCGACTTGCCCTCTTCCCTCTCATACTCAAAGCACCCAGGAAACAAGTGGCCTCTATCAACGTTTCGTTTTACAAGTAAATGCCTCTTAAGAAAACCCAAGTTTCGTTTGTAGAAGGGCAAAAAAAAAAAAATGTTATAGACCAAATATTAAATTAACTCTAAGATGTTCAGATTCTTTTTATGAGGTTCAGAAATAAATAAGTGAACTGAAACTGCTAATATTTATATAACAATCTCACAATAATATATTTTTAATTAACGCAATTTCAAATTAAAAAAAAAAATCTGGTGTGATTAACGCACAGCAGACAACTTTCTCTTGCCTTCAGTAATCAAAAGATGTGTACTGTGCTGTCACACTAGATTGTTCGGGTCCTGCTAATTCTGATAAAATCTTCACAGCCATAAAATAAACTATGGTTATTTTTTAAAATTTTTATCTCATATTTGGATATGAGAAATACAAAATTTAATAAGAATTGGAAAAATTTTTTAAATGTGTAAAAAGTTTCAAAGGGAATCGAAATTAACATTCGAATCCTCATAGAGATTTAACATTGGCTCTATGGAAGGAAGAGCCGAAAATTGAAAAATCTGAAATACTACATCAGTAAAGTGTAGTTTAAACACGTTTTATGAAAAAACTTATTGATATATTTTTTAAAAAGCATCTAAAAAATAGTTGATTTATGAATTTTAATCAAAATCTTTAAAGCTAATTTTAAGAAAATCGAAAAATAACTGAAAAAGTACATTAGTAAAGTACTAGTACTTTTTGGCCGATTTTGTTTTAAAGCTTATTTTAACTGTCCGAGAGGGTACCTAAATTAAATATATATTATCAACCTCATAGCTCATTTCCTTCATGCTTAAAATTGTCCACACAGACAAACAGACACACAATTTGAGGGACCCACTTTTTTGGATTCAGATATATCCATCAAAATCTCGACATCTAATTTTTGACATGATAGCAATTTTTTTTCATTATCAGCCTATATTACATATATAGGTAATAGAAAGTAAAAATTAATAATTAAAAACATATTTTCAAATGAGTAGTGATTAGAACAATGTGTTGAGTCTAGTCGCTTTTTCCTTGTTCCCTCAGTGCGCAAAAATTTTAATTTTCTTGACTTTTGCACACGTAAGCGAATTCAACTAAAATGCAGCGTTTCGTAACGTTTTTATTATCGAACTTTCTCTACTGGGTGTAGTAAAAAAATTAAAATTCTAGTTGATCAAACAGGGACACTTGTATCAATAAATAGAAGCCCTAGTATTTTATTTATTATCAGCCACTTTTGGTCCTTTTGCTTTCGAGGACTTCACTCTTCAAAGATTTTTTTTTCTTATTAATTCAATAAAAAAATAAAAATAAAAATGTAATGAATAACGAAAATGTCTTAGATATTCATTTTTTTTTTTTTTAAGATGAGTCAATACTACTATTTATATAAAATTTTTAAAACTTTTTCATTATTTGTTTGTTTATTTTAAAAGACATTTTTACCTTTTTCTCATATTTTATAATTAAATGCTTAATCAAGAATCTTCTTTTAAATTTCACAAAATAAATATTCTTTATCAACTTCTTTTTCTTAATTAATTAGCAATGATCTTTTTTTTTTTAATTTTTCTTTGATTAATATTTTCTGTGTATCTATAACAAATGTTCTTGATTTTCACTTTATTTGATTTATGGAATAAAAAAAAAAAAAAAAAAATGAATGAATTCCATCAAGTGATTTGCAGACAAAGTTTTCGTGACTTGGGATTGTATTTAACGTAGAAGATTAACAAATATTAATTAAAAAAACGAAGCTCTAATCTAACTTAATTTATAGCTGATGTACTCTTTAGACCAGCCTTAAGAAGGGCAAAATTAAGGAAATAATAAACCAAATGGGGAATAAAAAAAATTGTATAACAAAAGTACTACAAAACCATATTTTTGAAGTTTAGAAGTATTACGTTAGATTTTTTTTTGGATTGTTAGCAACAATAAGGAAACTGTTAATCTTCTATTTTACTTACATAATCATTTTAGATTTTTTTACTAGCGTGGGAGTTTTTTTTTTTATATTAAACCACTCTCCCCCTAAGATGTTTCCGTAATGACCCCTAAATTCATGAATGTATTACAAAACGTTACATCCCTGTAGGGGAATTTGTATTTTTTTGAGCAAGAAAACAACAAAACGATGGACAGACTCAGCACATTAACAGCTCAAAAACTATATGATAAATGAAAAATTCTAATCAAGGAAAATTATTTGTACTTGTCTATAGCTTGAAGGTTTACTTTATATATTATTAAGATCTTCGGAATTTTAAATATTATAAAATATTTAATAAATCGGAAAGTTTTATTAAGAACTGGCAAGTTCTTTGCAAATATTAACAGTTTCGTTCTTACAAAAAACCATCATCATTACCAAGTTTTTTTTTTTTGGAATTAAGGCCTGATCATCATCATTTCCAAGTTTTCTTGGAATTAAGGCCTGATGATGGTTTTTTGTAACATCAAAACTGTTAATATTATTATCGGAAAATTTTATCAAGAACTGGAGGCTGCATTGCAAATATTAACAGTTTCGGTCTTACAAAAAACCATCATCAGGCCTTAATTCCAAGGACACTTGGAAATGAAGATGGTTTTTTATAAGACAAAACTGTTAATATTAATTTCGGAAAATTTTATTAAGGACCGGTGACTCCTTATCAAAGTTGATTTTATAAAATTTTTAGAAAATAAAAAAAAAGGTCGAATGATTCTCACAACAGGGAAAATTGGAGTGATTATTTGAGTCACGAGGAAAAATTTACTTAAAAATAAAGGTAAAATGATAAGAATTTTGTATAAGACATTTTATTCGGAGGGGGGGGGAGGGGTAGTTCTATGTTGTGACATAATATTTGTAGGTTTTTTTTTTTTTTATAGAAATGTGGGGGGGACTAGAAAATTGTCAAAAAAGGGGTTACGGTACGTAATATGTGGACGACCCCTTATTAAGATTTTCCGATATTAAATATTTTATAATATTTATTTAAAATTTTGAAGATCTGAATACTATATATGAATTATTTTCTAACTTTACTGAATATGAATTTTGCGACGAGCGCTTCCTTTTGCCCCAACCTAAATACGCCCTATATAATGCCTAAATAAAATAAATTTTTATAATATTGAGTGAACAGAAATAAAAAAGACGACTTCTCAATTCGTGAATTGTTTTCATTTTCTTTCTTTTTTTTTTGAAAAGACCTTTTAGAAAAGAAAATAAGTCATTTTTTTTTTGGCACAAACAAATTGTAATCTTGACCTTGGTGGAAATTTAACGGAAGGATAATTTTAGATGTCGCTGGGCGTGGTTTCGAGGCTTTTCGAAAAGTGATCATTAGTAAAAAATATCTCTATCTCGAGAGCGATAAAAATAGTAAAAAGCATTAAGTATAAAAAGTTTAGGAGACAACTTGAAAAGCATTTAAGTTCTATCAGCTTGTTTTTATAAAGAAACTTTTTATAAAAGAAATTGCGCGATATTAAATATAATTTTTTTATTTATTAAGGTTAGAAATTTTAATTATATTTTAAACAATTTTAATTCTATTTCTTCAATTAAAATGAAAAATAATACCAATATAATTTCAAAGTTTATTACTAAAAATAAAGAAATTTAATTATAAATAAAAAAAAGAAAAGATAAAATAGATTTGGAATTGAAGTGAAATTAATCTTTACCTTAAGGTGAATGAATCGAAGTCTTAAGTCTGATTGCAAAAGGACAAAAAAAAAGAAAAGTAAATCCTCTTGGTGGAAAAAAATGTTCTCAGTAATCGAACTGAAGATATTTGAGAACAATTAATCTGTCGTATCTTTAAACCCCTAGATTCGAGATATCAAACAAAACGAGACGGATTCCAAATCAGGGCTTCAGTCCAGTGGAACAGTCCAAATTTAAGCAAATAAATTTCTTTTTCCGTTAAAAAGAAATTGCGAATTGATAAGAAAACTTATTGTAATATTTATATTAAGAGAATATTTTGATTGAAAAGAGTGATTTGTATTTATTGAAAAAAAAGTAATATCTTGGTGGTTAAAAAAAACTTATAGTGAAGGCGATTAGTTGAGAAGATAAAGCAGATAAGCTGAAGACAACTCGTGTTCAAATCCATCTCATGGCAAAAAATTATCCAACACTCTTTGATATGAGGAAGAAAACAGGAACCCACCTCAGTATAAAGTACAACTGCGGGTATACCTTCGTTTCTGACAGTACACTGTAAAAAAGTCAAGTCATCATCGGAAGTATAATCACAATTATCTGTTTATTTTATAAATAAATAATTTGAAACACTTAATCTTGAGTTTTTTTTTCAAATTTGATTGATACTATCACTTCATTATGATAATGTTTCAACAAGACCCCATGGTAGAAAGTTTAAATATGTTGTTTAAGTCGTTTTTCGGCAACTGAGGCTATTTAGATCCCGTCCCTAATCGATTGATACCCAGTTAAGGGTCGCGAAGCCCTAATGCATTACTTTTAAGTCAAGGGTTTTACTTTTGATATATCATCAAAGTACAATATTTTAGAAAAATTCGGAGAGATGAAGGCCATTTTTGTCAAATTTATATCTTTATTTACATAATTATCTAAGAGGAGGCAATGGCTAAGCCGGCTAAGCTGAGGATTACGGAGTCCGAAGTCTCAACACGACTCGGGTTCGAATCCAGCTTGCCGCAAATAATTCAAACATCCTGCCGAAGTCTCCTCTTAGGGTAGGTAGGGGGATAGCCCCACCGTGGTATCACAAAGGGCCTAATTGGCCTAAGTGAGTTCCCTCTCTGGGAACGGCCACTTCAACCTAACCTAACCTAACCTACATAATTATCTAATTTTTATTTTTTTTAAGGTCCGACATTTTAGATAGAAATACTTTTTTTTTCCTCCCCTTTCTGATTTTCCCTTAAAATGTCTTAATGTTTATATAAAATTCATAGAAAAATAATTTAATTGCTTTTCTTGGAAAAAAATTAAAATTCCCGTTAAAAAGTTTTACGACTTTTACTCTTAAAATGTCTCTGTAAATGTTTATAAAAATTTCCTAGAAGAGAGTCTATACCAAATTAACCTGAATTTTAGTTAATTTATCATTAAATCAAACAATTTTTCGATGAAACATTTTTTTAAATTGGATTTTTAAAATTTTACGGCATTTCCAAGCACTGGAGTACGTGGGTTCGATTCCCGCGAGTGTCTTATCTTTACAAACTGTATTCTCTGTTAGAAAAAACTTACATAGACACATAATAATTTCTTTTCTGTTTATGAGGCGTGTTGAAATTTATAAAAAATTTGAAAGATTATATTTTTCTGTTACTAGATAAGATAATAGCAAAAATTAAAATAGAAAAAAAAAATAAATAAACAAGACTTGTCGCTCGTCGTCCTACAGACGTTTAAGAAGATCGGGAAAATGTAACAAGCCGTTGCTCATATGTTGAGCTGGTTGCCGCCCCGCAGGCGGAAGACTCACTTAAGCCAATGATACTGCAATAATTTTGAAATTAAACTTCCATGAATCTGCGCCTGGTGTATTGATATAGCCTCTCTTGTTTTTTTTTCCCTTTATTAATTCATTTTTTCACTTAATTAAATTTTCTCTTCACTTTTGAATTCGTTAAACTTGAAAATCAATAATGATGAAAAAAAAAAAAAATATCGCACTTGAGGATGAAAGACGAGCAAGGCAATAACATTTTTTTAAGAAGCTATTGAAAACAAAAATTTGTCAGCCACTCTGATTTTAGAGAAGAAATTATTTTAAATTTCAGAGTAGTAGCGCTAAAATTGTTCCCTATTTAATAAACAAAAAAAAACGCTAACATAGGAAAAAAAGAAATATTAGAGGTTGTAATTCTATTTAGTTGACTAGAGGGGAAGAAATGTTAATCGGAAATCGTTTGCTTGAACAAACATTTATGTCCTCGTTCTTCTGACAAAGAATAAAAACCGAAAGATGAAATTTTAATGAAGCGGTCATTAAGTTTCTTTAAAAACAAACCAGTGCGCCAATATTGGCGCAGTATTGCCCGTTTTAGCGATGAGTGAATGGATAATAAAGAGTAAATTTTATTTTATTATAGCCTAGTTTAGAATTTTACTATTACATTTATTGATTTCGTCATTAATTTGCTTTTAGGGACCGACATGGTTAAAAAAAAAAAGTTACATTTTTAATCAGTGACGTCATTTGGGGGAGGAAGCGGGGGGCATTTGCCCCCCTCCTCCCGCCAAGGGCTCTGATTTTTATAAAATTTTATATTATTCTAAATAAAAAAAATACATCTACGAGTATACAAACTGTACAAAATTAAACAATTAATTAAATTAAATATGCTTTGGCCAAATTTGAGTACCTATTTGTAAGTAAATTTTAAGAAAAAAATATGTTTGCCCCCCAAGAAAAAAAATTTGCCCTTCCCCCAAGAAAAAGTTGAAATGACGCCACTGTTTTTAATGTATGCAAAATTAGTTAACGTATTAAAGGGGAATTTGATTGCTTACTATTACTAAAATATCGTGTCTAATCTAGCCAATGAGAAAGCTTGTTTACTCTCATTGAATCATTCTGTCAGTTATTTTTAAAAGAATTTATTTTTATTTCCTATATTAATTTAATAACAAATCGAAACTTGTGTTCTGTCCTGTCACATCAGTAAAGTGTACTTCAAACAAGTTTTAGGAAAAAAATTTATTAATATAATTTTTAAAGGACATAAAAAATAGATGATTTATGAATTTTAGTAAAAATAGTTCTAGTTTGCTCAGGGGCCCATAACTTGTGGGTACGTGGATGGCGACCACGAGCTGCCCGAGCTGGGACAGGCAGTCCTTCAGCATAGGAGCATTTGGAACTAACTCCTAATTATAAGGGGCCAAAATTAGTAACACAGAAATAAATTTTATATTAGTATAAATTTAAATATTCTGCAAAATACATGAAACTCAGTTAGAGGGGGTGGGGGGCCCCCTGGTCCATGACACCTTCGGCTTCTAAAAATTAAAAAAAATATTCATATTAATATAAAATTTGTTCAAACATGACGTTATATTTTATATTTGTGGTCATCGTTACACCAAAACGTTGAAGCAATTAATTAAGTTTTGTCTTAATATAACTAATATTGAGTGAGTTTATATTTATAATAAAAAAATAATTAATTAAAATTTATATTCAATATTTGTAAACTAATTCAAATACACTAGTATAATATTTGATGCTAAAACATAACTCTGTTTTTGTATTCGCGAATTATTTTACAAAAAAAAAATTTGTTTTTTTTTATATGAAATAATGAATGTGAAATTAATTGTTTGTCTGATAACTGGGTAAATAAAAAAAAATGTTTTTGTTTTCATCTCATTTAATAACATAGTCAGTTTTTGCCTGGAAATATTTTTAGCCGATTAATAAACACCCTGGCTGGCAAACGGAGGGGCTATTAGCAATTTTCTACACAATAAATTGCACACACACACATACAAACTCACATTTATATACCCCTAAATACTAGCGTATTTTTACGCGCAATTAATAAAAATAAATTACATGAATATTTTATTTATATCCGTTTGCCATTTAAGGGATAAGATTTTAATAAATAAAATCAATTATTCGTGTGTTTATTTAATCGCTCTTTTTTTTTTTTTGTTTTATTAATCATAAGTATAATTAACTAAATATGCTTTTAAAAATAACAAATTGTTAACATAAATAAAATAGATGGATGATCATCATATCCCTTTAATAATTACCATCGAATAAAGAAAAATATTCTTTTTTTTTAGAGTGAATGTCGTCATAAGTGGTTTTGGTTTAGTAAAATAAAAATAATAATAAACCTAATATACGTATATGACCATCTACATTTATCTTGTCTCTGAAAAGGATTAAGAAAATAAATAAAAAAAAAAATGATTACGCTAACGTATTTATACAAATAAATATATATTTTTTAATTTGATTATAAATAAACCACTACGCCCCTGGACCCCCTTCAGAGAGCAAATGCTTCAAATTTATTCTTGCTGACTGTTTGGAAATTTTCAAATTTCCCTCTCTCACTTATATTTTAAATTTCCCGCTCTCGCTCCACTTCCTGTAACTCTAGCCAATCAGCGTCCTGCTTGGTATAGACGGAAGCTAGCCGCTAGCACTTTATATATAGTAACTAGTCGCAAAGCCCCGCCTCTCCCAGAGTCAGTCGTATGGGTCTTCTCTTCGTTTTCCAACTGCTATATACCCAGAAAGCTGTCTCACAGAGCAACTACCTGCCTCTTTAATTTCCTAGCCTACTTGTTGATTTTGTGTTCCCATATTGAAGAAATTTGATTATAATTAATTTTCCAAAGTTATTTAAGAGATTCAAATCATTACTACGTTACTCCCTGGTCCATGTACTATATGTGTACTTAATTTCAAATAAATTTATTGAAAATTGTGGATTTCTATAAAACATATGCATACATACATACATTTTTCCATTTCATTTTTATATAACAGTTATATAGATGATGATAATGATAATGATCATATTTTCAATTTAAAATTTTTGAAATACATTAATACACAATTTATTTCGATTTTGCCGGCTTTTTAAAAGCAGATATTTTATTACCTCAAGATTTACTTTATTTTCAAAGGAAACTTAATTTGACTGACTAGGTCTCAAGGGAACATCTCCAAGGCCTAAAACAATTTGATATTTCTTTTTTATTACATACTTATTTCAATTTAGCCCTATATTATTAAACATCTGTTCGATGGAGAACTGTAAATTTCAAATATGATATAGATGATATTAAAAATATAAATACTGTACTTATTCTGCAGTGTTTTCAAGTATTGTGAACTCAAGCGAACTGAGTCGGAGCAAGTGCACAGTACTTGAAAACGACTGCAGTCAAAACTTTGTACAGTATTTATATTTTTAATTAATAATTAATACAAATGTGGTCTATAATTAAAATCTTCCATAATAATAATAATAATAAAAAAAAACCACAAAAGCTTTATTAAATATATTTTGATTATTAGACTATTTAATAATTTGAAAGCTCTGTTCTAATTACAAAATTCCAGATATAGTAATATCCTTTAATCTTAAACATCTCTGATAACAATTAACTGAAATACCATTTGCGAGAATCCAGGTGGCCCGAAGCTAATACTAGCGGTTAAAAAGGAACTGATTCTTAGACTTGGAAGAAGAAAAATTAGATAACACATCATGTGTAACACCAAAAACGAGGAAGACATGATCACTGATTACGCCAATTGAAAAAAAAAAGAACGAAATTAAAATCTTATTAAATAATGTCAACAGTCAATTGATTCGGTTTTCGATTTATATAGAGAAAAAAAGTAGCAATAGAAAAGGAAAAGAAAATAAGGCGATTGATGAGATGGAGCAAAATGAGAGGGCATTTAGAGGAAAATTTTACCATCCAATAGAAAGACAGAGAGAGGATAAAAAAAAAGAATGAATAGTAAAAAGAAGTGGTGGTGGGGGAAAAAAAGGATGGGGTTGTGTGTGAAGAAAAACCAGGGAATGGAGCCAAGGAGAAGAAAGATCTGTTCAAGTCTTTAACTTTCAAGGATCATTTAACCGGAAAAGAGCTTTCCTTGGATTTAAAATGAATATCAATTTCCTATGGGGCACTTAAGAGCATATTAATTTTGTGGAATTTGTTGATAGATAGTCGTAAATTTACCTGTATTCAAAGATATATCATGTAAAAGTTCTTTTTTTTTTCCTTTATTTTTTTATTTTTTTTTTTTTAAACAACTAAGACTCAGCCAAGTGTTTCTTTAAAAGAAGGAATTTCTCGATTTTCTTAGAATTTGTAATTAGAAATTAAATTTAATTAAAGACATTTTTTGAATGTTTCAGGGGGTGGGGAGGGGGGGGGGGCATTCGATATATTTAACACTCGAAAAAAATTTAATTATTTACATTATGTGTATTAATTCCATATGTCATTATAATTAATATACAGGAAATTCCTAAATATGATTGTTTCATGATTACAACTTAATAGGTTCGTAAGCACTTGGTTACCGATCTACAGAGTGTTGAAATTTTAAATTTTTTTAGTTTTTACTTTATATCCTTCAGTTTTGGAGATATTTTTGAAATATAGGTAGGACTTACACCTTTGTGCAAATGTTTGTAAAAGTCAACAGGGAGATATTTTTTTAGGCGTTATGTCTTCTTTTCCACCCCTGAACATGATTGCTGCAAGATTATAAAATACTAAATGAATGTTCTGATTCGTTTCTTGTAGTTTCTTCATCTACCGTTATTGAGAAAAAAAATAATAAATAAGTTTGACTGTAATGTGCTATACAGTATTGTGGCGTATTTGCACTGCATTTTCGGATCGAGCGGTACTCTGAAGATGACAATATTTCGTTTCAGTCTAAAGATGATAACCAGGATGTGGTTTTGCAGGAGTCAAACAAAAAAATTTAAAAAAATCTACGGAATCCAGAAAGTGAAATCGTTTAATATCAGTGGTGCTGATTGTCAATAATTATAAAAAAAGAATATGTTCAAGAAAAAATGGAAGAAGCATCACGAGTAAGGTCCGAAGTTAATTAAGTGACGAGAGTTTCACCTCAGCAGCTACTCCCTCCTCTTCTCCCTAACAGATTGGCAGCGATCCTAGTGGCAGAGCAACCCACCTTCCCTTGGCTCTAAGGGGTGAGGCAACGTAACAGTATGCAATTATCATTTGTATTATACACTGGTTATGGCCCCTGAAAAAATATCTCCCTCTAGATTCTTACTTATATTTGGCATGCCCAAAGTGTAAGTCCTACCTATATTCCAAAAATATCTCCAAAGCTGAAGAATCTATAAAATAAAAACAAAAAAATTTGAAATTTCAACACTCTGTAACGAAGCGCTTTCGAACCTATGAGTTTTAGTCATGAAATAAACCAAGGAATCGTATTTAGGAACACACTGTATTTATATCCATGACATATCTTGTTAGAGCTATTATAAACATTTGAGTATAGAGTTTTATTGAAAGATATATTCGAAATGTTGATTTAATAATTAAATGCCTTTAGCCAATATTCAACTAACGGAATAAAATCCATGCAAACAATTTATTATAAAAAAATTTTTAAGAGATTATTTTTCGATTATTAAATAAATATTTGAAGTTTCTTAAAACTGTTAACTAAAGCCCCGATCCCTATGTATTTGCATATTCTATTTGCTAATATGTACGTCCCGGAAAACCTATTTTCCATCCGAATCATGCCACCTTGGCACTATGGTTCTAATTTAATTTTGCTCATTTTTCGCATATTTGGCGAATATTGCATAAAGTTGCATATTTAAAACTTTTTGTATATTTTTAAAAAAGTAGGCCTTTTATAATCGTCAAAATACCGAGATCAGAGTCACTGGTCACATTTACAATTTGTACCAGTGCATAAGGATCTCGGAGAATAAGAAGTCAGATTTATGTCCCGATTAAAAAAATTGTTTTTTCTTGGGTTCCTATATCTGAAACATACTTACTTTGCCATTGGCCAAATGGTTATTCCGACGGCCATTTAATTAAGTTAAAAAAAAATAATCGTCAAAAAATTCGACTTCGAGATTTTGATGATTCTCCACGTTTTAGACCTCCCTGAGTCCTAAAAAAAGCCATTTTTGGCATTATGTCTGTGTGCCCGTCTTTATATATGTGTGTGTGAACACGATTGCTTAAAAACGTAAGCGGACAGATCGATGAAATTCGATATATACTCCTTACACTAAAAGTGTAGAATTCTATCAACTTTTGGAGTAAATACGTCACTTGGAAGTTACTCCATTGATAGAAATCTACACTTTTAGTGTAAGGAGTATATATCTTCCAAGTGACGTATTTACTCCAAAAGTTGATAGAAATCTACAATTTTAGTGTAAGGAGCATATACCAAATTTCATCGATCTGACTGCTTGCGTTTTTAAACAATCGTGTTCACACACACACACACACACACATACGCACAGACGTAATTCCAAAAGAATATGCGAGAAAGTTTTGGGGAATTCATTCCCGATTTATTTTACATTAAATTTAGTTTTATTGCGAGACCAATTTTGTTTTTTACACTATTTCCTTCCAAAAATAAAACTCAATTAGTTTTACATCAGTAGAAATCATGATTTACGAGTACCTTTAATTGGAAGCCATTTACTTGATATTTTTGTCATATATATTGCATATTTTAATACTTTTACTACATATTATATGGCATATTTAGCGGTTTTTACTGCATAAAAATCCGGGTTTTACTATCATAGATATACGAAGTTATAATTTTAAATTTTTTCCCTTAAATTTGTTATTAAATGAAATATATATATATATATATATTTATATGAATTCTAGTTGCTTTTCAATGATGAAAAATGTTTGACCAATTTTTTTTTTTTTTTTTTTTGGCCACAGAAAACGACTGCAATAAATTTCCAATATTTCGTTATTTTTACCCGGCAGTCCAACAAGTCTCAGATAAGATGTCCCCGGATGTTCCATGTTCCTGTGGGAGAGAAATATCGTCCCAATCTGTCCCGAAGACTCCGATTAAAAACAAATCAATTTAGTG
Source organism: Euborellia annulipes (assembly GCA_023213315.1). Lineage (NCBI taxonomy): Eukaryota > Metazoa > Arthropoda > Insecta > Dermaptera > Anisolabididae > Euborellia > Euborellia annulipes. The sequence goes on from JAKCPI010022805.1 coordinate 141,209, forward strand.
TTATAGGTTCCTATTTCCCCCTAGCAGCCTCAAACAACAAATCAACTGACAGACAAAATGGCTTATTGAACCTATTATTCTCTTTATTAAATGAAACCAAACAAGCTGAATAGAATTATTATGAAACGAATAATTAATGTTTGTAAAGCTACACTCTATAAAATTTTATTTTCTCTTAATAAGTGAAATTATTGCAAGCTCAAAAAATTTGATGATCCGCTGAATGAAACAATGAATAAAAATAAAAACAGAAGAGGAAACATTATTTATTGTTTTATTGTTTTATTTTTGTTTTTGAAGGAATAAAGTCTGAAGTTTTCATGTTATCTAATTTTTATTATTTTAATTCCATATAAAATGATTTTAGAAATACAATAGGGTCTATATAAAATATTTTGGAAAAAAATGAATTTCTTACTCTTTTAATTTTTAAAGTGAAACTTTATTTTTATCGACACAAATTTTTTCGCTCTTCTATCAGCATATCGCGTTACATGTCGTGACGTCAAGCCGTGACGTCACAAGCCGAGACGTCATAAGTCGTGACGTCACCAACGACTCGACCAGGTTTCTTTGCATAGACTCCGAAACTACTGGTCCGATTTTCATGGTGTTTTTTTTAATGGGTAGAAAATTATCCAGGGGTGGTTTTAGGAAATCATTATTTCAAATTAGGGGTAGAAAAAAGTAAAATTTATTTTTCTCTCGATTTTAATAAAATTTAAAATGACGCTTCTCTAGGGTGTAAATAATTGAAAAATGGTATTTCAGATCTCAGAATGTTCTATCGGACCCACCAGGGGGACCTCCCTCCCCTAAAATTTATTTTTCTCTGGATTTTAATAAAATTTAAAATGAAATTATAAAAAATAATTGTGAGTTTTAATTTTTCAAAAAAACGCGATTTTAATACCCTTAATTGAATAATTTTCTGAAAATTTTCAGTTCACACCTTCGATCCGGAAAAGTTTCACTTGCATCGTGGTTTCATAAAACCACACAATGATTTTTTAATTTAAAAGATTTTATTTTTAAAAATGTATCATTTTTAGACATGTCTCGTTTTCTTTAGAAACTTCCATTATGAGGCAAAATAATAAGACGCTGCATCTCAACGAAAATAGAAATGATAAAAGCGTTTGATTGTAAAAAGTTTTATGTATTTTGAATACATTTTTATTTAATAGTATAACTCATGTAGTAAATAAGTTAGTCATTTTTTTTTTTTTGCAATTGGAAGATTTTGGATAAGATGTATAGGAAAGAACCGGAGAATAGAAAATTATTATTCCAAGTTGTACGCAATTAATAGAATAGAGAGTTGAAGTTTAAAAACTAATTTTGTGTTCCAATTATCATATATTAATACTTTGCTAATTTGAATAAATTAGTGGTAATTAATCAGTGTTCCAATTTGGCAGGATAACTTGGAACAACCAATTAAAAATTAATTAGTGATATGTATGTGTGGGTGTAAAAAAAAAAAAAAAAAAAACTTAGTTTAATCAATGTATTGTACTAAAAAGTGAATTCAAAACTCTTGTATTGTAAATAGAAACAGAAATCGTTATCGAGATATTTTCATTTGTTAGAGACACTCTATTGGTATTCTGAATTAATTAAGTATTATTAAATATAATTACAGATTTGTTTTTCCCTCCTGGTAAATATTTGATTTAATTGTTTATCTGTTTAATTATTATTTAAATTAAAATCTATTATGAATAAATTAATTTTGAATTAATTTTCAATGGAATTGAAATTGTAATATTATTATTCATTGTTCATTTTAGAATGCGAAATTTGAAAAAAAAAAAATATCTATTTTGACTAATCGAACATAAGCAAGAGAAAGTAGGCCTAATTTTTTGCGTCAACAGCTTTGAACTTTTTACGGCACGCGAGATTCATCACACTTTTAGAAAAATTTTTTATTTTATAATGGCCAAAGTAATGAAAACCAATTTATTAAAAAAATACATTATTTATACACTTCTTTTTCTTTCAAATAAAACAAAAATGTGCTTCACGAACAATTCTTTTTTATTATTCGCATTAAAAGAAGTATGCGAAATTTCAAAAAAGAATTGCATTTTATAACTAGAATCTGAAGATTTCTTCGGGCTTTAATAGGAGAATTAAATTCAAGTATGATACACAAGGTTTTTTTGTTTCAATGATTTATTTATTTAACATTAACACTTTATACGTATTTTGACACCATATGTGTCATCATCGGAAGTGAATTACATACTTACATAAATATGGTGTCGAAATACGTATAAAGTGTTAATGTTAAATAAATAAATCATTGAAACGAAAAACCTTGTGTATCATACTTGAATTTAATTCTCCTATTAAAGCATAATGTTTCAACTAGAGCCAACGGTTATCAGTTTAAAATTAAATAATTTCTTCAGACACTCAATACGGATATTTTTAATCGAAAATTTGTTGTGAAAGATGTTTTTTTCTTTTTTGGGCCTCCTCCTCCTCTCATAACCAATGATGATTTGGTCAGGAAGAACTGGACTATGGAAAAACAGCAAATCTTGACAAAAGATTATTAATTTACCTAAAAAAAAAAATATTATAGTTTCCTTATTTTGATTTTATCACTTAATGAAAATTTACTTATTGCTTAGGGGCCCACATCTTGTGGGTACGTGGATGGCGACCACGAGCTGCCCGAGCTGGGACAGGCAGTCCTTCAGTTCATTAAATGTCTGTCTCTTCCTTCCTATTTTTCAACCGTGCGACGGCCCGTCGCAGCACGGGGTACAACTTTCTCTTACCGAAGGGTAAAAGAAAGTTGTATGCTGTGCTCCAGCCACACCAGATTTTTACTTTTTTTATTTATTACCAATCCAATTGAAATAAATAGAGACGGGGTCTAAATGGCCTTTGATGCCGAAAAAGACCTTAAATAAAAAAAAAACTTTTTTTTATTATTTAAAAATAAAAGTGTCAATAATTTTTTCATTATGAACAAAATCAAAATTTTATTCTAAATGTATTATCATAAATAAAATCTTTATTTGATTCATATTGTACAATATATTTTGAATGAATTTTTTTTTTTACCAAATAAAACGAATAAATTAAAATAAAACAAAATGGCTATTTGTGTTGAAATCTCAATTAAATTAATTTTATTATTAATTTCCGACTCGAACGGTGAACTGTGAATTTGGGGTCAATTAGCTTTTAAATATTTCATTAAAATAAAACATTTATAAAAAGCTTGAAGTAAATATTTTGTTTAACAATTGCTTTTAATTTTGTTGATATATTTGAAGAAAATCTAATTAAAAAACTTTTCATGTAATATAATTGCCAATATTTATTCGAAAAGTTAAGAAGTTGCCTTCAAATGGTTAATTTATTTATTAAACAGAAGACTAACGATTTGTTTTTAATTTCCTAACATTTGTTGTTGTCTTCCGATATGTGATAAGCCCTTGGGCTGTTTCTTTTTATCATCCCCTTGGAGAATGAATAATCGCCATTGGAGATAATTCCATTGCCCGGATAAATAACGAGAACAACATAAATGATAAGACGGACTTGATTTTGTTGTACCAAGAGAAATTTCATGAAATAATTCACTAGCAATTATAAAATGTCATTTTTTATAATAAAAATAAGCAATTTATTATTATTAAGTTTTTGAGGTCCCTGGATCGTGTCTCTTGTGCTAGGAGTTGACTTCAAAATTATTACGACGTTTTATCGAGATCAGTTTATCCAAAAGATAAAATAAATTTTTTTTCAGGATCTATATTACCAAAAACGACTGATGCGCATTAACAGTTTCGGCATTTTGTCATCTTCAATTTTGAGACCCATGGACCTTAAAACACTCTTTCCTCTTGTGCTAGGAGTTGAGTTCTTTATTCTTCTAATGGAATAGATTGGAATTCCAATCCAATCTATTGGAGTTGTGGATCTAGACCTGAAGATCTCAATAATGCACGAAACTGTTGTCGTTTTTGGTAATATAGATCCTTTAAAAAAAACCTTGTAACTTCTCTAAAATCAACACTCTAATTTATATAATCTAAAGAATTCATCGTAGGCACTAGTTTAAACATTTTTAAAAATTAAAATAATTAAATAATAATTAAAAGTAAACACTAATTTTAATTTAAAAAAAAAAGGAGTTTTATTTGGTTTATGTACATTTCGATGTTATAACATCATCATCAGAACCTTATTACAAACTTTCAAAATCCGTTATCGATCTATTTATAATTAAAGTAGATGGCAGCACTGTACATTCACTAAAGTACATCGAAAATAAATAAACCAAATAAAATTCCTATTTTTTTAAACTCAACCTAGTGTTTTGATTGATTATCATTAAATTATTTTAATTATAATTTACTTATGTTGTTTCAAAATGTATATTTTAATCAATTACCGGCGTCTAAATAGCCTCCGATGACACAAAACCTTAGATATAAAAAAAGTATTCGAAAATATTTCAAGTCCTAAAAAACTTGAACCCCTGATCTCCATTCTATTTATATTAAGAAATCGCAATTATTCATTTAGATCTTGTTAATATTATTTAGAGAAGCGTTTGCAATCTCCAAAAATCACAAGACGATGAGCTCGTTTATTTATATTATTTTTCTTAATTTGATTAATGATGAAAATGAGCAAAAAAAAAAAAACGATGTAAAAAAAAATTCTTTATATAATAAAATTTCTTCTTGAGACGAAGTTTAAGCACACTTGCTTGGTTCTCCATTGAGCTGATAAAGGCATTTATCATATGCCTATTAATCATGAATAATGTGGGCGCCGTGGAGGCAGTTGTATTCGAGAAGTTTGTCAAGACAACCACAATGAACTGCGCCAATGTTAATGAGTGAATAAATCAAATGGCTCAACATGATGTGTTATGTTCTGTCTAAAGGCTAAATCAACTTGCGCCCCAAAAACTTTTTGACACGTTAATTTGTTCAAGGCCGAAAGGACGAGATTGCTAAAGAGCTCCATTCATGCGAAGCCTGGTAAGCCTTTTATTTGAGGAGCTTGCAGATAGTTTAATTGTAAGTCATACAAAATGTCTTGGTACAAAAAAAAAAATACCCCAGGGTTCTTCTTTTTATTGTATCGTAGATCAGGTTTTTTTTGTTGTTTTTGTTCGATGAAGATCAAATCTTTTATACCAACAAAACTTCAATTGGATCAAAGAACTAAGTTTGAGAATAAACTACATGTTCTTGCATCCTTTGAATATAGGAGTGTTCGAGACTTAGAGGTTGGGAAAAAGTGAAAATATATATACACGATTTTGATTAAAATTCATAAATCAACTATTTTTTCGGTGCTCTTTAAAAAGTATATTTGTGAAATTTTTCGTGAAAATTGTTTAAAGTACATAAGTGGAAGCATTCGTAGCTCAGCGCCATCTATGAATCGCGTGGTCAAGTTTACAAACTTGACCACGGAACGTTCCATGGAACTTATGTGCTAAGGGCAACTAAATATATCTCGACATAAAAAAATCTGGTGTGACAATTACACCAGATTTTTTTTTTAATTTTAGCATTTGAAACTATTTTGACTCCATCTATTAGGCTAATACTATATATTTAAAAAAAAATAAATTTTATTCCACAAGACAGCAAGTGACTAAAATAAAAAAAAATTTAACCAACGTCACACGGGTTTCCCAGTTAATATTTTTATTATTAACGAATTTTTTTTTTTTTAATTTTTAAAAGATTTTTTTATTTATTAAGTTTTCTATTTGTCTACAACTAATTATTGAATAATTTAATGTTGTTTCATAAAACTAAAACAATGTTCTTCTCTTTTTTATAGGTGAGTACCGAGCCGTTGTTTTGCATATGATGTGAGCACTTAATTTACACTTTTACTGCTTTCAATTATTACTTTTTTCGCGATCGTAATTAAAAAAATCTTTGATGGTAATAATGAATTTATAACTTGTGAAACTTTTCCTGTGCATTATTATTTTTTTTTTTTGTTTTGCTTACTTGTCAAGGATACAGAATGTTTACATGTGCGTTTGTACTAATTAATCATCTCGTTATCATAAAAAAAAACATTTGAGCTTCATGGGCCAGACAAATTTTCTTAATTATTTGCTTGTTAAAAAAAAAAATAAATAAATAAAAAACGAATGCTGACAAGTTCAAAAAATATTATTATATTTTTAAATCAATCAAAATTATTTTTTTAAAAATAATATTCAAATAAAAAAAAATACTTTCTCTCTATATATTTCATTTATAGAGTAAGAGAAAGTAAAAATTCAGATGAAGATTTGCCATGTTTTTATTCTAAGGGACTTTAAATTTTTTAAAGGGAAAAAAATTATTAATATAGGACCTATATCCCAATATAATATAAAATAAAATTACCAATTTTTATTTTTATCCAATTCCAATCCAAATAGTAATCATCCTCGATGTTGCTTAATTTTGATGATCGAACGAAAGATGGCAATGAACTAATTATCTGGCTGCCTGCTCTTTCCTTTCATTTATTGTTTTATTTTACCATATATTTTATTTTATTTATAAAATAAAATAATAAAATTTACAAATATTTGGTCGGCAAATTTCAAATGCATTTAAATAAAATAGATAAATTTATTAACGAAGAGCTTAGAGACACCAGTCCTCGGTGGCTAGGTCCAAAAAATAACTATATATAACTAATTTATAAATTAATATATTTTTTGCTCCAAAGAAATATCTTAATTAATTATTACCTCTGAGTTTAAAAAATGAAAAAATGATTCGCAATAAATTTTTACCACGCCTTCACTCATTTTAGTATATTTTTACGATCTTTTAGGAGTATAAATTTGCCTTTTTTCATCCTTATCTGATGAGAAGTTCCAGATATATAAGCAAAATAAAAAGTTAGACATATATGTTACTGGCCAGTGTTTTTTAGGATAAACTAGTTTATCCTAACGCACTTAGTATAAACTAGTTTGGCCCATTGCAAGGGCATAGCCGGTTCTTTTTTCCAACAATGATTAAAGAATATAAAATATTTCTAACAGCGTTTAAAATTTGGACACCATATTTTCTGTATCCCTACTACGAGTGGCTACATAGACATCTATTAAGATTTGTATTTAATTTGAAATATTAAGATATATAAAAGAAAAACTTTTCAAGATTTTAATACTGTGAAAGTAAAATGAAATAAATTATCATTATTAATTCCTTGATCTTCTTTTTCCGGTTGGACATAAACAAAAATCTAATTATAAAGGATCAAAAATTGGTTACCAAAAAAAAAAAAAAAAGGAAGATAAAAGACTAACGAAAATAATATTTATGAAAGAATTATCTTGTATAAATATTAAGACGTCTTGAGAAAATAAATTGCTTTGACGTGAGTAAAAATTCAATGATTACATCAAGTCTTAAAAGATACCATCTAATAGGCAACTTTGAATTGAAAAGAAGAAACGAGCTCAAAGCCCATAACTTACTCACCCCCGATGGTAATTTTAAAGTCGTTCATCTTAGGAGTAATATTTCACCAAAGAGCTAAGGACTGTATCGGCTTGGACACCCGAGGGTTGCTCAACCATTGATTGGACTATTGGAAGTGGAAGCGAAAAAGTAAAAGTCTCATGAAATACGTACAAAGTGAGGTCAGAAGAGAAGTGTGTCCTTATCTTGAACCGGCAAATTTCATCGGATCCTGAGAATTCCCTCTCTTTTTTGGCGGATTTAAAAAGAGATGCTGACATATTGCAACGAGATTTTTCCAAAAAACATTATATGGTCAATATATCAAACACACACACATGGTAATGTAAAATTTCGATATTGGAATATCTCTAATATGAACATAAGCGGTTGAATAAAAATCGACTTGTAATTTTAATCCGGTGATGAGGATCATGAAGAACAAAAGGCGTCCGTTGTTTATATATTAACGAAAAAAAAAATGTAAGGCCCTTTTTAAACAATGTATTATATAATAACATAAAATAGGGAATATAATATTTTATTAGAGAAATTTTGGTTTAGAAAAAACTATCTAAATTAAATAAAACAAATTTTAACAAAGAAAAATTTGAATATGTTTAGTAAAGCTTTTGTGGTTAGTATTATAATGGGAGTTATTAATTATAAATCACATTTTGTATGGATTATTTATTAAAAATACTATTCAACGTTTCGACTACATATTTTGCAGTAGTTTCTAATTTAGTAATAGTATTTTGTTCTTTGTTAAAAATAAATTTCAAAAACTTATTGTAATAATCATGCTTTTTATGTAAATATACTTGATTTGATGATGGTGTCTAACTTCATGGCGATGATTGTATATGTTGCTAACTTCATCGCATATTCAATGCTACTAACTTCACGTAACTCTCTTTTGGAGGTTAGTTCACTTGAGTCGGAGCAAGTGAACAGGACTTGAAAACCACTGCAGAATAAGTAGTTGAAATTTTGTACAGTATTTATATTTTTAATAAATAATTAATACAATACTGACTCGTTCTTTTGAGTTATTTTAAAATTGTAGGAGCTAAAGGATTCGACTATTATTACCATGGGATAGCGTTAAGATCGTGTCTTCTACTCTAGCCAATTAGAAAGCTTGTTTACTGTAATTATACTATATATCCTACATATACATTATACTAAACATTATATTTCAACATTATGACTGTTATTTTTTAAAACAATTTATTTTTCTTTAATTAATATTTGATAAAATATATTTTTAGATTTATTATAAAAAATTATTTTTTTTTTTTTTAATTTTCCAGATTAAAAAAAAAAAAAATTATCACAATTTTTTAATAATTAATATTAATAAGAGAGTTTAATAATTTTTTGTTGGTTGACCAAACATCATTACCCCGCAATGGGGTAGCACGAAATAATACTCTCTGTTAAGGAAACAGTTTCGGCTTTAATTAGATAAAGCCAACTTCAGTCCATTTATTGAGAGTATGAACTCAAATTACAAAGCATTTAGTCAAATCTTGTTACTTAAACTTGGCTCATCGTATATAAGCTTATAGCATTGCATTGTATTTTTTGTGCCAACAATTTATGTAGCTATAATAATACACACCAAATGACAACTCCAATATTTGACTCAATTCTCTGTCATTTGAGTTCATACTCTCAATAATTGGACTGAAGTTAACCTCATCTAATTAAAGCCGAAACTGTTTTCTTAACAGAGAAATTTATTTCCTGGTGACTAACCGTAGATATCCATATATTATATTTTTGACAGGTTAGAAAATTTTTATATTTATTTGAAGAGATTTATCTTTTATTTTCTATTTATTGATATATATATTTGTAGTTACCTTTCCCAAGTCAACCTTTGATTTGTCTTGGTTGTTGTCTCTTGGGAGAAACGTGCTCTGCAAACACCGGAACTCCCACTGCACCCGTTTTTAAACGAACTTCTGAATTTCTTTCACTTTTTTCTATATTCCAATGGAAGAGGAACAAAACTCCCTTGACCTCATTTCTTATTAAAAATACAAATATTATTGTTAATTGAAAATTACAAGAGTTTGAAATTATGATATATATAAAACGCCTAATTGTTAGGCAACCAAACCACTCAAAAGTGCAAAAATGGTGTCATAGTTATAGAATACAATTATTTATTTACAAGCCTGTCAAACATTCTATATTTTATTTGTATTAATTTGGTATATAAAACTTTGTAAAAAAATATTTTTATCTAAAACTGCAAAATAAATACAATCATTACTCATATTTCATATATGTTAAGATTTATTCGCGTAAACACCATAAATCTTTCTCTAAGATATTTTTATAATCATAATTCAACATAGAAACTAAATATATTGATGCGTGTGACCTCGAAAGGATTTTTCTTGGACCTTCCATCCTTCCTTCTCTTTAAGAAAAACTTTTTAAATTTTATTTTTTATTTTAAATTTTGCGAGATGAGCTTTTTGTTTGATTGGGCAAATCTCGCTCCGCGAACGCAAACCAGGACTAGTACTACTTCCGTTGACGTATTTACACTAAACGATTTAATGGCGGGTGGTTCAAATTGCTTTCTTTTTTTTTTCATCTTTTTCAGCGTCTATGGTGATTTAGACTACATTCCTATTTATTTAAATTGATTGGTAGCCAAAAAATTAGCCATTTTCTAAAAAGTAAACAAAATTGATTACAAATTTTTTTTATAATAAATAAAATATCTTGTTAATAAGTATCAAATAAGAAATATTTTTTAATTACCTTTTTAAAATATAGGTGAATATAATATAATACTTAAAAATGATTAAATAAAAAGGGCTCTGAGTGATAGAGACAGTTCTAACCTTAACATAAACTCAAACGTCATACGCGTTATACTCATCATCAAATGACACAGATGACGTCACTCCAGTGAGGTTTCGGTATGTGACCCCCTCAATTCCGACTCGATTGTGATGTCACCTTAATGCTTGTCAAAAGAGGGCACTTACTTAACGCCATCTCTTAGCAAAAACATGCGAATAGCTTTGGTTCCTGCTCCTCCTTAACGTACCAACCCGTACATTTTTAATCCAATAAAAATATATATATATATATATATATATAACGATTTTTATTAAAATATATAAATCAAATATTTATTAGATGCTCTTTGAAATCTATAATCTCATTTTGCCCTCAAAATTGTTTAAAGCACACTTTACTCTTGTACTTCATAGAAAAGATAAAAATTCCTTCTATGCCATAGTAACGAAATATAAGTAGTGTTTATAAATTTTACTATACCGCAATATGTCAACACAATAAATCTCGTGTGCAAGCATAGAACACAATTTTCGATTACTGAAGTCAAGAAAAAGTTGTGTGCTGTGCTACCATCACACCAGATTTTTAGAGTCATTTTTGAATTTTTTTATTTTCTTTTCCAAAGTTTTTTTTAGTGGAATAACTTAATTCTCAGAGCGATATAAGTGCCGTGGGTTACCTATATATAATTTACAAAAATTTTATTATAATTTAAATACAATTAAAAAAATAAATAAATAACGAGAACAGTTAATTGCCTATTAAATAAGCTCATAATATACATGTATTTTTTTCCTCTAAAATCACCTGAATTAAATAATAATGAAAAGTATTCATTGGTTAAACAATGAATATCGACTATCGATTTGGTCTTTTATGACGGAATAAAAACCAATCGTGCTACTTTATTTCTTGAAGATTTTTAGTTTGGCGTTCTTCAACAGGTCAAACTCCACAATTTAGTAAATCGTTTTTCCCATTAGTTGACGGCTAATCTTTTATTTTCTTGGCGAGACGGGTTTCTCTATCAATTAGGCTTTTAAAAACTGATACCTTTATTTAGTAACTTCTTTTTCAACCTTAAATAATTAATAGTAAGCAATGTTAATTAATATATTTGAAAAATTTCCAGTAAATAAAATTTACCCAAATTTTTTTTTTGTTTTATAATAATCAAAATTAATATTTTTGGTTCGTATAAACAAATATTTATGTATATCCAATTCTTGAGTCGGTTGTTCAAAAATTTATTATCTTTACTAATTAGTCGGAAATTGCATTTCGAAAGGTTAGATTATGTTGCAGGATTTTGTCCTCCTGATTTCCCAAAAGGATTCGATGATTAGAATTGATGAGCTTATGAACCCCCCCCCCCCACCATTCATTTTAGTAAAGACCGAAAATCTCAAACCGTTTCATTTTCGTGAGTTCGAGTTCCGATATACTAATTCTTTAGTATAACCTACACACAAGAAAAGCTGTCGACGTCAGTGTGAATTTAATTTATTTTAAAAATTATCAATATTTCTGTTTCTTCTTGCGCCTCTATAGAGAACGCTTTGCTTGTAAATTTACTGACATGGAAAACAAACTTCTTTTTCCATCAGATTTTATTTAATAATGTAGTTCTGCATACATTTTAAATTTGAAATTTAATTCACAAATTATATGTGAAATTAATTGGAATAAATTTTCATTTCAATACCAATTTGGGAAGTTGTTTATTTTAAATTATAAAATGTAAGTGGATGTATTATCATGAAAATATAGTAAGTAGTTCAAAGGACCTTTTCACTATTTCTGGCATTTAATTTAAAAACAGTTATTCTTCTAATTAAAAATTTATATTTGTTATCCACCGTGAATTCCCGCCAATTTTTTCGGCGGGACATTTGAATGTATTTACGGTCGCTGGAACAAAGCTTTCTTGTGCGGGATTGTCTCTCGAATTGTAAGACGTCTGGCATTCCTGCCTTCTTCACATATAACTAAGATACAATCATAATGAGGATTTCATCAGAAATTTTCTCTTAAGTCACAAAATAAATGGCGGGCTTTGCGCCTATGATATATGCAACTGTGAATATTCACATCTGTGTTTTAGTAAACAATGTATTAAAATATTATTTGATTAATAATTATAAAACATTAATAATTAAATAAAAATAATAATATCAATTTAAATAAAAAAATTACTAATCTCTTCCTTTTTTTTTGTTTATAAATATTATATTAACGTTTTTAAAGACGATCAACTTAAGAAATAAACTTTTTTATAACCTTTGTAAATCTCATGGGTATATTTTAAATTCAAGAGATTTATTAATTCAAAGCATATTTCATAGAATTGTTTTAAAAATTAAAAGTCGGTTATTATTTATTATTTACAGTATGCAACAAGAATGTTAAATTACTGTTAAACTCGAGTGCTTCATAATTATTTAATCCTATTTGCAGATTTAATTATGACCGTTTTTACTAATAAAAGATAAATTAAGAGTAATATCTATTACTTTACGCAAATTATCACCTGGAATAATTAAAATAATAAGGAAATTAATTTATCTTTTCTGGTTTTCTTTTTTCTCTTATTCTCTTTATTTGTATAATTTAATTATCTTGATAAATATTTTATATTCTTATATTCTTGGATCTTGTAAAATCTTCCAGATATAAACCACTTAATAGAACTAACCTCAAATATATAGTTATTCTGTGTATAAATGTCATATGGTTTGGTAGTGTCATCGTAAATGTTGAAGGGTTAATTAGATAACCAGACAACCATAATGTGACAATGTAGCAAATATAAATTAGGATGCTATTTGGAACATACCCCAGTTGTTTCAATCGATATACGTATATAGTTAACAATATTTTGAGTATTATCGTTGCAGATGCTCTACTATATTTTCTAAATTAATTATAAACTATATTATTAACTAAATTCTTTTTTTTTCAATTTAATATTACAGTAAAATATTTTTTTTTTTATTTTAATAAACATAATAAAGCCTTTTTATTTGTGATTTTAATAAGAATAATTTATAAAAAGTAGCTTTTTCAACATTTAACACATCGATCAAAAAGTCCCAAGACTAATCAACAGATGGCAGCTTTAACAACAAATCCATATCATTCTCAGTTAGTACCAACCTTTAGAAGTTAAGTGTCCAAATTTCATATTGTGTCATAAGTTAGAGTGCTTGATTTTTTCAAAACAATGGAAAAACAGAAATTCTTCTGTTTATAAAACATTGCTTTTATATAGCAGAGCCCAGATAACTTTTCAAGCCATCACTGAGTTTAAACAGTATTTTTAAATAAGCATCACAGTTTTTTTATTTCTTTTGAAAATAACAAAGGTAATGCCACTGCAACTAATTTTCGGAATGTCGTGAAATTTTGAAACTAACTTCTAGAGATTGGTACTAACTGAGAATGGTATGGATTTGTTATTCTCCATCTGTTGGTTAGGCCCGGAACTAATTGATCGATATATGGTTTGACAAATGCGCCAATCAACCACTATACCTATATATCTAACCATCACATTAGAAACCCATTCTCCCACCACTGTCAACCGCCATGTTGAAAACTTACCAAAACTGACATATTTCATGGAGAGAAAGAGAAGTGAGAGTCGGGATTTCCCGAGACTTTAAACTTTCAAAAAGATAATTTAAACTGATTATTCAATATATACGATACAAAAAAAAAAATATGACGCGAAAAGCTTTTCGGAAAATTAAACTTAATAAAAATTAATTGATTTTAGTATGTATGAAATAATATATTGTTTAATTTAAAAAAAAAAAGCTTTTAAGTATTTTAAAAGATATTTTATTAAATGTCATTTAAAATTTGATTAAAATTACTTTTTTTTTTAAGTTGAGAAAAAAAAAAATTGAAAAATTAAGAAAGAAAACTTTTAAATTATTAATTTTGATTTGTGAGATGGAAATTAAATTATAATTAAACTAAATAGATTAAAAATATTCTCTTTGTGTCCTGTTTATTTTAATGGCATAATGCCTAAAAGGCATGCTAAATCGTACTAAAATTTGTCATATAAATATATTTTTAACAGAAGATATTGAATATTATTAATCAAAATTGTGTTATTTTAATACTATCATCAATATATATATATATATTAATAATCATTGAGTAAAAAAAAGTTTCATGATAATTATTCACTTGAGTTAATTATAGACCACATTTTGTATTAATTATTTATTGAAAATATAAATACTGTACCATCTATGTTAAAAAATCAAATTAAAAAAACTTATTATAAAATCATGCTTTTTATGTAAACACTTGCTTTGATGATTGTGTCTAACTTCATAGAAATGAGTGTAGATGCCGCTTAAGTTTGTGTCTAACTTCATAGAAATGACTGTAGATGGCGCTGGCGTCATTGTATATAAAATGCACGTAACGGTCCCTTAAAGATTAGTTCACTTGAGTCGGAGCAAGAGCACATAACATGAAAACGACTGAATAATCAGTCGAAACGTTGTACAGGATTTATATTTTTAATTAATACTAAATGTTGTATATAACTAATTTCCATTCTTTATATTAATCATCAATTTGATGAAATATCTTAACTCCGCCACCCAAAAAAAAAAATTTTACATGCTATAAAAATACCAATTAATCTTAAAATTACATCTGGGACTTTTTTTTACTCTAGTATTTTTTACCCCCTTGCATTAGAGGGGGCAAAGTCATCCTGATCTAAGACGGCGGAAAAATTGATTCTTTATATCCCAAAATAACTTGCCTGACTGCCGTAGCTGATAACAATCAATTGCCTATCAAAGCCAATTTTTATTGTTTATAATATTGACATATGAAGGATTAAGTATCTTCTTATGAACTGTATTAAAATTCAAATGCTATATTTTTTATAGCTTATCTATATATTGCACTGACGATATAATTGAAATAGCTTGTAAAATGTTATATACTTTAGATTAGTGGTAACATTTTGGACTGACACATTTATTAACAGAGTATCAAAATTAAAGGCTTTACAGACAATCCGTGCCGTGTCAACGGATAAAAAGTGCAGCAGCCGAATGGTTGTGTAGTTTTGTAGTAATAAGCTGAACGCTGTTTGCCACTCAATTCAAATACTCTTACTGGGATTAGCATACATGTGCGAGGCTCTTTTTTTTTCTTCTTTAATCCCGGGGATTTAAGGGAATGATAAATCATTGATTTCAGGGAATTGGAAAATAAAATAGACCGTTCTGTATGTATCAAATGTAGTTTGTAAATAATGATCTATTCTACTAAAAGGAATTCTGAAAAATTTATATCATTAATGAATGATAAACGCAGATAGATAAATTTTATTAATAAAGATGCCTTGCATTTGTCCAATTTAACTCAACTTTTTGCTACTCAAAGATTCTGATCTCTTTTATGAATCATTGAGAGCCTAGTCGAAGTTGTATTTTTTTAATGAGTTGGGGTTGTTATTTTTTCTAAGATGGAGGCAACACCAACAATACTAGTTTATAAAGAAAACTTAATATCATATATTTCCATTTCTTAAACAAGAAATAAAAATTCAAACAAGAGCATCTGATGTATAAGGAAAGTTTTGTAATTCATTAATAAATTATTATTAATATTGATTAAATATTTTTTTTTTATTTTTATAGATAATTAATAATTCTCATATTTGAATGGAGTCTCATTATATTCTTGGCGCGCTTCCGGTTAAACACAAGGTAAACACGTAAGACGTGGCCTCAACAAAATAACTCCTTCCTATGAATTATACATTTATAAAATATGACCTGGAATTTTGTTGTATTTTAAAAGGCACGAATTTAATAGGCCACAAAGTCGAGTTATATTGATTATATGAGCCTTTAGATAGCAGAAGACCTCATGTATTTTTTTGAGAATGGATGCATAAGATCCAAAGACAACAAAGAAGAACATGGATCTGAATTACTAATGATTTTTTTATAAATTTATTTGAAACTAATATAATTCAATAAAACAAATAAAAATTATCTATGTAAATTAAATATTTTCTTTAACAATCTCTCCATATTATTAATATTTGAAATAGAACTCTGAAAATCAAGGTTGTGAAAAAAAATGTTAGATTATCAAACAATTATATACTAAAATGATATCAGGTAAAGAACTAACTTTGCTATTCGTGTGCAAACAGAGTACGGTTTTATGAGCAACTCGGCTTAAATCTAAAATTCTAAAATTACCACTTAATATAATATAGCCTCTGCCTGAGAGATACAGGAGAAGGGCACTTAAGCTTTGATTAATTAGTCTCAAGCTAATCAAAATAGACTCAAGTATTTTTAGTATTGATATTGTTTGCAGGTAAAGTTCGATTGCAAAAAGTTCAAAAAAGTTTTAAATTTTTCATTTAGAAAAAAAAAAATAATAAAAAATCTGATGTGACTTAACGCAGCTGTGTTCAAAATTTCATAAGAATTGGAAAACAATTTTTTTTAATGTGTTAAAAGTTCCAAAGGGGACCCATTTTTGAATCGAAATTTACATGTAAATCCCCATAGGGATTTAACATTGGCTCTATGGAAGAAAGAGCCGGAAAATGATCAGTAAAGTGTACTTCGAACAATTTTCACGAAAAATTTTACTGATATACTTTTTAAAGAGCGTCTAAAAAATAGTTGATTTATGAATTTTAAACAAAATCGTTTAAGCAAATTTTGAGAAAATAAAAAAATAGTGAAAAAGCACTTCAGTATACTGAACTTTATAAAGTACTAGTATTTTTTGGACGATTTTATTCAAAAGCTTATTTACCTTACTTAAATATAAAACCTCGTAGCCCATTTCCTTCATGCTTAAAATCGTCACACGCACACACACACACAGACAAACTAATTTGCGGGACCAACTTTATTGGACTCAGGGACCTCAAAACATGTATTTCCATCAAAATCTCGCCATCGAATTTTTGATATGATCACAATACTTTCTATATATTACATATGTAGCTAAGAGAAAGTAAAAAAATTTATCGAACCACTAGAGTATTTAAAATAATTTTTGATTTACTGTTTTTAAATGTGCTAAGTCTAGTCGCATCGACAGCCTTTATGTTCCCGGTTGCTGAGTTTCTCGACACTCTCAACCGGGATGAAAGAATGCAGCGTTTTGTAACTTTTCATTCATTTCAAAAATTAAGGATATTATATTAATAAAATTATTTTTATTTTAAAATTTCTTCTTCTATCTTCGCCTTAATCCCGCGGTGCGGGGTCGGTGGGAAAGAGGTCTGCGGAATGGTTTTTTTACGACCGGAAAAATAGAACAGGCCGGCACGTCGCGCGGTCTGACCCCTGTTGAAAATATAGAAGGAAGGGACTGACATGTAAAGAAGAGACCTGCCTGTCCCAGCTCGGGTAGCTTGTGATCACCATCCATGTACCCACAAGTTGTGGGTCCCTGAACAATTTTGTTTTAAAATTTAAAATTGGAATTCTTAATACACTATTGTTATTGTTTTTTTTTTTATTGTTTAGGATTGTTGTTCCTTAATTTCAGAATAGGGGAAATGAGTCCCATTGGCTTCCCTTTGTTTTCCTTTTAAAGGTGAAGTTCAGTTTCACCCCGGGGGAATACTTTAAGGCTGATATCGCATAATGTAATAATAAAATTTCCCTACATTATAAACAAGCCACCGACGTCAACCATCGATGAAGTTTCACTAATAAAATAAAAATGATTAATCACTGACAAAGAATCGATTAACTAATAAAACATTAAATCAGAATTGTCCAGTTTATAGAGACATATTGATATATAAATAAAATATCTATCCCCTGCATCCACTGTCAAAATTAAATATTCAAATTGAAACCATTTAATAAACAATGATAAAAAAAAAGTACTAATTATATATTTAAAAAAAAGAAGGTAAAAATATTTTTGCAGGGAAACTTCTTTACGGACGTTACACATCAAATCGTTACGAAACGTTGCATTCCCTTCTAATGCCATGCATTTGAGCTAAGCGGGCGTAGTAGTCAACAAATATGTATTTCCCGGGAGCAAGAATAAAGCAGATGTTGACGCCACTATACTGTTGAATAAATTTATATTCATTCAATTTTTTTTTAATAAAAAAAAAGATTTCATTGCTTTAAAAGAAAGAGAAGATAGATAAAAGAAATAGAGTAACTAGTGTTATTCTCTTCTAAAAAAAATTGAATCAAAAAAATAAAGTAATTTTAATTCTTTTCAATCAAAAGGAGGAGTCAGATATAGGAAATAAAGAATGAGAAGTTAAATTTAGAAAACAAAGTAAACGCTTTTTTTTACTAAAAAAAAAGATTTCTTTGCATCCGAAAACGAGGAGTTAGATATAGAAAATAATGCAACTCACTTGTTTATATCGATGTTAAAAAAAATATGAATACATTCGAAGAAGCAAGAGAAATAAGAAATGAATTTTCATTTCTCTAATGTGTACTGTAGTATAAATACATGAAGGTTTTTTTTATTTTAAGAAGTAGAAAATAAATAATTAATTAGTATTTTTGAATTTATTTTCCAAGCATTCGTTGCTTTTTAAAGTCAGGTTGAGAAACTTTAAAATAACTAAATTGATTGAAATAAAAAGACATTTGTAAACAGTTAGTGGGTGACAATGTAAATAAGTTAAAAGAATAGAAAATGTTTTAATTGTCGAATGGATGTTTTTTCTTTTTTATTTTTTTTTTTTATTCGTTTTTCTGTGAGAAGAGAGTTGAGGTGGAAAATTCAACAGTCACTCACTCAAGTTGGAAGTGAGGTTGCGAAGGCACGTATATACCCATACACAGAGGCGAATACACTCTACCAAATTATACCAATTCAAAAGTTGCAACTTGGTTGTTTCGACTTTTTCACCATCCGGAAAGATTAAGACAAAAAAACAGAACTTTAGCACAAAAAATAATTGACATATTGTTTTTACGAGAGTAAAAAAATATTTTAGAAACTAGAATATTTAGTAGAGTACACAGGGTATATGTGGATAGAATTTTTTGTAGCCTATAACAAATTAGCTCACAAAAAGATAAAAAAATTTCACGTTGGTGGGGGGAGCGGAGAGACAGACGAACAGACTGACAACCAATTTAAATATGTAGATGATTATTTGATCAAATTCATATTTAATTAACATAATTAACAAATTTTAAAAAGATAAATAGGGAAATACAGTATATAGTGATGTCGAGGTGTTGTTGTGAAAAGTATTAAATTGGTTTGATAATATAGTAGTTATCAGATCGTTGTTATTCCGAAAGAATTCTGTTAGGAATATTTATTTGGATAAGTTTCAGGCTGAAAGATATGAAAAAATAAAATACCTGGGGGTGTTACAAATTTTGTATTAATTATTAAAACTTATTAAAAATATAAATACTGTACAACTTTTCGACTATTTATTATGTCGTTTTCAATTACACTTGCACTTGCTAGTCTCAAGCGAACTAACCTCTAATGGACACCTGCCTGAAGTTAGTATCATTTTGTATGCAATGAAGTTAGCAACAAATAGATCTTCCCCATTAAGTTAGACATAATCATCACAGCAAGTGCTTAGATAAAAAGTTTTTGAAATTAGTAAAATCAATTTCAAAAAACTTATTTTAGCACTCATGCTTTTTATGCAAGCACTTGCTTTGATTATGGTGACTAACTTCATGGGGATGATGCTATATGTTGCTAAGTTCATTGCATATAAAATGTTACTAACTTCACTTAGGTGTCCATTAGAAGTTTGTTTGAGTAGGAGCAAGCGCACAGAGCTTGAAAACAACGGCAAAATAAGTTGTACAGTATTTATATTTTTAATAAATAATTAATAAACAAAATTTGATCTATAATTAAAAACTCCCATAATAATAATACAAATCACAAAAGGTTTAATAAACAATTAATTCGCTATATTTGTAGAAATTTGAATATCAAAAATAATTAATATAAGAAATTGATTAAATTTGAAAAGTATTTATATTTTTTTAAGTTCTTATCAACAACTAGATTAATATTTGAACCTTTTTTTTCGCACAACGAGTTAGGGCCCGTTATCTTTTAGGCACAGATACAGGGCTATTAAAAAAGGTGTACAATAAAACATTTCGGGACGAGGAGCTTTATATACCCCTCTGTATGATTTTAGTAAATAGTGATTATAATCTAATAATAATAAATTTCTTGTTTTTCCTATATATTTATTTTTTGAGTAAATTAATTTTGATATTAAAATCGAGAGTATTTCATATTAAAAATATTTAATATGTCTTGATATGAATATTGATATAATATTAATATTACATTTAATATTTATTATACATAACAATAAATAAAATCAAATAATTGATTGAACGTTCAAAAGAAACCCTTCAATAAATATATTATTTTTCCATATGAAAATATGGCAAATAATTTAACGAGAATTTTATATTCTAATTAAAAATATTTTTAAATTTTTTTTTATGTATTCTGATCTTTTTCATCCCCTAATTAAATATGTGTCCCAATCATATTTATAATTTTCGAGACAAATACGAAGAGTTGAGAAATTTATAAAAGCTTATTGTTAATTGCCCTTATAGGCTATAATAGAAAAAAATTTAATATCCAGTTTATACATTATACAAGAAATAAAAATTATTTATGGAAGGTAAATTAAACGGAAACATTTATCTTCTTTTGTATTATAAAATTTCTATTATAAAATTTGAATTAAAAGGACATAGCTATATTTTTATAAGATAAATTTGGAGGGGATTATTGACGCATTTTTTTCTTCTTTTTCTTCTAAAGGCCCTTCTTGGCAGAAAAGGGTGACTGAAGGATTTGTTAAAAGAGACCTCGGAGCCGTAATCTAACCTGAACCCTTCTCCTCCAGCTACTCTATAACATGGGCCCTTACATCTTTTCTGCTCTTGCAGATATTCTTTTTTTTATTCGCATTCGCCTAATTAAAAATATTTGGATTTTAGTTTAACGGAAAGAAAAAAAATTAGACATATGATTAGAAGATTTTGACAATTGAAAAAAAATAAATGTATAGAAGATTTGAAAAATAAGATCTCTATTCTGGATCGGTATAATAAAGAAATAACGTTGCTGTTTCCATCATAAGAAAGAAATAACGATTGAAAGGGAAGAAGTAAGGCTGGCATGGGGGTTTTCGGTTCTAATTTTCTACCAGAGAAAGAGAAAAAGTATTGGACTCATATCAAAAATTTGATGTCGAAATTTTGATGGAAATACACGTTTTCAGGCCCTCTGAGTTCAAATAAGAGAGTCTTGCAAAATGATCTGTCTGTGAACAAAATATTCAAGAACAAAAAGAGTCAGGAGGTTGAAATTTTATATTTAAGTTTCTTACCCCTCTGGCACGTCACACCAAGCTTTTGAACAAAGTAAGCCAAAGAGTACTAATACATTACTGATGTTCTTTTTTTTTAGCATTTTTTCAAAATTTGCTGTATCGATTTTGGTTAAAAATATTATATTTTATTCTCAAAATTGTTTGGAGCACAGTATACTCTTTTACTTCATAAGAAAAATGATTGTCAAGGTATCAAAATATAAACATTTATAAATTTTACATCTTGAATTCTAATATATTGACGGAACTAAATATAAACTAGGTAGAGCCTGTTTGAAAAAGATGGAATTTTTTCAATCAACGCTCAAAATCTTTTAAGATAACAAATTTGCGAGATGTGTTTGTGCTTATGACTAAATATATGAGTAGAGTGGAGTGGCCTTTAAATTTATATCACTTAGGAATTTTTCAATGCGGAATGATGAATTAATTAGAATTTTGTTATTGATATTAATTAAAAAATTATAATCTAGAAATTCAAAAAATAATTCTCTTGTCTAATAATTATTATTTATCAAATAAAAATAAAAAAAATAACGAACAAAATATTCGAATTTAACAAGTTTGAGAACTTTCAAGTTTTTACAATTTGTTTTAAATCGATTCACATGTCTAAATAATTTCATCACTCCAAAATCGAGTGCCAGCTGCTTTTGCTCTATCCTACTTAAATAATTCAATATCTAACTGTATATATAGATCATCTATTCTTCATTATCCGGATTTTTTTTTAATGTTTTCCAAACAAATGGAGACTTGCCATGGCTTTTAGTTAAGCGCAATGAATGCAGCAAACATTGCGCTTGTCTCTCTCCCTTTTGAATAGTCTGAAGGATAGACATTTGAATGTGGCTTGTCGACCCTGATACACGATTGAATAAACGGATAGAGGACCAAATTTGTATTTGTGTGCGTATATGTGTTATGCCTGTGTGCGTGTGTTCTTGTGGGTGTTGTTAGAAAGAGTTGGTGTGTGAATCCCAAAGGGGGCGGATCGCAACGAAATTGTAGTCCCTGACACAAACGAATTATTCCAGGTTGAATCTTGAGAACTTGACTCGGAAGAGTTTTTCAATAAAATAAAGAAAAAAAAAAAAAAAAAACAGATGGAAAATGCTTCTGGCCGATGCTGATAAAGTGGAAGCCATTTTGTATAGTTGGTTGGTTTTGAGTTGTCATTTTCCAAGGTGGTACGCGTGACTCTTGTTATTTTTTTTTCTCTTTTCCCCAGTAAAAAAAAAAAAAAAAATTCGGCACCCTCCACTCGGCACGATCAAGACAATTCCCAAAGGAAATTTCTCTATAGGTATCGTCTCATCATTTCCCGAAGGTCCTTGCCAATCCCAAAGGAGTTTTTGAGATCCCGTTTAATATTGACGTTTGGTAAATTTCCGTACTGGTGAGATCAAGAGAGTCAGTTACCTCTTCAACTAATATATAAACTAAGTTCTCCCTTGTGAAAGGAAAACCAAACCTAAGACTCGCTTGCTGCCTAACCTAAATATACATAGGACTCTTTAAATAAATATTTATTTCGTTTATATTTATTCTTTCTCGCCATTAGTGATAAGTTCAAGGTGATGTTTTGTACAAATACACTTAATACATTAAGCAAATATATATTCTACTAAATAGGGGCCTATTTACGAGTTGGAAAGTTTAACTGCCTTATAAAGGACTAAATTACCTATTTCAAACATTAAATTATATTAATTTATTCTTCTAATCTACACCCCGCATTGATGGACAGCTAAACATCAAAATACGTGATAACTTAATTTTATTTGAACTAAATTGGTTACTCACAAGCCTTGTGTTAAAAAAACCACAAAGAAGTGATACTTCTAAGCAATATTCACATTAACGATTGGTCAGATATGTTGAGTTTTTCATGTATTCGGTTGACGTCATTATGTAAGAAAATGCACGTGAACGACTCTAGCTCAACCGGAGTGAAGGTGATGCAGCGATTCGTAACGCTTTAAAATATAGAAATCGAACTTGCTGCCATATTTAAAAGAAATTAGAAGTATAATAATATTTACAAATATGTAATATTAATAAACAAAGAATTATATGTATCATGTGTTGGTCCATGAAGTAATTATGAAAATCATATAACCAAGTATTTATTAATTTAAATAAGCGAAAAATGTAGGTACCGCCGGGAGTCGCACCACTTTCTCTTATCTTGAGTAATTGAAAGTAGTGTTCTGTGCTACTCACACCAACGACACATATTTAGTTTCCGACAATATGGTACATTAGAATTCAAGATGTAAAATTTATAAACATAGAAAAATGATTATATTTTGATAACATGGAATCATTTTTCCGATCTTTCATATAAAGTACTAGAGTAAAGTGCACTTCAAACAATTTTGAGGGCAACATTTTAAAGAGCATCTAAAAAATAATTAATTTTTGAATTTTAATCAAAATAGTTAGAGCGTATTTTGAGAAAATAAAAAAAAAACTGAAAAGTACATCAGTTAAGTACTTTTTGGCCGATTTTGTTCAAAAGCTTATTTTCACGCTTCAGGAAGGTACAGTGAGCGCCACAATTAAGTTCCCACCTGATAGCTTTAGCCTTCCCAAGTATAAGGTATAGTAAATGGTGTATAATGAAATAATTTTAATGACCGAAAAGGTAAAACGTAAAATCTGGTACAGATGATTTTATTTTATCTTTTCAAATTTAAAAATATTTCACTATAATCCATATACTATACCATATACTTAAAGCTAAAGCTATCAGGTGTGAACTTAATTGTGGCGCTCACTATACCTAACTTAACTATAAAATTTTAAACTCGTAGTTCATTTCATTCATACTTTATTTTGATCCGAGACATTCACAAGAAACTTTCTTATTAAATTGTAAAAATTTACTTATTACTTTTGTGAAATCGAGTCCAGGATTTTAAATGTGAAAAAAGTCCTTTAGAATTTTTAAACAATCTCCTAGTAGGACTATATATTTTTATTTAATACCGTTAAAATGTCTCTTTAGCAAAAGAGCACTATATTTCCAGCGTTCTCAATATTCTTTTAAAATATACAAGTTTTATATATATATATATACAGTATATATGGATGGCTTGTGAACGATCATTAATATTCATGCAAGAGGAGAATCGTGGCTGCGATGTTGGCTCCTTGATGTTGCAGAGCTGCCAACTTTAGAGAGGTTACTGTTACCAATAGACTATAATTAAGCTTCTGTATGATGCTTTACGTTTATTAATTCGGATAACTTTAAATATACTTAGGTTAATATTCTATAAACATAGTTTATTGGTTAATTGATTTACAATAATATATTGATAATAAGGAGAATATAAAATCATCTCCGTTTGACAAGTTTGACATGAATATTTCAAAGACTAGAAGGAAAGCCCGCAAAATCACCAACCGATATAAATTTATTGATTTTGAATAAGTTGCCAACGTTATGAATATCTTTCATCATAGGGTGAGATAGAGGGGAAGAGATGCTTTCAAAGTGGATGATGTTTTGTCAAATTTAAATTTGCAAAAGTATATTTTTATTGAACATGATTGTCTTTAATCGATAATTAATTAGTAATACTTGACCTTCTCACTAATAAAGATTTTACTTATTTAGAGATTAAAAGAAAGTGAGTAATTTTTTATTAACAGGTCAACAATTTTTTAGAGAATTTCACACACCCCAAATATCATTTTTATCAACCCTACATGCAAAAAAACATATTTGAAATATTCTAAAGCTTGTTGCCTTTCGAAAAAGCAATCATTTGAGAAAATCGTTTAAATATTATCAAGGCTATAAAATCAAAGTCAGGAAATATAAGACAATTTCAAGATTATCATATAACAAATATTTTTTTGAATCTTTATATTTCATTGTTGTTTCAATCAGAGGGTGAGGAATTAAAAAATCTCAAACAAAAGTTAAAAATCTAATTGTGCAAATTATTCATTGTGGTGGAGAAAATCAAAATTTTATCTAAACGTATAAAGAAAATTTGTTGTTGACCAGTGTAATTTGTAATAAAAAAGAAATGGTGATATGAGTCTTTGTTAAAGAATTGTGACAACCTAGAGTAGGCCTATCATCAGGACCGTAGCTAGGGGTGAGGGAAATCCCCCAGAAGATTAGAATGTAAGATGGTAAAAGTTATAAACAAAGAAATATTTATATTTTATTACCATGGCAACAATTTCTGCTATTTTTCCTATGAAGTACAAAGAGTAAAGTGTGCATCAAACAATTTTGAGATCAAAATGAGAATATACATTTTAAATAGCATCTAAAATATCATTTATTTATGAATTTTAATCAAAATCGTTAGAGTAAATTTTAAGAAAATCGAAAAAAACTGAAAATGTACATAAGTACTAGTTGCAATGGCTGATGTTGTTCAAAGGCTTCGTGTTACATGCCAGGGATCTTCCTAACTTAAATATCAAATTTCAGCCTCCCAGCTCTTTTTGTTTTTGATATATTTTGTTCACAGATAGACCATTTTGCAGGACCCCTTTTTTTTACCTCCGGAGACCTCAAAAACGTGTATTTTCATCGAAATCTCGACATTTTATTTTTGACACGAATCTAATACTTTCTCTCTCTATATATATATACCCAGTATATACCTATATAAACGTAAGATAAAGTAAAAAATTTTCCTCACTCCTTTAAAAATTTATGAAAATCTCTTGAATGCCTTTTTATTGGCTTAAAATTCAAGCATTGTATAAAAAGCCATTAAGCATCCATTCACTCGTTAATTTTTCTTTATTTCCTCAAGTTTTATATTAAAGTTAATCCTAAAACTGCCATTGCACACACTGGAAAAACATACAAAATTAATTATACATACTAATATTGCTGTATAATTAAATTGAAGATTTTTTTCCCTTTTAAAGACATTCTTATAATTTTATTTTTTTAAATTAATATAGAAAAAAAAAAAGCTAGGAATTTTTAAACCTTAACTAAAAATACAAATGTTTGCTAATTTAGAAAACGAACTAAAGAAGAAGCAACAAGGCAAATGATATAATGTGGAAATTAGTCAGACTGCGAAGGGTGAAACACGAGAAATCTGCAATTAGCGAGACTTCGGCATTTCGGGGCATTAACATGCCGGGGCAAAGGTGGTATCAATCTGCTTACCTCAACTGCCTCACTTGATTGATGTTAGGCTGCTTTGCTTTTGGACAATCTCTGCATGGTTACCCCTATCAACGCCCCTTTTCTTTACGTTTCATCTCGCAATCGATTATTTGATTATACTACAAAGATTGTTTCAAACTAAATAAATAACAAATTAAACATTTTTATGTTATCCTCTCTTCAATCTTCTTCTGAGAAATTTGCCAAGGCAACACCGCTAATTCCTAACAAATCATTTTCTTTAAATTAAATATGCAAAAAATTGTCCATTATCATAAACTTTCTCTCTATATATTACATATATAGGTAAGAGAAAGTAAATAAGATGGAGATACAATTTAAAATAGTTTTTAATAAATTTTATTACATTACTTAATTGAGATATTTTTTTATGTATGAGATGTGAATTGTTTTTGTAAAAGATTTTGTAGTTTTTTGCAGGCCTTGTCTCTCGAAACTGTAAAATTCAGTTGCCTTTAAATCTAAAAAACGTTTTATTTTTTTGTTATAAAATATTTTTATTATTAAATGATCTTTTCTGAACAGTAAAATCCCTCTCTTATTGAATACCAGTCGCATTTGCTCAGGGGCCCACATCTTGTGGGTACGTGGATGGCGACCACGAGCTGCCCTAGCCGGGACTGACAGTATTTCTGTTCTTCGCATGTCAGTCTCTCCCCTTTTATATTTTCAACAGGCGTCAGACCGTGCGATGTGCCGGCCTGTTCTATTCCTTCCCGGTCGCAAAAACCCTTCCCGTCGACCCCGCACCGCAGGAATAATCAGGCGAAGAAATAAGAAGAAGAATATTGAATACCAGTCGCAAAGCCCAAACAGTGAGCAAGAATAAAGTTTTTTTTCTCTGACTCCGCCCATCTCTGATTCTGGCCAATCAACGTCGCCCATCTTTGACTATGGCCAATCAACGTCGCCCATCTCTGACTATGGCCAATCAACGTCGTCCATCTTTGACTATGACCAATCAACCTCGCCCATCTTTGACTATGGCCATTCAACGTCGCCCATCTCTGACTCTGGCCAATCGAGATAGTTGTCACAGCGGACATACTAGGATACACCGAAAATACACAGTCAGCTCTTAATATATAAGTAGTGATTGATCTAATATTTGGACTGCTCCCCTTTTAAAAATTTTAATAAAACGACACTTTTGTTCTTCAATGATGATTTGTATCTGAAAAAAAGTTTATATTTTAATTAATCAATTTAAATATACAGTTCATAGAAAGAATTATCAAGTAAAAAATTTGAAGGGAGCAAAATCCTGCCTTGATTTTTTACTTTTTTATACTTTACTTTTTCCCTCCATTCATGGGCATAACCCCAGCTCAAAACGGAAGGGAAGGGGCAACTTTTCTAATATCTATTTTATTATTTAATCAAATGCCGCTACCTAACTGGAGATAGGGGATGTCCTCACTCATAGTTTTTATCTTGAATTTTCAGTTTTTTATTTATATTTTTTGTTTTTTATTTTTATTTAAAGTTTTGAAGGGGGAGGGGGCAGCTGCTCCTGGATACCCCCATGCTACCCTACCATTCATTATCTTATATCCTTTCTAAATAACAAAATTAAGTTAAAGTAATCACAAATTATTAATATACAATAAAAAAAAAGAATTAAATTTGATTATTATGTTTTCTAGTGTCGAAGTCATAAAATTTTATTATTTGTAGACATTATCTCTTTAAAAATCGATCCAAACCTTTATAATTTATTATCGAGTGCATGCGACTAAAAAAAAAAAAAAAAAGTAGGGCATCTCAAGCACAAACTTGTTAAAAGATAATGAGGAATAATCCGAAACAGAGCTCTCTCCGTCCCAGAGATTTATTTATAAGAAATAAATTCAAAAAAAAAAAAAAATGTGACATTTCATTTGTTTGGCTTGAGATTAAATTCAATCATTTTAAAAATAATTTTATTTCTTAAAAAAATAACACAAACCACCCTTTTTTTTATTTTAAATTAATTTTAAGATATTATTTATTTTTTGACAGTTTGTTGAAAGCCATATTCTTTAATAATTGTGTAAGTTTAAAGGTTAAATAGATGCACAAAGTGAGTGTTGGCGAATTCATTTGTCAGATAGCTTCCTTCTACAACACGCGAGTGTCTATATCTTTTAACAACAACAGCAACAACATCAACTACAAGAACAGCACAAACCGACACAAACTTTTAACAACGTCGATGAATACTAAGATACATTATTCTTGACTTTTTTTTCTGCACACAAATCAATATTTTGTTTTGAAATTTCCACCCAAGTCAAAATAAATATTTATATGAAATAAAGAAAACTTGTTTGTTAATTTTTTCCTAAAAAAAAAAAAAATAATAACAAATCATATCATGAATATTATATGATAATAATTAATTTTAAAATGATCCCATTTTTTAATTAAAAATATGAAAATAACTTTTTAAGACTATTATTTTATAATTAAAAAAATATCACGAAACACAGACAAAAATATGTTTGGTTATTTTTTATCTACATTGAATTTTATTCATGAATTTTAATGTGATTTAAAATTAAACATAAAAATCGGAAGACGGAAATTAATAAAATGATAACCTTTTGAAATAGTCTAATATAAATATAATTAATAATTGAGATCAAAAGATTTGATTAATTGATTTAGACTTTCACGATTATTGTTATTAGAAATAAAAGACATTTGGCTTTAAATCGTGTTGGAAATAAATAAAAAAATAAAAATAATAATACTAAAAGTGTGTTATTAATTAAAGTAAAATACTGCTGTTAAATCTGCTGTCATCATCAGGTAGATGCATTCACTTTGAACAATGAACACTGTGGGTTAGTTAGTAGTTTAAGATTCAATTGTTGGTTCAATTGTTGGTAATAATAAGTGATCAATGCATGTGAACGAAGTGAAGTTGGCTATGAATGTGAACGAAGTGAAGTTGGCTATGAATGTGAACGAAGTGAAGTTGGCTATGAATGTGAACTAAGTGAAGTTGGCTATGAATGTAAATGAGGTGAAGTTAGCCACGCATGTAAATAATACCTAACCTCTCGGTGTTCATTGTTCAAAGTGAATGGATCTACCTGATGACGGCTGCAGAATCAGAAACTGAAACATAATTAATAACACACTTTTATATTAGACTATTATTTGCTAAAATAAGCAACGATTAAAGAAAAAAAATGTCTTGTATTTCTGAGATCAAAAGATTATTTAATTTATTAATAAACAATTTATTTTTACCCTTTTTAAGTTTATTTTCTTAAGTATTATAAAAAGGCGACGGTTTCTGTTTGATTTATAATCAGATCAGAGATGAGAAGTTAAAACGATAATCAAGAGCTCGGCTTGTCACTAAAATGGAAGACTTCAGAGTCCCAAAGGGTTTGCCAAAGCGAAGAGGGTTTGGGCAAATAGTCCTTAAGCCGGTTTGGTTGTCCCTAAACACGCGTGAGTGGCTTCCCCGGGCTTCGAATCCCGAACCCTGCACCTGACCAATCCTTTTAAGGCCCTAGTGTTTGATTGACCTAATGAAAGAACGTATCATCAGAGAGAAAATAATAAAAAAAAAAAAAAATACTGCTATTCATTTTAAAAAGTAAGGTAAATAATAAATAAAAATAACAATTAATAAAGGACTCAAATTTTCCGTTATTATATTACATGGTGAGAAACAACTAATTTTTTTATGAGTAATATGATTTAATTTATTCTCTTTGGATTTCGCTTTGTCATCATCAGGTCCGATTAATGATATTTTTTTGAGATTAAGAACTTTTTTATTATTTTATTTTTCTACAAAATTATTTTTATAGCACAACAACATCACAATAAAATAAAGCGGACCTGATGATGCCTCACAATTTGATAGCCCAGAGCAGTGTTTCTCAAACTATGTGTCGCGATCAAGATTCAGGCATGTCGCAGAAATATTCTCTAATAATTGTTTCCTAATTATAATTTATTTTAAAAGAGAACAACTAAAATCAGTAGAAGAGGAATTAAGAGCCGATAAGTTCCCGAATAAAAAAACTTTGTTCTCTACATCAGTCCATTAAAAATTTATATTTTTCTGTAGAAATTATAATTTTGTTATGTACATACTGTTTACACCAGATTTTTGTGTATACATTTTCTTTTGATTGATAGAAAATTTTTTTATACAAAATTCCATCATCAATTTTTTCATTAGAGTAAGAAAATTGAAAAAAGAATATTATCACTAATTCAATCAAATTTAATGAAAGCTCATATGGTATTTATACTAGCTTGAGTGTTTTTCATTTTTGAGCTATTTAGAACATAAATTTCGCTAAAATCTCTAATTTTTAGAAAATTTATTTACCTATATTTAATATTAAACCACCTTTGTTAATTTTGAAGTTTAGATGCTATAAAAGAGGAGATACAATAAATGTCGTTAGTGTTTGAAGGCGGAGCCAAAGGGCCGTTGCGAATAACGGCCCTCTGTCAATAAATGCTGAGACAGGCAATCTGAGGTCAATGCAGACATAAAATCGAAATTTCGTTGTACTAGCGTGAAGGGAGGGATAAAATTTCAAAATCGAATAAACGTTTTCCAATTCTAATGAAACTAGGTGGAGAAACTTTCAAAAAGAACATATTATAGTACGATATAAAATTTGAATTTAAAACACCGTGAATAAATATTGCTTAGAAAATCAATATAGAAAAATCTTTTTTTTTGTTAGTTTTAAGAAATTACTGATCAATTTTGGTAGATGAAGGAGAATAAAAAATACCACGAGCACAAAAATATTAATATTTTCATAGGAAAACAATATGAAATTTTTCATAACAATCTCCTATTCTTTCCTATAAAGTTTAAAGGTGAAGTGTGCTTCAAACAATCTTGAGGACAAAATAAAAATATACATTCTAAAGAGCATCTAAAAAAAATAATTGATTTATGAATTTTAATCAAAATCGTTAAAGATTGCTCAGGGGCCCACACTTGTGGGTACGTGGATGGCGACCACGAGCTACCCGAGCTGGGACTGACACTCCTTCTATTCTTTGCATGTCAGTCTCTTCCTTCCTCTTTTCAACAGGAGTCAGACCGAGCGACGGGCCGGCCTGTTCTATTACTTCCCGGTCATAAAAAAAAAACCATGAACCGCCGACCCCGCACCCCGGGAATAATCATGAAAGAAGAAGAATAAAAATCGTTAAAGAAAATTTTGAGAAAATCGAATAAAACTGAAAAAGTAAAGTACTAGTACTCTTTAGCAGATTTTGTTCAAAAGCTTCTTGTCAGGTGCCAGGGGGTACCTAACTTAAATATCAAATTCCAACCTCCTAGCTCTTTTCGTTCTTGAGGTATTTTGTTCACAGACAGACCATGTTACGAAAACCTGGATTCAGAGGACCTAAAAACGTGTATATCCATCAAAATCTTGACATGAATCCAATACTTCTCTCTCTCTCTCTATATATATATATATATATATATACCCTTAGTATATATATTTATTTATTTATAGGTAAGAGAAAATAAAAATGATTTTGTGATCATTTTTGGTGGCATACAACTCTAAAGTTATAGAATAAATTATTTCAATAATCCATTATATTAATGCATTAAACATGATTATATAATCAAAACTGATGTTTAATTTTATTGCTACATTATATAATTTATTAGTATATAAGGAAGGTCTCTGAAATTCTGATAATGTAGCATAAATCAACAGCTTCTGTAATTAGCTACCAATCAATTGAAATAAATTGTCTAAATTGCCTTTAATGTCGAAAGATGAAAATATAAAAATAAAAACACCCCCTGTGGATATGGATTTTTTCATTGCTTATTGCTAGCTCGTGAGGACATGAAGTTTTTTATGAAACAAAAAACATTATTGTGACTTTTAAGTATCTTATAGGCCTACAACTTTGACAAATCTATTCATTGTAATAATATTTCCAATGCAAACTATATTAAAAAAAAAACTTTAAAAAAAGGTCCTTCTCATTCTCAATTTAAACATTTCTTTTAAAATTTATAGTCTTCTCGTGGCATCTAAAATTTTCTGAATCAAGGGAATAATCCAAGAAAGAAGAATCAGAAATAAATGACATTATTGGTGTAAATCAGTTTCGTTTAGCCAATAATCATACGTTTCGGTTGAAGAAATACATAATGAATGTATTGTGTCCATATGACAACTCCGGGACATATATAAATGAGAGAACAAAGTTTTCCAAAAACCTCTTGGTAATTGTTGAAATTTGGAGGCTTTAATTTTTTACCTGCTCCTGCTACGTTCCTTTTGTTTAATAAGAGGCTTTAATGTATTTCATAGCTGTCTAAAGACATATTTAAGCTCCGATAATGGTCCAAACCGGAACCGAAACGTCAGCGTTTGAGTAGATGGCGCTGACGTCGTATATAAAATTCACTTAACGGTCCCTTAGAGGTTAGTTCACCTTGAGTCGGAGCAAGTGCAGAGTACTTCAAAACGAATAAGCAGAAACGTTGTATTTGTATTTTTAATAAATAATTAATACAAATGTGGTCTATAAATTAAAAATTTTTTAAAAATTTTTCCAGTTTTCTTTTGGAATATTTCCTTTTCGTCTTTTAAATATTATTTACTTTTATATATATATTCTTTACTATAAATCAAAAATTCTAAAACAATTAATGGTAGAGCCATTCATTTTATTTTAATTTCCTTCTATCCTTATGATCTCAATTGTCCTTTTTTTCTCTTACCAAAATCGTTCAAAAGAATAGAGACAAGACCAATAGATTTCTATTGAAAAAAAAAGTTATTATTCAAATTTTGATTGAAAAACTTTAGAATAGGAAATTGATACACATGTAAACAACACTCTCTTTGAATGGGAATAAAATTCAAACCTTAACCCTGGTCACATGTTTAATTTGAATTAATATCTAGTGAGAATAAACCATCGATCGTTTGATTAGGACACGTGTTTTGCTTTTCCTTTCCAAAGACATCGACATCTGTATTTCCCGGTGGCTATTAATGCATATTTAATGTGATGGAAACCATCTGAATTGCTGCTCCAATTAATTATAGTGATTGCTAGGCTAGATCAACAAGGACCTTATTGTGATGGGGACGGAACTAGGTTAAAGTTCCAATCGATAGGACCTTCCTATTATCTGCCGCGAAAAGACGATCGAAATGGATTTAAGGGCTCAAGAGGAAAAAAGAATTTTTTTTCAAGGAGGGGAGATAAAAAGCCAAGACGAGAGAAAAACAATTTCATCCCCTTGACTTCTTAGTTTTTATTTCCTATAATTATTATTTTAAATACGTAATTTGAGAAAAAGAATACTATAAATTCTCCAGACGGTTTATGTTTTTTAAAGCCCTTTTACTAATGCCCTTATTTACCATCTGACAATATAGCATAGGTGCAGAGGCTTATTTGCGGACTGAATGTATAAAAAAAAGGGAATATTTAATCAAGACTTACAATTCAAAGGTAATAATAACTTATACTAATACTTATACGAGTGTTAATCTTGGAAAGGGGATGTAGAGATGAATAATAAATTTGACCACCATAAGTCGAAATCTTTACCCCCTTTGCCTTGATCTTGATTATAAAGTATAAAAATAATTAATTTTACTTGAGCCAATTTAATTTTATGAAGTTTTTGTTTATTATAATTATTTGTGTAATACTGAAAATTGAATTAAAATATCTCCTAATTTTATCGAAATAATGCTTATATACAAAATTGTTCTATTTTTATTTGTGAATAAATTTTGTTTGAAAGAATTTTTTTTTATCTTTTACCCTTTTTTTAATTAGATCCTATTATTACACGACTTTAATTTCGTTAACATCCTGCCCCTAATTAGGAAAGAATAAGAGATACAAAAAATTTGTTCAATCAAAAGTTGTTTGCAATTAAGAAAAAAAAGAATTTTGAATATAGATATTATTTCGATAAATTTAATACTTCAGTAGATACTTTAATTTTTCTTGTTTTTTCAAAGTTACATTATCACCAATTTACAAGAAAACTTATTTTTATGCAAACAAGTAAATGTATAATAAACTTCCTACTTGAATGACTTTTGTTAAACATTTCCAATTTTATTTATTTATTTATGAAGTCGAACCATAACCTCCACATCCCCTCGCCGTGAAAGCGTGAAAGTACTGGTTCGACTCCAGAAGGCGCAATTTGTGTCAAATGAAACACAAATTCATCTCGCAAATTTATTACCTTAATATTTTTATTTTAGTTTATATAATATTATTTATGCCTTTTATTTAATGCTTTAAAATACTTTAAAAAGATTAATATTTTTAATTTATATATTTGATTCAATTATCTCAATTCCAAGACAATATAAAGTACCGAGGCAGATAAAATTTATTCATTTTATTGAATGCTTTTAATTAGACATAAACATTAAAGGTTCATTGTTTATATTGTAACACGTTATTATAAGCTAAATCAATGTCAAGTGACATTTATATATAGGCCTATATCAAAACAATTTCAAATTGACGATGAATAGGATTTATTTAATAATAAAAGAAGCTCTTATATCAAATAAAAATAATTTAAATGAATAAAAAAAAATCAGATTAATTCACTATTTTTTGTTGAATAAATTGAATCAAAAGAGAACAGGAAATCTCGCTTTTATTTTTTTCTTTCATTTTTATTGACTTCATTAAAAAAAAAAAAAAAGATAAAGGTAATTTTCTAATTAATACATACATACAATTACAATACATTAATACATACATACAATTAATATACTTAATTTCAAAAGTGGCAATAATTGGCATAAATCGCGCCGGCGGGGGCTGACAACCAGCTCAACTTAGACTCAACCAATTTCCGGATCTTCTTAAACGCTTCACGCTTCGTAGTCCAGTTTATTATTATTTTTTTTTTTTATTCTAATTTTTAATCTTCCAAATTTTTTTTTATATTGATATTTGATTTAAATTGATCGAGCCATTCAATTAAAATAAAATTTTGTGGTATGAGAAGAACTCGTGACCCCTAGCACAAGAGGCAAGAAACTATCAATGTGCTATGGTTCAGATAGGCTTTTTTCAATAAACTGGAGAAGGAGCAGGTGCAGACAAAAATAAAAATCTGGTGTGACTGGCGCACAGCACACAAATTTCTCTTACCCTTCGGTAAGAGAAAGTTGTGCACCGGCACGGTCACACCAGATTTTTCGTGTCGAGATATATTTAGTTTCTTATAGCACCTTAGTTCCAAACTTGCATTTTAAATGTTGACTGCTTTAAATGGTTATTTTTCAAAATTTTAATCTCATATTTGGATATTTTATACACCATAGGGAATCCTGAATAAATACAAAATTTCATAAGAATTGGAAATTTTTTTTAAATGTGTAAAAAGTTCCAAAGGGGACGAATCAAAATTAACATGCAAATCCCCATAGGGATTTAACATTGGCTCTATGAAAGGAAGAGCCGGAAAATGAATTTGAAAAATCTAAAATATTACATCAGTAAAGTGTACTTCAAAACACTTTTAAAGCAAAATGACAATATACATTTTAAAGAGCATCTAAAAAATAATTGATTTTTGAATTTTAAACAATTTTGGTGGATGTAATTTTGAGAAAATCGAAAAAAACTAAAAAAGTACATAAGTAAATTACTAGTACTTTTTGGCCGATTTTGTTCAAAAGCTTATTTTGAGTGTCCGGGTGGATATCTAAGTTAAATATAAAATTTCATTCTGGTAGCTCAATTCCTTCATGCTAAAAATCGTTACACACACGCAGACAGACAGACTAACAGACTTGTTTTTAAAAATATAATTCTTGCTATTCGGCCAATCCCAGGGCGTAGAAACATTAGAAGTAGCAATATTTTTTAAAATTTTCAACAAGTCTACATCAACATAGGATCAAATATATAGTTCATTCACATATGACAGCTCCCGGATACCTGATGATGGTCGAATTAATTTGGACCGAAACCTCTTAAATTTGGGAGTTTCATCGATGTAGAGACACCTCCTGGCTGCCACCTCCTATCATTTCATTATACACAATCAATTAGATATTTTTTAAAAATTTCAAGAAGAAGATGGAAGAATATTTTTATATTATTTAGAATTTGTTAAAAAAAAACTCTCACTATTCCAAGAGTTTCGATTAAAAAGTTTGCTATCATCATATTTCCTTTCTCTTTCTCAGTGACGGTTTATGGACTATCAGCGGAAGTAAATATATAGCCTATTTACAAACCAGCAAGCTCTTACCCATTTCTCTTTTGTACTATGTTCTAGTAGTCTGCATAGTAAGCTACACATGTTCCCATATGAGTCTCTCTCTCTCCCTCTATATACACATACACATTTCCACCCCACTTTGCAATGTGGAATATGCGGCCGGAACACTATCAAATATAAAACGATAGATAACATGTTGCTGTACTGAATAAATAATATCAGCCGTTGATCAACGGGAAGTTAGAGGATAAAATGTACTTGATGTAGAATGTCCTTTATAATCAACAGGTATATATTTATAAATTATTTAGGTCTTATCAAAAAACGAAAAAAAAAGAAAGAAAAGCCTATTGAATGTTAATAAGAACGAGAGAGGGAGAGAAACAATAAAAAAGGATTAAATCGGTTTTATTCTATTTTCCCTTTTCCGAGAGATTTGAAATTTTTTTGTCTTTTCGTTCGTTTTTGGCAACCTCTCCCAAGTTAATCGAGTGAAATTCCTGATGCGATCAGAAGATAGAAAAGAGGCTCATGTTCAAAATATCATGAAATTCGATCTGTCGTTATAGATTAAGCATTTGTCCAAGAGAAAATGAAAGCAATTATAGTTCTAATGGTTTTTCCGACTTGGACAGGATATTGGAAATAATTGAACTTAGGAAGCAAAGCAGAGAGGCCAACCCAATTGACCTTTTGCGGGGCAATAACTGGAGAGGATTCATATTAAGGCTATATATTGCCGACATTTATGCATAGATCCAATTAACCATAAATTAATATAAAAGTCCCTTTCTTATAAGAGCTATTATTAGGATATTATTATTTGCCAGATGATTTTATGAGTGGGCAAAATTGCACCCTTGGAGTCGAATCAGGCCCTCCAAGCTCTCGGTCCAAGCTAGGTCACCTACTGTGGAGTCCCTGGTTCGACTCCAGGGAGGGAATTTTACCCAATCATAAACACAAATTTGCTATTGACTGGCTAATGAACAGTCTATTTGAGCGTTGATTGAAAATATTACATCTTTTTCAAACAAAGCGCTAACTACTTAATATTATTTTTGGAACGAAGTTCTTTAACGCGGCTTACGCAGGGTGAATTGGAAGAAAATGTAACGTAACAAAAACGCGTTCCTAACAAAAATGCGTTCCCAGCGCCCGAGCGAAAGCGGAGGAAGACGAAATTAGCCGAAGTCTTGGCAAGGTCGTTTCTGCCGGGGGTCCTACGACTCCACACGTTTGCTTTCATTATTTATTTTCTTTTCGATATCTAAATATTGTTTACTTTGATTTTCACTTTTTTCGATATTTCACATCTGCCAGGCATCCAAAATATAAAATAGAATTTATTTTCATTAATATTATTACAGCTCACATTTTGGTCTCATCAAGAAGATTCTGATATAATTCGACATCAAATTAAAAAAAAAAATATTTTGTACACTGCGTTCGTTAATTTTAATAACGGTGTGAAATAAAAAACAAAGAGAACTCTGATTTAGTTGGGTCGACTGGGAAATTGTTCGAGCCCAGAGATTAATGTTATCAGGTTCTTTTCTCTTCCAGGTTGTCATTAAAATATAATAAATAGATCTAAGACTTTAGGGATTCCCCCCACTTTTTTAGGTCTTATATGCATGCTCTTCGCTAATCAGTTCTTGGAAAAAGAAATATCAACCACTCAAGCAAGAGGAATTAATTCCTAAAGAATCCAAAGTAATTCCACTCAAGAAACTGTCTTGTAAAAAAACTCAGCAAAAAATAATTTTTTTTTTTATTGATTGTTTAAATTTGTACCTAATCGAAAATTCTACGAATGTGAAGATAGAAAAAAAAAACAATTTAAAGTCTTTTTCGCTATCTGAGATCATTTAGACCCGTTTCTAGTTTTCCTGAATTAATTGGTAGCCAATATAATTTAGGAATATTTCATCACTAACAACGGCAAGTAAACTCCTGACCGCTTGTACAAGAGACTAGATCTTTATTACTGCACTTACGGCCCAGGAGCGAACAAAATTTATAGAATGTGGAATTATAAATTCAATAATAAGAAAATATTCCACTCCTGAACTTTTTTTCTGCAAGATTCTAAAAAACTAAATGAATGTTCTGTTTCGTTCAGAAAATTTTTAGTCACTCTTTTTTCGTATCTACGACTGTTATCAGGAAAAAAATAAATATGTTTATGTTATCATATAAAAAATAATCTAGGATTAACTTTTGTTTTCATTATTTTTGACAGTTAATTGCTAATGCCTCTAAAACTATTACATTATTCTTCTTTCTTCGCCTTAATCCCGAGATGCGGGGTCGGCGGTCATGGGTTTTTGCGACCGGGAAGGAATAGAACAGGCCCGTCGCACGGTATGACGCCTGTTGAAAATATATAAAGAAAGACTGACATGTAAAGAACAGTAGTTCTGCCAATCCCAGCTAGGGCAGCTCGTGGTCGCCATCCACGTACCCACAAGATGTGGGCTAGACATTTTATAAATATTTATTCAAAAAAAAATACAAACAAACAAAATCATTTCGATATTGTAAAATAATAATAATAAGAAAGAAAATAGAGTTTACAGAATATTTCAAACTTTCAGATGAAATCTCGAAAGTTTTTCCTCCATAAGTATTGGTTTCCTCCTAATCTATTCTTGATATTTGACCTTAGCAATGTGTGTGCATTTCACTCGAAAGAAATAAGGTAAAGGTGAAGGCCAAAATATAAAGTCCGAAGAATAGGCAGGCAGGCAGGCGAGAGGCCGCTGCATTGGCTGCGCCACCGAGGCGCTCTGCTCCGATCAATAGACTACCTTGAATAATTTAAAGCTGTGCTCCCCCTCCTTTCTGCTATCCGCAAGTGACACGACCACTAGGTTAGCCTCACCTGTAAACAAGAGGGGCACTCGGCCAAAGACTCACTTCACAACACAACCCCCCTCTCTCTCCACCCTGAATCAAAGGTTGGTCTAAAGGCTAAACATACCTGATGCCTGATGCTGCCTTTAATCTCTAGAAATATATTGCGTATGTCAAAGGTCAAAATATTTAATTATTTATAGATATATATAATATAAAGAAACTAGAGTTTTATTTCTTGAAAAAAAAGTGACAGGTGGTATGTACTTCAGTATAATTATTAAAAACAAATAATTTTTAATAATTTGTTTTATTTTGGTTTACAGATGCGCTTCCCAGTCTCGGCCACCATGAGAGCCATCATCATATTCGTTTTCAGTTCTGATGATGGCGCTCATGGTGGCCGAGACTGGGAAGCGGCATGTAAACCAAAATAAAACAAATTATTAAAAATTATTTGTTTTTAATAATTATACTGAAGTACATACCACCTCACCTGTCACTTTTTTTTTCAAGAAAAAAAAAACACTAGTTCTTTTATATATATAAATATCTAGCGGAACCTTGCTTAACGAGCATAATTCGTTCTAGAATCATACTCGTTATGCCAAACAATTGAGCTGTCCCCCCATGACACAGACTGATGAATCATGCGAACAATCCAGGACATCCCCCTCTCCTTGCCACTGCCACTCATTATGCGGAAAGTCGCTCGTTAAACAAATAATTCTTTTACAATTTGTTTTGCTCGTTATGAGAATTACTCTCTATAAGAGATATTCGCTAAGCGAGGTTCTACTGTATATAATTTTTGGACTGCATCCATCACTTTATTAAAATTATTTATCTATTAATGAAGAAATTTAATATTCTGAGCAAAAAAAAAAAAAAAATTAAATTGATTTTCAATTTTCTCTAATAATAATATAAGATACATTTTTCATTGAGAGCAAAGAAAAGAATAAGACAGCGAGTTAATATTTAAGAGACAAAACATTTCTTAAATAAAAGATTAAGAAAGAAAAAAAAACCTCTTGGATGATGGTTTTTTTTTTTTTTTTGTTTCCTTGACACTTTAGAAAAAAAGAAAAACCTTTAAGAAATAAAATAAGTTGATAATTTAATAAAAAATATATATATTTTTTCATATATTATATGTCGGTAGCAAAATTGGCTGGTGGCCTTATGGCAACGCTCATTTAAATAATTTATTATTTTTATCATCTAAATTGTTGAGTACAACAAAGCACACAGGGGCAAAGCAAAGAATTAATTTCCCATTAATAAGGTCAATCAATATTGCAAACCAAAAATTTTTGATCTTGAAAAAAATAAATGATTTCGCACAACGCGAAATCCAAATGACAATTTTTTTCATTAATTTTAAAAACATAAGAGACCAACAAAACAAAATAAGGAGTTGGTCATTCGGGTTGCCTATGTTCCGGAAAGGCAAAATCCTCTAAAAAAAAGCATATATATCCGATTTGCAGATATTGGGAACGAAAATGATCGCGAGTCACTTTTCAATTTCTTTAGAAACTTGGTTCGACTCCCGGCAGCTTCGCTTTTTCGGCTGTTTGATTTAATAAATATTAATTATATGAATTGGAAAAAAAGAACGTGAGCTTTCCCGGGAACAGCAGCCATCATTTGCTATTTGGAATTGATCTTATTTTCCTAAAAATAATTTTTATACTTTTTCTTTATTTTTAAAGAAAAATTAAGTTTCTAAAAAAGATAACATCGAATATATTATATCAACGAGTTTTATCTTTGTTTGACTCTTTACTAGCCATCTTCACGTTTATGTTCCTATAAAATTATATCAGTTTACTTGTCGTGATAACAGAGCAAAGATAAATCCACATAATGAGGTTATTTTTTAAGATTACAGTTTTTGCTTTCTGCTTGAAATTTAACACTCTACTGTGAGGTAATTAGGTGTCGGTATTCGGGGTGTAGGTTATTTAAAAACTTATTGTTTGGTTATTATGGGAATGTTTAATTATAGACCACATTTGTTAAAAATATAAATACTGTACAACGATTCGACTGCTTAATCTCCAGTCATTTTCAAGTACTGTGCACTTGCACCAACTCAAGTGAACTAACCTCTAAGGCACCGATACGTGCATGCCGTCAGTGCCATCTACGGTCATTCTCATTAAGCTAGATACAAACACCTGCACCATCTACAATCATTCTCGAGAAGTGAGA
The DNA here is from genome assembly GCA_023213315.1 of Euborellia annulipes. Classification (NCBI taxonomy): domain Eukaryota; kingdom Metazoa; phylum Arthropoda; class Insecta; order Dermaptera; family Anisolabididae; genus Euborellia; species Euborellia annulipes. The sequence continues at coordinate 183,430 of JAKCPI010022805.1, forward strand.
CACAATTTTTAATAAATAATTATTACAAATGTGGCCTATAATTAAAAACTCCTATAAAAATAATAATACAAACCACAAAAGCTTTAATAAACTTATTTTTTAGTTTTAAATGAACAATCATTGAATTAAATTTTCTAAATAAAAAAAGAAAACTAATTTCTTTTTTTATTTACTCATATTATATATAAATTTATATTATATATATATTTGTTTCTCGAATGCAAGTCTTAGGAAAGATATATCCCGCCATCAATTCCACTTCTTGGGATTTTGAACATCGAGTTGTTTTATAAAGTAAATGCTCGCTTATATTATATTAAATTTCGCCCTCTTTGCAGATATTACCATTCCATATGTTCTCCAAGAGTTATCCTTGCTCATATCTTAGAACATTTCACTTATCCATGCATGTCCTCTCACTGGAAACAATCCGGCAACATTGCAAACGGAATCTTTTTCAAGAGGGCCTATTAAAATTGTTCAGATGAAAAAAAAAGAAGCCATGTGGACTCTTAAACTTAGGAAGCCATCGTATCCTGTTTCTATTGCAAAATATCGGTGAAATTGCTGAATAAAATTCTCAGAGAAAAGATTTGATAGACTAAAATATTTCAATTGAATTTTAAATATAGAAAACCAGCATGGATAAAAAATAATCAAGTAAGCGAAAAATTTTATAAAGAATATATATTTATAATTAAAAGTAAAAAAATGGAAATATTTGTAATTGCTATAATAGAAAATATGACAACGAAGTTTAAGTGCCAAACAATAAATCACCTAAAAAGTATAATTTAAAAAAAATCCGCCATAAATATGAACTCGAAAATTTCAAAAACTATTCGAAAAACAAAAGACACTTCACATTGCTACTTTTTAATGCGCTAAAAAATCTTTTTTTTTTTTAATTATTTATATAAGTATAGAGAAAGTAAAGGTAAAAATTTTGCAATTGCAAATGAGATGTGATATTATAATTATCAGAAATATGTAAAAATATTCACATGCTAAAAATAGTAAGAAGTCTTCCACTATTCTGGTACAAAATTATAGATTACAGTTATTCCCGCGGTGCGGGGTCGGCGGGGAGAGGGTTTTTTTGGGCTATTGCGCCCTCCTCGGCCAAAATGAATAAATTTTGAATATAAAAAATAAATAATGTAATTAACACTTTCATAAGTATTCATAATTGATAATTTAATTTGATTTTGGTAATTGAACAATTAGACCTTGGATGAATAGGACTTGTTCTTGGAAGTTCAACTTTTGGAAAGCTTTGTTGTTATTTTGACTTAAATGAACAAATCGCGACCCGGCAGGGTTGATTACTAACAGAAGGGAGGTATTAAGCCCCTCCGATCTTAAAACAGACGAAAGACGAGGCGAGTTCGTGTTTATTGACGGGGATAGCCAAAGTTGGTTGGGTATGAGAAACAGCAGGCCGATTGATGCGCACGTTGCCTTTACGAGCCTGAACCTTCCTCAAAATGTTTCTCCTCTTTTCGTACCAAGGACTCAATTACGGCTTCTATTTCGTATCCGACCAAAACCACCTTGGAAGAAAATGCCCAGTCGATAATCCTGTTGACGGTTCGGCCTCCTGGTGTCTTCGTCTCATTCGGGATCATAAAACCAACTCCAACCACCTACTAAGTCGGTGCGATCTCGTTGACTCTGTTTACAAACAGACAACAGTTATTACTCGTCTGCCAATTATATATCAACGACCAAGTGTCCTATAAAACGCACCCCGGAGGTATTACCTCTAAAACAGGCTTTCATTTAAATACTAAAAGATAAAATGCTTAAGCATGTCAACGAAATAAAACAAAATTCTTTATATATATATTAATATATGAAATTGTTAAATTAAAAAAAAAATTTACACTTTTACTTTTACTATATAATAACAAATGCAAAAGTTTTAAATAAATGATTAGACCCAAAATCTTTTGATACTGATAGAATGTTTTATGATTGAAATAGGTGATATATAAATATATACCTATATATAGATGGTGGACAGGAGCTGGGCAGTAAATAGACTCTATATGCAGGTTCTAATCACCTGAGGGGAAAAGAGAATAAATAATAAAATATTTTTATAGTCGTCAAAAGTCCAAAAACCAACAGGCTGATCGCGTCTGTATACCGGTGACCCGCCGAGCGTCACTCATCCCTCTTGCATGTCGCTATCTCCTTCTTTTCAGCCGATAAAACGTTTATCTCTCACTCCTTTCTCTGTCCGCGCTGTGTTAATTCAAATATTAATAATAAATTTTTATTATAAATCAGAACAAGGGGGAATAATATAAAAGGACATGCCTCCGACCAACACAAAGGCATGGAGATTCATTAATATTATTTTAAATTTAGATAGAAGCGAAACTTCTTTACGCACACAAAAAGACACTGAGTATGCAAAGAGTATGGTTGTGTAGTCCGACTAGACTCAACACTTTTTATACCTCATCGTAATTGTCCTGTTAATGGTTTATATAAAAAAAAAAATTCAATTCTCCTTTAGGCTCTTTAAAACATGTCAACTGATTTAATTAAATTTGACCTCTGATTGCCGTAAAGTAGCATAACAGTGCGATGCATAAATATAATTGGCGAAGCCAGGTCCCACATCGCCTCCACCTCCCCCAATGATAAACAGGGAGGCCCCGAGCTGCATGCATGCTATTGATTATGTGCGTTACAATGGAATCGCTTAGTTAATTGGGATTGCATTGTTCGGGTTGAAATTGTCCCCAAAACAGGATGCTTGTCCAGTTCATACTAAATTTAATATTTGCTAAAGACTGTGAGAAAAAATTTATCATCAAATTTACTAATTTAAAAAAAAAAAAATTTGTATTGATATTTTATATGTGAAAATATTTAAGAGCCTTATAAAATTGAGTTCCTCGTTGAAAAAGAAACAGTTTTAATTTTTATCATCCTTTAAGGGCCGGTTGCATCACTTCTAATTAGCTAGATATCCCTCGGATATGACTTTTGAGTTAAGCTAGATGATTAAATAAAAGTTCAGATCATAGTTAGCTAAAACTCAAAGTTCGGTATATAAGGGATGAAATTAGAAACACAACAAATTTTTGTTAAAAAACGTACACGGTCGTGGGACCCTCGTCAGGAACGAAGTTCCTCACGCCTTTTCTTCAACTCCGAATATTATATAAAAAGAGATAGAGAGGATAGAGGTGGGATTGCTCAGGGGCCCACATCTTGTGGGTACGTGGATGGCGACCACGAGCTACCCGAGCTGGGACTGGCAGTCATTCTATTCTTTGCATGTCAGTCTCTTCCTCTTTTCAACAGGCGTCAGACCGAGCGACGGGCCGGCCTGTTCTATTCCTTCCCGGTCGTAAAAAAAACCCATGAACCGCCGACCCCTTTATTTCCGCCGACCCCGCACCCCGGGAATAATCGGACGGTGAAAGAAGAAGAGAGAGGGTAGAGGTGGGGATGGGCGTGGCCTCGCCAAAACTCCTTTCTCCTCTGACCTTCATGCTCTGTAACGCTTTTATGTTACGTCACGAATTCTCCCAATTCACTTCACATTTGTAGAATAGCTTCCCGATCATTTTTTGCGCTTGTTTTTTAATAACAAGAAGACTAATTTTTGTTCGGTGACAATATAAGTGTAAAGTGCATCGATAGGCTGGAGAACCCGGGCTCAATACCCGGGACATTTGACTCCACATCTATATAAATCTCACATTAAATTATAAATATAATTTTATAAAACTCTAAAATTTTAAATAAAAACAAATTTTCAATCATGTTTTTTTTATATAACCTTTCAAATAGTTTACAACCAAGATGAGAAAAAAAATTCCAAACGTAAACAGTTTTCTTTACTAAAAGACACCAAAACATTTAATGAAATTTTTCATGGAACGAGTTGGGTCATTTTTGTGAAATACTCCTCTATTGAGAACGAAGAAACCAAAAGAGAAAGATGAGACATATCGAAGGTGATAGATATATATAAAAGTGATTGATTTTGAGGTTTGTAGAGGAAAGGGAGTAGAGGTGTCTTTTACTTTAAAAATTTCATCCGTCTTTTTTTTTTATCAATAAGAAAGAATAAAAATTATTTGTCATAATATTATATAAAGCCTTTTTTGAACAAATATATAAAAGAAAATAGTTTAATATTATTATCTTGATATATTTATATTTATCGTTTTCTTGAGGAGCATTAATAATAAAACAGAAAATATAATGGTGCAAGTATATAACGGCGCGGAATTCTTTCAATAGATTTACCTAAAAAAAATATTTTATAGTTTACATTTTTTGATTTTATCACTTAATGAAAATTTATTTACTTTTGAAATTTTGTTGCTTTCAAAATTAATCTTTAAGACTTTTTTTTTTAAATACCATGAAAACCACTTTTTTAGATTCAGGGGACCTCAAAACGTGTATATCCATCAAAATCTCGACATCGAATTTTTGACATGACATACTTTCTCTCTCTATATATTAAAATACAATATATAGAGAAAGTTGTGTTCCTTTTATTCTATCCTACTCAGAACCGGAACTAGGAGATTTTTTAGGGAGGGGGCAAAATTTAATTTGCCGCCCCCTCTTTAAAATTTTCTATACAAAATTCATATCATTTTACCTTTTTTTTTTTTTGTAAATCTTTCTTTAATTGCCTCCCCTGATATCTGCCGCCTCCATTGCCCCCTCCCTCTAGATCCGGCCCTGATCCTACTACATATAGATTCAGCTATTCGCCTCTCTAAAATAATTTTATTTAATTAGCTTTCACAAAAACAAAATTGTATCTTAATAAAATCAACCCCCTCACCGCCACCCCCCAAGAGCAAATTAAGGTTGAGCGCCACTGCGGAGGTGAGGTTTACCTGTATTTATCGGATGTATTTAATGATTTTACTTAACAATCTTCTTCTTAGCCTGGTGCGGGGTCGGCGGTCATGGTCATCATCCACTTACCCACAAGATGTGGGTCCTGAGTTAAATTTCACTAAACAATGTAGAATAGAAATAAAATTAAGAAAAAAAAGAGAAATATAATTATTTTCTTTCTACGCATTTTAAAATTTTTAAGAATTTTAATTAAAAATAAAATAATTTAAAGAATTTCTACTTAAACTTTATACTAGGGTCCGACCGAAACAAGATTTTCAGCCGAAACCGAAACCGAATATTCGGCCTCAACCTTAGTTTCGGCCGAAACCGTAACCGAAACCGAAACTTGTATTTCCTATAAAAAATTTTTTTCATTTTACCTTTTTTTTTTTTTGAATTTTTTTTTCCCTCCCGTGAAAATCATTTTACCTTTTTTTTAGGGAGACTAAAATTTTTTTCTCCCTCAAGTGCAAATTATTTGACTTTTTTTTTTTTTTTTGCATGCGAGTCTCATCCCATTTTTTTCAGACTCTGGTTTCGGCCGGCCGAAAGGTTCGGCCACTTTTTGGCCGAAACCGAAACTACGGCCGAAACCATGATTTTTGGCCGAAACTGGCCGAAACCGTAACCGAAACCGAATATTCGGTCGGTTCCTACTTTAAACATTACATATACTGTATATATAAATAAAATAAGGCAAAGTTTCTTTCCTTTCTTTATCCATATTTCAAAGATCTCTATTTTTTTTTTTTTATATATATATATATATATATATATATATATATTTAATAATGCCCTTTAATGGTCAATTTACCTGGTTCTCTTTGATAAGACCACTTGTAAAATATAATTGCCAAAGTAGTTACTTTCTTTTTCAATCGATATAAAAGCAAGGACTTTTTCCGATATATAAATATAGATAAAGATGATTGATGAAGTGAAATCAGAACATCTATATTAATGAGATATATGTATTCGATTTTTATTTTTACTTTTTAGAACTTGCTGCACTCACAATATTATTATTATTTTTATTTATTGAATTTTAAGAGGTTTTAAGAAATTAATAATCACTAGGATCGGGGCCCGTCGAAGGGGGGTAGAAATACATCTTTTTATATATATAAGGGATATGATTGATCGTTGAATTTTTTAATAAAATTTCGTAAATGTATTTTAATCAAATTTCATTTATCCTTAGTATAAATAGCAAGAATTAATATTATTAATTATTATTAAATTGAAATAATTTTTTATGAAAATAGGAGAGCTTTTCGTTAGTATTCAGTGACAATGCAAAGAATACGTGAATGTCTTCTTATTTCTAATATCACGACACTAACAATTGCAAAGAATACTTAAAGGTCTTCACATCTTAAAATAAATAAAAGTAAATATATTAGTAATATTACAAATAATATTAGTAAGAGAAAATATACTGTTTTTTTTTAAATTATTAAACATTAATAAAAAAAAAATGTTCATTAACATTCACTAATAATGCAAAGAATACATAAATTTCTTTTCATTCCTAATATCTTCATATATATCCTATGAAGATAGTTACATTAATAACTTAAAAAATTATAGAAATTTTGGGTCGTAATTAATTTTCCTGTTGTCTCTGGAAGGATCGCTCTAAGCATATAAAATTTGGTTTCAGAATTCCAAAGGGAAGTTGCCGAAATAGGGTGTGACAGACAGACGGACATTAGCGAATTATCTACCCTATATAAATACATTAATTAATTAATATCTTATTACTTTCTCGTACCCTATATATGAAATATATAGGAGAGAAAGTATTGCGATCATGTCAAAAATTCGATGTCGAGATTTTGATGGATATACATGTTTTGAGGTCCCCTGAGTCCAAAAAAGTGGGTCCCGCAAATTGGTCTGTGTGTGTGTGTGTGTGTGTGTGTGTGTGTGTGTGTGTGGACCCATTTTTTTAGCATGAAGGAATTGAGCTACCGGATTGAAATTTTATATTTAACTTAGGTACCTTTGAAGAATCTCAAAATAAGCTTTTAAACAAAATCGGCCAAAAAGTACTAGTACTTTACTGATGTACTTTTTCAGTTTTTTTCGATTTTCTCAAAATTCCCTCCAAGGATTTTTTTTAAAATTCATAAATCAACTATTTTTTAGATGCTCTTTAAAATGTATATTCTCATTTTGCCGTTGAAATCTTCTGAAGACCACTTTACTCTTGTTCTTCATAGGAAAGATAGAACTGGTTGCCATGGTAACGGAATTTAAATCTTTTTCTTTTTATTAGATTAAAAATCAATTATTATTTAAATTCCCATTTATTTTTATTTTATTTGTGTCTTTAATTGTTTCAAAGAAAACATATATGTCTCTCTCTCTCTCTCTCTCTCACTTGCAAACATTATCGCCTGTCTCTCCGCCTTCTCTCATAGGCCTAATGTTAATTTCCTATAGGGATTTGTATGTTAATTTCGATTCAAAAGGGGGTCCCCTTTAGAACTTTTTAGGCATTTAAAAATTTCTTTTCCAATTCTTATGAAATTTTGTAATTATTTACGATTCTATATTGTGTATAAAATGTCCAAATATGAGATTAAAATTTTGAAAAATAACCATAGTTTATTTCAAGCAGTCAACATTTAAAATGCAAGTTTGAAACAAAGGTGCTATGGGAAACTAAATATATCTCGACACAAAAAATCTGGTGTGACCAGCACGGTGCACAACTTTCTCTTACCGAAGGGTAAGAGAAAGTTGTGTGCTGTGCGCCAGTCACACCAGATTTTTTTTTAAACTGTTGAAATACTTCTTTATATATTTATATGTATGATGCTATTCTTGTTAATTAAATTTTATATTATTGAAGTTCGTGGATAATTAAAATTAAAATTTTATATATTTTATATATAAAAAATAGTAGCAGTAATTCCTTAACATCAGAGAGATTAAATGTTTAAGAGATAGGATCCAAAAACAACTTTAAAGTTTATTGTCATCAGGTTTATGTTTATCTTGTAAGTTTCAAATGTTTAGCTTAATTAGAAACATGGGAATTTTGAGTTTAAAGATGGAAAGACATACAAAACAACAAAAATATTTGAAAATGAGATGAATCTTATTCGACAAAAGTTAGAATAAAAATGACTATGTACCGTACTAAATGATTTAAAAAAAATTTATTTGTTGTATTATTTAAAGAAGGTCTGTTTTCAAAATGCGTGCATCCATTTTGATTTTGCTGATGACTGATAGTGATGGCTGAAATGAAATCAATGATGCCGGTCACTCCCTATAGGTGTGTCTGTTCTGCCTGTCATTGGCTAACTCTTTTAGTTCAGAGGATGATGGATGTCAAATGATAATCAGATAACCCAATTCACAACCACACATCAACCTATCATTTTCAAAGAAACCAATAGAGCCTATATTTGGAAATATATTATATTGAATATTGGACAGTAGGGAAAAATAACCTATAAGGGATAGCGATATCAAAACAATTTCAAATGCCATTTCGAGTTTATAGATTTTGGTGAAATTTAACAAAAAAAATGTTTATATCTATCCCAGGTAGGCATCGGTAGCGAGCTACCAGCAGGAAACAAAATCAGATAAAAAATAAAATCAATTCTATCAGAATTTTTATTTGATTGTCGACGTTTCGGACGCCAGTCGCGTCCTTCATTCGTCAAATAAATACTGATAGATTTTAAATGAAAATTGAAATCGTACCAATAATAGAATTTCAAGAGTTGAAAAACTTAATGTAATTTTCAATTCCATTGCTTTAGATGACAGTTTAACTGCGAGAGGCTTAAGGCAATGCAATCGAAAAATACATTCTGTTTTTCAAATCTTGAAATTGTATTATTGGCACGATTTCAATTTAAGATACGTCCATCAGTATTTATTTGACGAATGAAGGACGCGACTGGCGTCCGAAATGTCGACAATCAAATAAAAATTCTGATAGAAATTGATTTTATTTTTATCTGATTTTGTGTTCTGGCTGCCATCTGCTATCCATATATTACTTTTATAATTTCTTTTGATTGAAGGATGTCGCACTGGAGAATCTCAATAGTTTTAAAAACTTGATGTTTTTTTACTCAATCTTGTTTTTTTTTGGAGGTGTCAAAATTATTTTCAGAGGAATTTTATTGGCTTACAATGTAGGTCATATCTATTGTTTCGGTCCTTCAGCCATCTTCAGAACCTTAAATATACCATCTTAAATTTTAGATTAAGAAATGTTATTAAACACTTACATATACGTTGTATTTATTGCTCAGGGGCCCACATCTTGTGGGTACGTGGATGGCGACCACGAGCTGCCCGAGCTGAGACAGGCAGTCTTTCATTTCTTTGTATGCCTGTCTCTTCCTTTCTCTTTTCAACAGGCGTCAGACCGTGCGATGGGTCGGCCTGTCCTATTTCTTCCGGTCGCAAAAACATATGATAGGGTTGGAAGAAATAAGTGATGTTCGCCGACTTACATCCCGCATTGAGTGAATAAGGCGAGGACAGAAGAATACGTCGTATTTGTGAAATATAGTTATATTTAAGGTTTTGAATGTTTATTGGCGAGTTTTGGTTGTCAAAATTAATATTTTTTTTTCTATTTTATTACCTATTTTATTGGTTTACAATGTTGGCCATATTTGTTTTGGTCCTAGAGATATCTTCAGGACTTTAAATATACAAACTTAAATTTTAGATTAAAAAATGTTATTAAACATATACATCTATGTGAAATATGATTATATATTAGGGTGGGCCGAAAAAACTCATTTTTTTATTTTGAAGTTGTAACAGCGGGGAAAAATTGTGAATTATTTAGATTAAAAAAAAAAGAAAAAAACATTATCAAAATCGGTTGCGCAAAGGCCCTAATGTTTGACAAAATATGAAAAATTCTTCATTTTTGCACTTATTTTTTTAATTTTTTGAAATCTCATCATGATAAAACACAATGTTCTTATGTTCAAAAAAAAATTACTGTAACTATTACGTTAAAATAAAGTATGTTAAAGATATAAAAAAAAAAAAAACTGGTAAAAATGTAACTTTTTCATTATTTTGACAAATTTTGGGGCTTATGCGCAAACGGAAAATGTCAAATGATCTAAACCAAATTAAAACAAAATGTTTTTAGGCTCTTTTTGAAGACGTTACAAACTATTAGATTACGAAATCTAATGCAAAAATTAAAAAAATATCACAAAATTGAAGTTTTTTTTTTTTCATATTTTGTCAAACTTTAGGGCCTATGCTCGAACGGAAGATGTCAACCGATTTTGATAATTTTTTTTTTTCTTTTTCTTTTATATATTTCGCATATTTTCCGAGCTATTGCAACTTCAAAATAAAAAAAATGAGTTTTTACTGCTCACTCTATTATATATATAAGGCTCTGAAGGTGGTTGTAGAGTCAAAACGATATGGCTAAAATTGTAATACATTTTTTTTATTAATTTTAACAGTCAAAACTCGTCAAAAAAACAAGACTGAGTATATAAACATCAAGTTTTGACAATTCATAATTCCTTTTATTTGTAATAATATAACTTTTCTAACGAAAGAGATAAAGTATTCTTCTAAAAAAATAATAACTCTTCTTCAATCCAAAGTCATACATTTTAGTTTCTTTTTGAATAAGATCCATTGATCTTTATAAAGTTATCAGCTTCATTCTGAATGCGCATAAAAGAACGCAAATCTGTTAAAAAAAAAAAAGAATTCTCTCGTTCTGTGAAATGTGTCTACTTCTTTTTTCTCTGTGAATTAAAAAAAAAGCAAAAATAAATCATTACCTATGGAATGATTTTTACTGGTGCCATGTCGCTTTATCGCAGCGAGGTCATGCGGTGGGCGTTAAAGCGTTAGGGGGATGCTAAAAAACACGAATGAAACTGGAGAGGGTAGTATTCAAGTTATATTCAAATTGTAGATGTTAGAATTATCAATAATAATAATAAAAAAAAAATATTAATAAAAAATTCCTATTGTATTTTATGAAAATTTCTTTAACCCATATCCTACCAGTGTTGCGTTTGCGCAACACTAATTTAAAAAATTTTTTCTCTTCAACTAATAGAGCTTTCGTTTTAATTATTTTTTTATATATTCTTTATTATGTCCTTTTGTCTCTTCTTCATAGATAATGCCTTTTTTTACAACCTTTCATTATGATTTATTTTTTTAAACTTGGACACCTGAAAAAGTGTATTTTAAAGATTCAAATATTTATTAATTAAATATTTTTTTTTTTAATTTTTTTTTATTTATTTATTTTCTTAGAAGGTCTAATGACCACTCTAAACATTCTTTGTCCTTTGTTTTTGCAAAACAAAGAAATTATTTGCTTACAAACTTCAGTGTTTCGTTTGCGCAACGTTGGGAGGATGTGTGAACAAAAAGGTTCTAAACCCTATTAGTGATTTGACTATTGGACCGCTCATTTTTCATAGAATTTTTAACTTCTTTACAAAAACGAAAGTTTATCGACTCTTTTATCTTATTTTTGTTCATTTAAAAAAAAAAAATTAAAAAATTCTCTCAAAAAATCGGGGTAAGTGCGGAATAAGATAATTTTTTTTTTTCAGTGGTTACATTATGTAACAATCATTTTAGCAGAGATCCACTAAAAACGGTAAAAAGATATAATAGGAAAAAAGGAGAGGAAATAAACATCTCTCAACCTAAAATAATATCTCAATACAATTTGGGAATGGGAGGTGTTAATTAGCACGACAATGCAATTGGAAAATATAGGTCAAGAATACTTGAAAAAATTGGTGGTGGCCTTTATTTATAAATAGTAAAGATTCCACAATTGTAAATTGTTGGAAACTATATAATATTGCTAATAATAAGCAAATTAGTCAATTAGATTTTAAGTCGGCTTTAGTGTTAAGTCTATTGAAAATGGAAGAGCGTTGCGAGCCAAGTGGCTCGGAACCTTCCTCTGCCCATGACATGGAACATTTTTGGTGATATCGAATGAAAAAAAAAGTGAGAAGAAGGTGTAAAGTGTGCCAGTCCGACTATTTATATATGTAATAAATGTAAAGTACATGTACATGTCAAGTGTTTTTCGAAATTTCACACAAAATGATTTATTTTTATATCCCATATCCTCCCATCGTTTCGTAAACGCAACACTAAAAAAAGTTGTATAAAATAATTATTTAATTAAAAATATCAAAATAAAGTTGTCATATACATATAAGAAAACATGTGGGATGAATATATGTAAATATTTTTAATCAAAAATTTAAAATAAAAAAAAATGATTTTTTTTTTAGTTCTTGAATCCTCCCAACGTTGCGTTTGCGCAACACCCGTTTCCCGTGAAGTGAGCAGTGCGGGAATTTTTTTTTTATTTTTCTCACATTAGTGGAGACCTAATATAACTATTTATAGGAAAAAATTTTAAATTTTCAAAAATTTTTAAGGCTGGTAGAATATGGGTTAATCTTAAACGCTATTAAATTTTCATGATTTTCCTTTCTAGTCAAAACTCAAATTCATCTCACATGTTATTTATTTATTTTTGAGATTGAATATTTTTGTTGCCTCTATGTAAACGATTTACAATCTCATTTCCTGGAAATTAAGTATATTCCGGAACAAAACAAAATTTTTGCTAATTATTAATAAAGTTAAGAATTAGCATTAGAAGTTTATAACATTAAATCCATTTTCTTAAATTACGACAAGACTTTCCAGGCGAAAAATTTATTTCAATTGAATCAACTGAAATAAATATGAACGTGTTCTAAATGGCCACAGATGCCGAAAAAGTCCTTAAATAAATTAAAAAAAAAAAAATATTTTTAATAATTAAAATTTGTCCAATTTATTAAAAAAATTAAAATTTTTCTTTAATCTAACAAGGGGACGGCCAAGTGAGTATATCACGGATTCGTTTGAAAAAAATTGAGGTGATACTTTGAGCCAAAAAAATGTTCACGTGTCTCGGCGTTTTACTCCATAGAGCCCCGATTGGCCAAAAAAAATAAATAAATACCGGAACAATTTTCGCGCTTTCAAGTAGTTTCTGTTTGAAATATTACGTAATAGTCAGCTGTGGTTGGGCTGGTAGCGTCGCCGACTCGTAAATATGAGGTCCCGGGTTCGATCGAGGGAGTAAGCAATTTTTTTTTTTTTAATCTTTTTATGTTATCGTAACAAACAATATATTTAAAACTGTTTCATATTATTTTCTTTTATTAGTTATTAAATTTTAAAATTTTTTTTCGAGTTTCATTAGTACAGACAGTATAGTGCTTCCCTCCTGAAATCCGAAAACAAAAATGTGCATGTAAAAAAATATCCTTTATAAACTGCTCTAATAGTCTTATTTGTTTTGCATGTTATCTATATTCGCTTGACTGTACCTAATTTTTTTAATCAAATATAAAGCAAATTAAATTTTTTATTAATTTCATGTAGGTATTTATTTAATTAATGGATTATTTTATGCCTTCTTTATTTCTTCATATATTTAAATATTGTAATAAATGATATTTTCTTCAGGCATTTAAATTAAATTTTAATTTTAAGGTAATAAATAAACTCGGAAAACAATTTTAAAAAATTTTTTAAAATTTAATTACTAATAAAAGAAAATAATATCAATCAGTTTTAAATATATTGTTTGTTACGATAACATAAAAAGATTAAAAAAAAAAAAAATTTGCTTACTCCCTCGATCGAACCCGGGACCTCATATTTACGAGTCGGCGACGCTACCAGCCCAACCACAGCTGACTATTACGTAATATTTCAAACAGAAACTACTTGAAAGCGCGAAAATTGTTCCGGTATTTATTTATTTTTTTTTGGCCAATCGGGGCTCTATGGAGTAAAACGCCGAAACACGTGAACATTTTTTTGGCTCAAAGTATCACCTTAATTTTTTTCAAACGAATCCGTGATATACTCACTTGGCCGTCCCCTTGTAAAAATGAAAAACTTATTATATATAGGAAATAAAAATTGACTAATGTAGACGTCCACAAGCCGTCAGTTTGTTTCGGATAAAGGTGGCACTAATTAACGCCATCTTTTATAGAAAAAAACATGCGAACAGCTTTCCTCTTAATAACTTTTTCAAAAAATGTATGGGCCTACATTTTTTTTATAAATTGCATATTACTTTCTCTTACCCTATATATGAAATATATCTAGAGAGAAAGTATTGCGACCATGTTTTATTTAAATATCTAAACATCTAAAAATGTAAGTTAAAATATAATATAAATATTATGTTGCTGTATATAAGTTTAATTAAAGAAGAGGTTTGCAATCAAAATGAAAAGAGCTTTTATTATTAAATGGACCCTGTTATGCATTAGTGTGTCAAGCGCCAAAAAATTTAAAAATTGAGTTAAGCAGGGAATATTGTTTCAAATGCTATAATTAATAGTATTTTTAATGAAATATGTCCCAAAAAAATTTATATTTGATGTTACTTGCACAATTGACAAAAAAAATTTATAAATAGGGGCTAATCCAATGAAAACAAAAAACTTAATTGTTAATTTTCTCAAAACTCGGTAGGTGGCGCTTGACACACTAATGTGTAACAGGGTCCAAATAAACTCTTTATTCAGGACGTTTCGGCATATATTCACCGTGCCATCATCAGCCTTTCAAGAGTGCATAATTAATTATAATATGCATTCATTGGGTTCAACTCTCCCAAATGCATTTGTGTTATTAAATATTCATAGACCAAATCAACAATCAATTGTATTTCCTGCCCAATGACAACTCTATTGTTATTTTAATATCATATGTATATGTCTGTTTAAGACTTATGAACTCTTGAAAGGCTGATGATGGTACGGAGAATCTATGCCGAAACTTCCTCAATAAAGAGTTTAGGCTCTTTTCAATATGGCTGCAAACCTCTTCCTTACTATAATTAAAATTTAATAATTCGATCTCTTTTCTATAAAATAAAAATTTTCTTATAAAAAGAATAATTATTTCGTTTTAAATAAATTTCAAATAAATTGTTATTAAATATCTTTAAATCAAAATATGTTTTTTATAAGTCCGAAAAATGTGCGTATTCATTTTATTTGCTGCAATGTAAAAAAAATATGAATTTTCAATTGTTTTACATAAATAAATATATATATATATATATATATATATACTATATATTCAAGCACGAAAGTATATATATACATATATACTATCATGCTTGAATTTTAAGTAGCTTAAAAAAGTAGGATATTTTTAACAAAGTAAGTAGTCGACAGACTTCCTATACTAGTTTATGAATATCCCTTGAAAATTGTACTAAGCTGTCTTATATTAAAAAATAAAATTATGAAAAATTGATTAAGTATAAGTAAATAACTGCTAGAGAATATTTATTTTACAGTACATCGTTATTCTTAGCAGTTTGAAATTCAAATATTGACAAAAAGTTTGAAATTAGTATTCTAATTATTTTCCTAGGCAATTTAATTTCCTTTTTTTTTTTTAATTTGCCAATATTATAGAAACTTTTTTTTTCTAAATCACCAGGATCATCATTATTAATAGATAATTTTTAATTACTTTTTTATTGAACACACGATAGTTTCTAATTATTGAATAATGTAATTGAAACTTTTTTTTTCTCAATTAAAATGTTCTTTCGTTTTCAATTAAAATTCCATGATAAAAACTTTTTTTTCCCCTTTGTGTCCGATCTGTTTGATTAATACATCTTTTGAGAAAATAATTTATTTTTTGATCATCTTAATTAAATATCAAAGTTTAAAATTTCCTTTAATGAATAATTAATTCATTGTAGACATTTTTGTGGTGAATCGAACTTTATACATAGGCTATTTTATTTCATATTATGTTTTCTTTCTATTTACCTAACTTAAATATAAAATTTAGCTAATTTCCTTCATACTTTATTTTGACCACAGACAGACCGATCATTTTGCGAGACTCAAAACGTGTATTTCCATCAAAATCTCGACATCAAATTTTTGGCATGAATCCAATACTTTTATACATATATAAGAGAAAGCCTTTGGAATTATTTACGGGATAAAGTTCAAAGTTCAAAATTTTCTCGGGGGCGTAAAAGTGAATATTTGCACATGAGCGTGGTGCGGTTTCAACCCCCACGCAAACAAATTCTCTTGAATCAAATAATTTTTTTTTTATATTTTTATTTAAAATGGATGTTGGTTGGTATTAGGCCACCAGACAATTTTGCCACCGAGTTTTTTATTTTATAAATATTTTTCAGAATAAAATTTATTTGTTGACGAACCTCATGTTGTATTGCATTAATTTACATATGTTCAAGTAAAAAAATATTTTGATTAGTTTATTATTATGGGAGTTTTTAATTATAGACCACATTTGTTATTAATTATATATTAAAAATAAAAATACTGTACAACGTTTCGACTGCTTATTTCTTTTCAAGTACTGTGCACTTGCTCCGACTCAGAACATCCAAATCAGTTTGCAATTGCAGAACATCCTCTAACAACTGGACATAAAATAAATTTAGACAATGTCAAAATACTCCACGTTGAAAATGATTGGTGGAAAAGAAAAGACAAAGAGTCTATAGAAATTAATGAACATCCAAAAAATATTAACAAAAAAGATGAATAAGCTTAATAAAATGTGGAACATTTGTGTGAATGAGCAAAATGCTAATTAGATATTAAGGTTTGATTATTGTATAATATTATTGGGATAATTAAATAATGATATTTTGTATTATCTTTGTTAAAAAATCAAATTCAAAAAACTTATTGTAACATCAAGTTTTTTATGTAAACACTTGCTCCAACGATTGTGTCTCACTTCATGGGAATGTTTGTAGATGGCGCTGATGATTGTATCTAAAGTTAATTTAGATACAATCATCAGCGCCATCTACCATTATGGGTATTAAAATTAAATATACAAATTAAACACTAGGTTATTTGTTTCAAAGGTTTTATTAATTAAAAATTAACACTTGATTCTAATACATGTATATACATGTATTAGAATGTAATCACTTCTGATGATGACAAGAAATTGTCGAAATACGTATCCAGTGTTAATTTTTAATTAATAAAACCTTTGAAACAAATAACCTAGTGTTTAATTTGTATATTTAATTTTAATTTACAAAATGTTTCAACGAGAACCAACGGTCGAAAGTTTAAATCTTACCATTATGGGAATTACTGTAGATGTCGCTGACATCATTGAATATAAAATGCACATAGCCTTAGAGGTTAGTTCACTTGAGTCGGAGCAAAAGCACAGCACTTGAAAACGACTGCAGAATAAGCAATCAAAATGTTTTACACTATTTATATTTTTAATAAATAATTAATAACTAATGTGGTCTATAATTAAAAACTAATAATAACACAAACAAAAGCTTTAATAAACATACCTTCAATTTAATTAAAAAAACAAAAAAAAATATTCAAGTTATAAATTCAGTTGTTGGAGTATTAAGTAGAAAATTATTTGTATCTGTAGCTCCCTTTTTCTTTTACTGTATATACTAAAGGAGATATTTGTCTCTGCTTTGAAAAGAGTTTCCTGTTGTCCAGCCCTTTTTACCAGATCCGCACCCCTTCAATTGATTGGGGCTTGGGATGATCGTGCCCTTGGGCCTTAGGGCGCAATTGCAGAGAGAATAGTGAAATAAGCTGCGTTAATTAGCATGCTGATACGTTTCTCGACGAATCATTGCTGACATCACAATGCTTCAGGCTTTTTTCTCTCTTTTCTCTCTTCTTTCTCTTTCTCTCTCTCTCTCTTCTCTGTCTTCTTGCCGAATTCCCCTCCGGGGCTAACTCGGCATTAATTAGCTCGATTCTTTTCATCAATTCGAATTCATTAAATATTTCCAATATTTTTTTTCTACTTTAATACAAGAATTGATAAAATAAAAAAAAAGTAGTTTTCTTTTAAATTAAAATTTTCTATTCGTTGTTTTTTTTTGAATTAATAGTGAAGCCGATTAGCTGAGAGGATTAAAGTAAAGTAATTTCGAAACTTGAATTCAAAGCAAGTCAAATTAAAATTCTACTTGTGGCATAAAATTACACAATTCAATCAAGGAAATGTAAATCAAATTTAAAATAATCCTAATAAAGATTTTTTTTTATTTTGCTAATAATTCCAGACCAGGGAGTTTATTTTAAAAGATTATAGATTTTAGAGTAAAAATAAAAGAAAAATTTTAGAGAATTTATTTTGGGTGGAGACTAATCCAGGATCCTCTGTATTTCCGGCTTATTTTATATTCACTAAATTGTAGAAATAAAAACCACCGTGTTTTCATACTATACACAAGAGAAGTGAAACTTCTAGGAAAATTGGACAGGTAAAGGGTTAGGGAAGGGAATTATTCAAAAATCAAACGTGTGGGACCTCCGCTAGGAATGAAGTTCCTCACGCCTTTTCTTCAACTCCGAATATAATTTAATATAGAAAGAGATAGAGGGAAAGAGATTTCTCTAGAGCCGGTAGGCGTGGCCTCGCCAAGGCTTCGGCTAGCCTCGCCTTCCTCCGCCGGCGCTCGAGCTCTGTAACGCTTTTTTGTTATGTTACGTGACGAATTCTGCATATTCACCCTACTGTAAGCCGCGTAAAATAACTTCGTTCCAATAATTTTCAAAGAATAGACCACTAATAAATTTTAAATTTATTAACTGGTTTTTAAAGATTTTCTCTTGAGTCTAGTCATGTCGACAGCTGCCTTTTTCTTATTCCCGAGTGATGATATTACTCAAGAAAATTCAAATTTGCTGTGCTTTTGCGCACGTGACTTGGTAAGAGATGTAGCGTTTCGTAACATGACGAATTAAAATTTTATTTCAACTATTAAAATTTTTGGCCACTTTCTAATATTTAAAAATATTACAAATTTTATTTTTGAACCGCTAATCTTTTCTCTGTTTCATAAGTAATAAAACTCTCTCTTTTTTCCGTTAGAAGTAGTGATAAAAAAATTCAATTTTGATATATTAATATTTTGTTACTGGATTCTTAGGGTTTCAGCTTGACTTCACCTATTCTATTCTTTTTTCCCTTAACCAGGCACAAATCTCGATTTAATAAAAATAAAGTAGATATACGCGTACCTATGAAGAGATGAAAATATTAAAAATTCAAATAAAATAAAATGTAAAACATTTAGATAACATCTATTAAATTTTTACCTTTTTTTCAGAGATTTATTTTTAATAATCAATCTCTACATTAGGTCTAGTATTTTTTAAACTATAAAATGCAGAGGAAAAAAAAATCAAACCGAACCGTCTCACGGTCTGATTGTCGAGAAAGCTGGATGAGGAATAAATTCCAGCCTCACTTCGGGCTGATCGTATTCGCCAACCATATACGAGAAACAACCCCCTGAGTGTATTTTATTATTATATACACGCTATTTATCAATTTATATACAAACAAATAACAATTAAGGCAAAACGACAAAACTTAAATTTTTCTCATTAAATTTCTTAACGTTTAATTGCTTTGAGGTTAAGCCTAGATTAAAGTCAAATTATATTCCATTTGAGGTTTTCCAAAATTAGCAACTTAATTTTCTTTTTAGATGAACTGTATTTATTATTAGTTTTATTCTCGCTATATATGCAAAATAATTAAACTCACTTCAAAGAAGACGAATAAATAAATAATTCATTTCTTTATGGGAAAAGCAAAATAAAATTTCGCTTATCTTTGAAAATTATACTAATCTTATTCTTCGGGCCCTAGATCTTAAAAATTGCATTTTAATTTCTTCTAACTTCGAAGTTAACAAAGAAATTAATTGAGAAATAATTGATAAAAGAAATTTTATACTAAAAAAAAAAAATCTAAAATAATAATTTTAGTTAGGTCTATTATAAAGAGTTGGATGGTTTTATGAAGAAATTTATTTTTTAATAATAATAAAATAATTCTAATTACTTCGAAGCTTATGTATTTAATTCTTTATTTTTTTTATCAAATTCTTACGACTCTATTTATTGATAACAAATACACTCGGACGGAATAAAAATGGAGTGTCCTCCATTTTTTTCTTATATCGGATTGCAATGTTTAATTAAATTTAATATTTATACAGTGATAAAAAATAAATAAAACTTATAATGAATATTTTCTTATTCTGTTTGTTTGGTTCTAACCTTGTGAATTATAAAAAAAAGGTCCAGTGATATTCAAGTTTGCTTAACATCACTTTCAGGATGAAAGACGTGTGATTTTTTAAGTAAAAGTTCTTTACGCTATTGCAGAGCTGAAAGCTCACTTAGAAGCCTGTCAAATTTATAAGTAACATTTATAAATATCTACATGTTTTTATTAATTCGAGATTTGAGCCTGATTAAAGGAAAAAAAGACTAGAATAGGTGAAGTCAAACTTAAACCGTAAAAATTCAGTAACAAAATATTAATATATATATCAAGATTGAACTTTTAATCACTTCCTATTAGTCAAGAAAAAGAGAAAAGTTTATCAATTCAAAAGTAAAATTTGCAATATTCTTTAATATTAGAAAGTGGACAAAAGTTAAAAAAATAATTTTTATATTAGTCTATTAATAGAAAAAGTTTAATTCGTTAAGGTTACGAAACGTTGCATTTCCTCCATAAGCCGTCCAAACGCGTGACGAATACACGTGCGCAGAATGCTGCAAATTTGAATTTTCTTACGCAATGACGTCACACAGGTACAAGAAAGGGGCAGCTAGACTCAACAGTTATTAATTATGAGAAACAGGAAGTTACTTGGATATTAAGTATATGTCCCCAGATGTTATAGGACATTGTAAAAGAAAATGACAAATATTTTTCTTTATTAATAAAAGATCCTAAATAAAGAAAACATTTTGTTATTTTATTTTATTATTATTAATAAAAGATCTTGAATAAAGAAAACATTTTGCTATTTTATTTTATTATTACTAATAAAATATTTTATTATTATTAATAAAAGATCCTGAATAAAGAAAATATTTTCTTATTTTCTTTTATTATTATTAATAAAAGTTCCTGAATAAAGAAAACATATTATTTTTTTTTATTATTACTAATAAAATATTTTATTATTATTAATAAAAGATCCTGAATAAAGAATAAATTTGATTTTCATTTACAACGTACTACATCTGGAAACGTATTTTAATAGGGTCGACCGAAACAAGATTTTCAGCCGAAACCGAAACCGAAACCGAATATTCGGCCTAGATCTTAGTTTCGGCCGAAACCGTAACCGAAACCGAAACTTGAATTTCCTATAAAAAATTCATATCATTTTACCTTTTTTTTTGTGAAATTTTTTTAAAATTTTTTTCCTTCCCGTGAAAATCATTTTACCTTTTTTTAGGGAGACTAAAAATTTTTTCTCCCTCAAGTGCAATCATTTCACCTTTTTTTTTTATTTTTGCATGCGAGTCTCATCCCATCCTTTCAAATTCAGGTTTCGGCCGGCCGAAAGGTTCGGCTAGTTTTTGGCCGAAACCGAAACTAGGGCCGAAACCAGGATTTTTGGCCGAAACTGGCCGAAACCGTAACCGAAACCGAATATTCGGTCGGTTCCTAATTTTTAATATCCAAGTATCAATAACTTCCTGTTTCTATTAATTACGATCACTTAGTCTGTTTCAAGAATAGACTCAACACATTTATAAATAAAAAATTCAATACATTTTCTACTCATTGAAAATTAATTCTGACAATTTTGAGTAGAAGTTTCACTTCTCAGTTTAATTTGTTTCATAATATTATCTGAAATATCATTTCATTCCCCTTCAAATATAAATATAATGCTTGTTTATCTAAAAAGAATATATTGGAATAAAATGCCTTAGATGAATAGATAAGTGCAGAGCGAGGCATTTGTTGTAAAGCAGGTCCCCAACGACGGCGACGTCCCGTTGAATAGCATGAATGTCTAATCACGAGAGATGACAACGCTCTTAAGGGACCTTTGTCTCCGAGACCCACCAGAGAATTTGTTTGTTATGTTAAACCCGGGGCCAATGAGCCCCAAAAGAGATTCCGGCTTTTGTTCAGGAATTAACTAATGCCCGAACTATGTCCGGGCATTCTTAATTCAGACTTTCGATAACAACTGTCTTCTAAACCTGAGGGGGTTGTTTTTTATTATTCTGGCGAACAAAAACAAAATAAACGATCCAACCTTTCAGGATTTTAAATTAGAGTTTGTTAATTAAAAAAAAAAAAAAAAAAAAATCGAACACTATTTACTGGTAAAAAAAATCGTTTTCTATTCTTTTGATAATATTTATAGCTTCCGCTAAAAGTAAAAAATTTTATCTAAAAAAAAAAAATCAGTGATTTTAGATCAAGGCAATTGCAAAAGAGAACGATCAGCCGAGTAGCAGATGATCGGATTTGACGTCGAATTCTTGATTACATCATATAAAAATACAACAAAATTTCATATCAAGACACGGTATAAAAAGATTTAATAATAACAAGACAATTTTTTTATAAACTAATTTATTTATAACAAATTTTATATAAATTTAAATTATTAAAATTGATCTAATTTTGCACTCTGAGAGATTCGCGTTCCAAAATAATTTATTTGTTCGATGAAATGGCTATTAAAAAATTAAAACTAAAATATTTCACGGTCTAAAAATATATTTTATTCATTGTAATTTTAAGAGTTTTTTTTTTTTTTAATTTTAGCCATTTTTTTTTATTAATTATTCATTTAAAATTTTAAATTTGGAAATATTTTTTTATTCTTATAAAATATTTAAAACTTATACAATATTGAAAATTTATTATGTCCCAAAAATGTGTGAAAAATTCATATTTGTAATTGGTTAGATTTGTTAAAATAATAGAATTTTTTATTTATTATCTGGATTTGGAGTTATAAATGTGTTGAGTCTAGTCACGTTGACAGCAATCTTATTCTTAATCCCGCCGGTCGCCATCAAGAAAATTTCAATTTGGCTGAACTTCACCCCTCAAATGTTCACCGTCTAATGGAGTTTCGTCACGCTTTCATAAAGAAGTTTTCCTCAAAAATTATTTTAAAATACAAATAAAATTTGTTAATTAAAAAAAAATTATTCTTTCTAATAAAAAAAATCTGGTGTGACTGGTGGAACAGCACACAACTTTCTCCTACCTTCGGTAGTCGAATGGTGTGTACTGTGCTGTCACACCAAATTTTTTTGTATTGCGGTATAT
Organism: Euborellia annulipes; assembly: GCA_023213315.1. Taxonomy (NCBI): domain Eukaryota; kingdom Metazoa; phylum Arthropoda; class Insecta; order Dermaptera; family Anisolabididae; genus Euborellia; species Euborellia annulipes. The sequence continues at coordinate 206,545 of JAKCPI010022805.1, forward strand.
ATAGTTTCGATATGCTTAGTTCCAATCTTGACCACTTGCGTTTTCAATTGTATTTTAAATGTTGACTGCCTGAAATAAAGTATAGTTATTTTTTTAAATTTTAATCTCATATTAGGATATTTTATACACAATAGAGAATTCTAAATAAATACAAAATTTCATAACAATTGGAATAAAATATTTTAAATGTATAAAAAGTTCCAAAGGGGACTAGAAATTTACATGCAAATCCTCATAGGAACATTGGCTCTAAGCAAGGAAGATGAATTTGAAAAGTCTGAAATATTACATCAATAAAGTGTCTTCAAACAATTTTCACGAAAAATTTTTACTGATATACTTTTTAAAGAGCATTTAAAAAAAAATAGATTATTTATGAATTTTAATAAAAATCATTAGAGCCAACCAATTTTGAGAAAATCCAAAAAAACTGAAAAAGTACTTCAGTAAATTACTAGTTCTTTTTGGTCGATATTGTTCAAAAGTTTCAAAATTTTGAAAAATAACCATAGTTTATTTCAAGCAGTAAACATTTAAAATCAATTGAAATCAAATTAAAAAAAAATATTTCTTTTATTATCCTTTTTGTTTCTTAAATGATAAAATTCTTTCTACCTTTAGAGAAGAAATTTCTTTCTAACTAGCTCAAACGCAATAGATAGGATGCAGCGTTTCGTAACGTTTCCAAGTACATTATTCAAACTTGGGAAAAAAGTTTCACTTCAAAAAAAAAAAAAAAGAAAGAAGTCAGCAAACGTAAAATGAGAAAACTTTTCAGGTTCAGGTGTGAAATTTGAAAGCCACTCACTATTGATTCTTGTTTTCTTTAAAAAAAATATTTTTTTTTATTTGCCGTCAGTCATTTTTGCCACTAAGATAATTTGATATTAAAAAATAAGATACATTTTATTTTAAACACTTAAAACTTAAATATTTTTCTACTTTATAATTGAATACCTTCACCTCGTGAGGCATTTCCATTTCCCCTCATAAAAAAAAGAACTTGGTTCTTCCATCCGTGGATTTTGTCGTAAGCCCTGCATTCCCGGATTATGTCTGCAAAGGAATTAGACAGTTTTTCAGGACCAGTGGGCGAGGACAGCCTATTCCATCTCCTCTTCTGACAACAGAGTTTGCTCATTTCTTTTCTTGCAATGATATATTTTTGGCTGGCAATTTCATTTACATCGTATTTTCCTTGACAGTCTTAGTAATACGTCAGGTAGACTTTGGTCTGGTGACGACGAAATTCGCTCTGCGACTTTTTTTTCTTTTCTTGGATCACGACCAACAAGCAAGCGGCTGGTTTTTGTTTTCGGAATCTTTATCCTCGGGCCAAAAACGCCTCGGCTTTTGTTAGGAGCCTAAATATTAAATTAAGCTCTTATCTTCCTCTGTAGAAAAATGATCGTAATTTTTTTTACTGTCTTAAGATAAAGAATCGAAATGAATAATTAGATCTCGTAGAAGAGGTCAGTCAATAACTTATTTAAATAAGCTTATTAAATTTTAATAATATTAATAAACTAACAAAATAAATTTAAAAAAAATCTAATGTGAATGAACGCAACTTTCTCTTACTTTCAAAGTGCTGTGTGTCACACCATTGTGAACTAATATATTTAGTTTCCGATTGTATAATGTCTCAGAACCATAGAAAAATATTTATATTTTGTTCCTTCTTTTCTATCTTTTCTATGGAGTATATATTATCGGAGGACACCTGAGAATATACATTTTAATGAGATTCTAAAAAATAATTTTTAAAATTCTTAGAGTAGATTTTGAGAAAATCGAAAAAAGTTGAAAAAGTACATCAGTAAGGTACTTGCACTCTTTGGCAAATTTTTTTCAAAAAATATTATGTACACTTCATGTTACGGCGCTACGCGTGGCTGAGGAGGGGGGGGCAAGTGCCCCCGCAAATAGCATCTGCCCCCTGGATGCCCCCCTAATTTTTTTTGTCCCTCTGTTGATATAGCCTAGGTTCGCTCAGGGACTCACATCTTGTGGGTACGTGGATGGCGACCACGAGCTGCCCGAGCTGGGACAGGCAGTTTTTCAGTTCTTTTGTCTATGTCTGTCTCTTCCTTCCTCTTTTTTCAACAGGCGACAGGCCGTGTGACGGGCCGGCCTGTCCTATTTCTTTAAAAACGCATGAAAAGGGTTGGGGGGGGAAAAGAGTGAGGTCCTCCGACCCCGCATCGCGGGAATGGGGCGAGGACAGAAGAAGAATTGATATAGCCTAGATATAGTATAGCCCGCCCCTGTTGCTAACTTTACCCCACTCTTGCTCCCCCCAGTGAGAAAAAGCTGGCGCCGTCACTGGTCACATGACAGGAATTTAAATATCAAATTTCAATCTCGTAGCTCTTTTTGTTCTTGAGATATTTTAATCATGTTAACTCACTTTTTTTGCACTCAGGCCTCAAAATTTCCACCAAAAGTTTTTATGATCTCTCTATATATTGTAATACCAGTATATAAACAAAAAAAATAAAAAAATTCGGGAATGTCTTCCCCAAGACTCCAGTATACTTTAAAAAACTATTTTTTAATTATTTTTACTCTATTTCCATTAATTACAAACCCCAGCAAAACAGTAATATTGTTGTGTTTTATTTTTTATTTTATTATATTATTATAATTTCTCTTTTTTTTAAATACATAAAATAAATTGAATACCTTACCTTATTTAATTAATTTTTTATTTAAATATTTTTTTTTTATTAATTTTTTTTTTACAATGTTATGATAAATTACTGCCCGTAACCCGTGTTTCAAAGAGAAGATAGCTTCTCGTGCCTAGGGTCCCGGGTTCGCTTCCCGTCCCAAGCGAGAAAAATTTATTTCATTTGAATTGGCTATCAACCATTTGAAATAAATAAGGATGGGGTCTAAATGGTCTTAGATGCCGAAAAAAACCTTAAACAAATTAAAAAAAAAAAAAAATGATAAATTTTATTATATTATATGACAGGAATTTAAATAAATAAAACTTATTAGGTAAAGTATAGAAATCATATTTTTATATATCATTTTAAAATTATATTAACGCCACATGTAATTAACATATTTTCAAAACTTCATCCTTTTTTTTTTTGTGAAAATAACATCGTCTTTATTTAATGGTTATTATCAAAGGGATTGGATAACAACTTTCACCCTTTTTATTTTTTAAGCAACTTTCTTCGCTCATCTATTAGCATAATAGTTTCAACCCCTTAGCTTACTTTTAATTATTTTTTGAGAAGAATAAAAAAAAAAAAAATGTTATAACTAAATAATAACAGCTTATTTCCTTTTTTTTTTGTCGATGATTTATCACAAAAAAAAAATAATAATAATTCATTCAATAACCATTAATAATATAAATTGTGTTATTATAAATACCGGATATTTTTTTTTTTATTTCTTAGCGAATTAATCATAACTGAATTATAAAAAAAAATACATTAATTGAATGTAACTCACCGATCCAACCTCTGTCATGTTGAATTAATTAATCAGCATATTTAGTTTTACTTTCTCTTACCCTATATATTAAATATGTAGAGAGAAAGTATTGTTTTGTATATTTGATTTGTGAAATTTAATCTAATTGGTGTACGCTAGTAATTAACGTTCTTTTTTAGATACAGGCCTATTCAAAAACGAGATGATTAAATTATATTATAAATAAGCATAAAAGATAATATATTAGATTTCTTTAAAATCTTTTATTTAGGAAATTAAATTCTTAAGCTATTAATGAGGACTCGACACCTCTACATTCTTAAGCCATTCGATATTATTTTGAATCTTAAAAAAAAAAAATTTCAACCATTGTCTTATAAAAACGGAAAAAAATTTCTCTAAATGAAAGATGATAAAAGCAAATAAATTGAATAGATTAAAGAATTCTAATTATTCAATGGGAAAATTTTGAATACACATTTTGAAAATTTGCATTGAGACGAAGCAGAGAATTTCTATATAATTGACTTTTTAGAAAAGAAATTGGAATAAAATGCAGTTAAAAGAAAGAGATTTTTTTTTTTTTCTTTCATTAAACAATTCAATTATTAGAATTTTAGAGATAATAATTTTCGACCAAATTTTATATAAAAAAAGACGAGGTAATTAATTTTTTTGTTTACATAAATCACTTAAAAAATTATTATAAATAAAAGTGGAAGAGAGAAAAGTTATATTCCTAAAATATCCTTTTTACTTTTTTGTTTTGACAGTATTTAAAAAAAAAAAAAATTGAAATAAATTTAAATTTTACTTTCTCTTACCTATATATGTAATATATATAGAGAGAGGTATTGGATGACTAGATTTTGATGGAAATACACGTTTGGAGGTCCCATGAGTCCAAAAAGGCGAGTACCGCAAATTGGATTATGTGTGTGTGTGTGGCGATTTTAAACATGAAGGACATGAGCTACGATGTTGAAATTTTATATTGAAGTTAGTTCCCCTTCTGGACAGTTAAAATAGGCTTTTGAACAAAATCGGCAAAAAAGTACTTTTTCTATATTTCTCAAAATTAGCTCTAACGATTTTGATTAAAATTAATAAATCATCTATTTTTTTTAAGTATATCAGTAAGTTTTTTCGTGAAAATTGTTTGAAGTACACTTTATAGATGTACTTTTTCAGTGTTTTTTTTTTTTTTTTTTTTGAATTGCTGAATTGATTTTGATTAAAATTCATAAATCAAAAATTTTTTAAATGTTTTTAAAAAAATATATTAATAATTTTTTCCTAAAAACTTGATTAATGTACAGTTTGGGACAATAATAAGTCCCACCCATGCGTTTTCTGCTTGTGATTATTTCATTGTTTTTATAAAAGAAAATGAAAATATTCATTGGAAATTTTCCATGAAAGTTATCATTAAAAAATTTATAATATTTTTTTAAAAACAATGAAATAATCACAAGTAGAAAACGCATGGGTGGGACTTAATATTGTCCCTCACTGTACACTTTACTGATGTAGTTTTTAAGAATTTTACTTTCTCAATGGAAGCTTTTGTAGCTCAGCGTCATCTAAACGCAAGTGATCAAGTTTGGAACTAAAATGGTGTGGGAAAGTAAATATATCTCGACACAAAAAAATCTGGTCACACCAGATATTTTACATATTCATCGGAGAGTATCTACGAGGACGATTGTTCGAAAATCTCATTATCTTTGAAAGCTAAATTCTAAATTGGTCATCTTGTGATATCTTTGTTCCTCAACTAATATATTGTCTATTCCAGATAATGTCGGTATCAAGTGTTTCATCTCCCCTCACTTCAATTCTTAAGGATCTCTGATCGCGATTCGAATGGACTTGTATAGTTGTTAATAAGCTTACTCGATCCTAAATCCACAGCGTCCTTTAAGCTATTCGCTTCGGATCACTTTTGACAATGAAAACAAATTAATATATAATACTACATCTATATTCTTGTTTTATTAATAATCGATTTAATCAAGAAGAATTTGACGCCAATTAAAATTCAATTTTTTTATCTAATGAGAAAGAACTATTTCCTCCTATATAAGAGTAAAATGAGAATAAATTTACATATCGGGTGTGATTAACGCAAAGCAGAATTTTTTGTGTCGAGATATATGGTATTTAGTTTCTCATAGCACCTTAGTTAACTTGACCACTTGCATTTCATAAGTAAAAAAAAGTCAATTGATTCAAAATTTCCATAGACCCTGTATTTTAAGTGTTGACTGCTTGAAATAAACTATGGTTATTTTTCAAAATTTTAATCTCTTATTTGGATATTTTATACACATTAGAGAATCCTAAATAAATACGAAATTTCATAAGAATTGAAAAATTTTTTTAACCTCCTTTTGAATCGAAATATACATGTAAATCCCCATAGGGGTTTAACATTGACTTTATGGAAGGCAGGGAGAGCCAAAAAATGAATTTGAAAAATCTGAAATCACTACATCAGTAAAGTGAGCTTCAAACAATTTTCACGAAAGATTTTACTGATATACTTTTTAAAGAGCATCTAAAAAAAATAGTTGATTTATGTAGTTCAATCAAAATCGTTAGAGCGAATTTTGAGAAGTCCTGGACTTCAAAACGTGAATTTCCATCAAAATATCGCATCAAATTTTTGATATGAATGCAATACTTGCTATATAATAACACATAAAGTCAAGAGAAAGTAAAAATATTATTACTTTCCTTCTATAGAAAAAATATTTTTATATTAATATAGTCTAATTTATTATTAAAAGTTAATAATTTTACCATTTATTTAAACAATAAATTGATACGAACTGTTGCGTTTGTGATCTCCAAATTTCTCTATTTTATCATTTTTAACTAAATTTCATCGAATACATAAATATATTGTTCACTTAAGACGTTTTATTTCTTTTGAAGTGAAGCAAAGTGTAAAATCGATCAGGGGGAAAAAAAATTGAGATAAGATCATCAAAAACTTATTTAAAGCAGAGGCATGATGCCAACTTGTGTCATATCCAAGAATTAGAATCATTTTAAGTTGCTTAACATCCTTGGTCAAATCAAAACCCATTGCTCTTTTTTTTACATTATTTATTCTTTATTTATAAAAATTTTAATGCGATACCACTAGAGGCAAATAAATATAGACGGTTCACAACAAAATATATATGAAGAGTACACAGGAAAACCATGATTTTTCCAATTTATCAACAGACCATTTTTTTTTTAAGTTTGTTTACATTATGTTATTCCATTGTACAGTGTTTCTAATACTTTACTGATGTTCTTTTTCAGTTTTTTTTTTTTTTTTTTTTTGATTTTCTCAAATTGAATTAAAATTCATAAATCAATTTTTCAGATGCTCTTTAAAATGTATATTCTCATTTTGGCCTTGAAATCTTTTGAAGCACACTTTACTCTTGTACTTCATAGGAAAGATAGGAGATATGGTTGCCATAATAACAAAATATAAATATTTTTCTGTTAATAAATTTTACATGTAGTACTTACGGAAACTAAATATATGTCGACACAAAAAATCTGATGGGGCCAGCACAGAACACAACTAAGAGAAAGTTGTGAGCTGTGCGACCATCACACCAATTTTTTTCAAATTTATTATAAGATATTTATTTTTAAAAACCACCACGTAAATTAATAAACGGAAATTTTTTTTTTTTTTTATTGAATAATTAATTATTCGGTGTTTTATTCACAATTTTCAAATCATTTATGAATAAATCATAAAAAGAATAAAAATATTTTATTTTAAAATTGTATATTTATTTTTATTTTATTTATTATTCAATGTTTAAAAAAGTAAAAAATGAAATAAATTATAGGCCATATTGATTTTTGATTCTTCTTAAGAAACATTCCACTTTTTTTTATTCATATTCAAATTCACAATACTTTTCTTTTAAGTTTAAAGAATGAGATTAGCTAATATCAAAAAGCATAAAAAAGACAATTCATTTTAAATCCAAGTCAAAACTTTTGAAATACTATATTAAAATGTTGTCTCCAAAGTGTCTAAACTTTGAATGTAGAGATTTTTCTTATAATAATAATAATTAAAATTATCATCATCTAGCTTGTGATTTTTCGCCTCCGTAGAGATAGTCAAGCAATCACTTCGCTTAACTTCATAAACTACCAATTATTTAAGATGTCATTCTTCTTGTTTTTTGAAAAATGATCTGTCTGTAGCGATGATCATTAACTTTTCAAACTCCAATTTCTGTTCAGGGCATAATTTAATTTTATCTTCATAGCTTCATTTATCTCAAGAGTCCGGCGCCAAGTTATTTGGCAAAAAGGGCCAAAAGCAGCCGAGTCTCCGCCCAAATCCTTCGAACTTAATTTGCATTCATTAATATACCTTAGATAACCAACTACTGACCTTAATATTTTATAATCACTCGCACAGATAAGAGGAAATCGAATAATTATTTTAAAGACAATCCCGATAAGCATCTTACATATATTACTTATTTATGGGATTTTTAAACGAATTTTGAAATATGACTGAGAAAGAAGGGAATGGCAAAATGTTTGTTTTCTATTTAAGTGAAATTAAATAAAAAATTTTATTTAAAAACAATTTCAATATGAAAAAAAAATGCACAGTAAATTATTTAAAAAGTAATAAATATTCTCTAGATTTCTCATATATTAATTATGAAAACCACACCTTTCAGGTATACCTTGAGGAAGATTCATTCACTCTCAAGCGGAGTAGGCAAAAAAATTTTGACTTCAAAAAAGAGGATTGTTTAAGATTTTTAATTAGAAGATTTAAAAAATTCTATAAAAAATCTAATGAAGCAGAGAAATAGAAGGCGGTTCACAAATTATTCTTATTCGAAATTTTGAGTATGAAGAGTGAGAAAATATTTGAATTTCGTGTCAGTTTGTATGTAGAGGCGCTGCGATCGCTCATGCAATGCAGATGGCGTGCATATCGAGATGCAGTAGCCATCTTGTTTTCTCAACTAATTCAAATGAGATTGTCATAGATATAAAACCTTTGTAATCTTAACTGATTGTGTCTGAATTTTTACAAACAAACCAGAGTTAAACAGAAAATAAAATTGTTTTATTTGAGAAACGTTAATGATTAAAAAATTACCATCCATTCTACGGGTAAATCTATATTAAATATTTTAAGAATTATACGACTTTTGATTTAAGAGTTTGTTTATGAACCTTGTAAGATCTCTTAGATAGTATCATCTCCCAGGGGTGGTGTAAAAAGGGTTAATAACTTGCAGAGAGATATGTGCCCGTTTTGGAATTTTACTTGAAATGCTGCTAGGCACGCTAGTCCGCCGTTTGGTTTCGTGCATTCGAAGAAGCATTGCGGCTCTCTCCGATCGTTAACGTTAAGCTCAACGACGCCTTTCCAATGGGCATTCATAATTAATAAAAAAATACGTACATTTGTAAGGATATTATGGCTAATTTTAAATGTACAAAATTGTTCTTAATTTGATCACGAGAGTATTATTCTTCATTATCTTAACATACATAAATAAGCAATAAATCTTGTAAATTTTATATAATACTATTCTTTATTTTTGAAGTTGCTCAGGGGCCCACATATTGTGGGTACGTGGATGGCGACCACGAGCTACCCGAGCTGGGACTGGCAGTCCTATTCTTTACATGTCAGTCCCTTCCTTCTATATTTTCAACAGGCGTCAGACCGTGCGACGGGCCGGCCTGTTCTATTTCTTCCGGTCGCAAAAAAAAAACCATTCCACCGACCCCTTCATCGCCGACCTTGCACCTCGGGAATAATAACGGCAAAGAAAGAAAAAGATTCTTTATTTTTGAAGAAATTTTAGATTAGTGGGCTAGGTCGAGTCAGACATGGTAGATATTTACCCCAGAAAAAAATTAAATTTAGCTCTATACCGATATCAGACAGAAGATTTTCGACCACCTGCCAAAAAGTACTAGTACTTTACTGATGTACTTTTTCAGTTTTTTTAATTATCTCAAACAATTTTAATTAAAATTCAAAACACCTGGTGTGATTTAACGCACATTATTGGTAATCGAAAGTTCTGTGCTACCACACCAGATTTTTTGTGTCAACATATATATAGTTTCCCATAACATCTTAGCTCCAAACTTGACACTTGCGTTTCATAGATAGCGCTGAGCTACGAATACTTCCATTGGAAATAAAAGAAAGTAAAAATCCGAACTACTACATCAGTAAAGTATACTTCAAACACAGTTTAGGAAAAAACTTATTAATATAATTTTTTTTTTAAATTTTAATTTATGAATTTTAATCAAAATCGTTCCAGGAATTCATAAAAACTAAAAAATTACATCAGTAAAGTTTATTTACTTCAAACAATTTTCACGAAAAATCTTACTGATATACTTTTAAAAGAGCAGCTAAAAAATAGCTGATTTTTGAACTTTAAATAGACCAAATTTTGAGAAATAAAAAAAAAAAAAAAAAAAAAAACTGAAAAAGTACTTCAGTAAAATACTAGTAATTTTAGGCCGATTTTGTTCAAAAGCTTATTTTAACTGTCCGGTAGGGTACCTAATTTAAATATAAAATTTCAATCCTGTAGCTCATCATTTCATGTTTTTAATCATCACACACAATTTGCGGGACTCACTTTTTTGGAATCAGGGACTTCAATTTCCATCAAATTTTTGACATGATAGCACTACTTTCTCATTAATAGGTAAGAGAAAGTAAAAATTAACAAGAGATACGAAAAACATTATTTCAACTATTTATATAGTAGTATTTCCCTTTCTTCTTTATAAAGATGTGCATTCAACCCCCTGAGAGGACTTTTTGCCATGAAATTATTTTATGACCTACTTTAAGAAAGTCATAATAGAACCCCTTTAAAAGGGCGTTACGACACGACTTATGAAGCGCATTGTATATCCTTTAATTAGAAAAGAAATTTGCGTGTTTCTCTAAGGAATTATTTAAAAAAAAAAAACTTGCATTCTAACCCAAATAGAAGAAGAAAATTGAAAGAAAAAAAAAATGATAATTTTTATTTAATTATTTATTTAAAAAATCTTTTCATCTTTTTCATTAATCTACAAGATAAAATAAAAAATTAGCTAATTAGCAATGTGGTTGGAATCTGCGGTGGCTTTGCAGTTATTTCGTGTAAAAGGTCCCTTAGACCGAGGACCAAATCCCTAGGATCGTTCAAGCCAAATCCTGGAAACCAGAAACGATAAGCTTCAGACAATTCCCTCGGGAACTGATCGGAATCGGCGAACGGTTCCATAATATCTCCATTTTTTTTTTTTTTTTTTAAATCAATTTTTACCAAATTAAATTATAACAAAAAATCAATCGTCATACATTTTGATAATCAATTTCCTATTAATCAACTAATAATTTTATAAATCTTTTAAAAAGATGTTTCGGAATTAAATTAATTTAATTAAATCAAATTAAAAATTGTTTATTTATTTTATTTTTTTCTTCTTTATTTAATAATTTGTTATTAATATCTGTCTTTTGCTCTGATTGCGTTTAACAGGAAAACGATTTTATATTCTACTTAGGTTTTTTTTTTTTTTTTTTATCCAATCGAGCCGAGGGTTCAATTTAATTTTTTATTTGACTGTCACATGCCCCTCATTGAAGGGCTTGCTGTTATTTGATTTGATTCAGAATATTTTTTTTTTCTCATGAATGCCCTTTTATATACATTTTTTTTTTGTCATACATTTTTGTTAAGAATCCCGATTGTTTATTATGTGTTTGATATTAATAAATTTTAAATAATACTTTGAACAATTCATCTTTGATCTCAAAAATCTGTTTTCAAAGCGATGTTCTGTGAACATCTAATTAATATTAATTAAATAAAAACTCAAAAAAAAAAAAAATGTGTTTCATCTGGGGGTCGAATCCGAGTCTTTTAATTTCAGTGGATATGCTTATTCAGCAGCCTGGAACAATTATATAAATCCCCTTTGTCTTTTAAGGTTTAAAAAAATCTTTAAATTCATAGAACAACTAATATTCAATATATCAATAATAAATACTAAAAAGGCTAAACAAGCGAAAATGGAATGCCCTTCCGGATGCACTCTCAGGCTCGTAACACAAAGTTAAAAAAAAAAAATACTAGTACTAGTACTTTACCAGTTTTTTTTTTTTTTTTTCGATTTTCTCAGAATTCGGCTTTAAAGACTTTGATTAAAATTCATAAACTTATTTTTTTAGATGCTCTTTAAAATGTATATTCTCATTTTGCCTTCAAAATTGTTTGAAACACATTTTACTTTTATACTTCATAGAAAAGATAAATAATTGCATTGGTAACAAAAATATAAATATTCTTCTATATTTATAAATTTTACACTTTGAATTCTAATATACTAAATAATATATGTCGACACAGAACACAACTTTCAATTACAGAATTTAAGAGAAAGTTGTGTACTGTGCGAGCAATCACACCAGATTTTATATATGAAAGGTAAAATACACTAGATTATGTGTTTCAAGGTTTTTTATTAATTAAAATTAACACTTAATACGTATTTCGACATTACTGTCATCATCAGAAATCTTTCTGACTTCTGCTAACAAAAAACCTTGAAACACATAACCTAGTGTATTTTACCTTTCATATATATACATAATGTTTCAACTTGAGCCTACGGTAGAAAGTTTAAATCTAACAGATTTTATATATTAATAATAATATAGAAAGCCTATGAGTTAGGCAACCAGAAGTGTAAGGGGTGAGAAACGAAAGAGAAGAAGAAAGGAGAGGCTTACTTAGGTCCGCCTGGAATAACCTAGAAGGAGGAATATAGTAAGCAATAGGTGGGAGTGAAACCCCGCCTACTACCTCGAAACCCCGCCTACTACCTCGGACCTACAAAGAGGAGAAGTTTCTTTTTTCTCCTTTATCCTTCCATTCGATATCGCTACTGGTTGCCTAACTCACAGACGCTCCCATGATTTTATAAATCTAAACTTTCTCTTACCTTAGGTAGTTGAAAGTTTTATTCTGTGCTTGTCACACCATATTATTTGTGTCGACATATATTTAGTTTCCGTGATAGTGTAATAGTGATTTAATACTAATTTTCTGGTATAAAATAAAAAAAAAATTTGATAAATTAAATTTCATCTCTAAAACGTTACTTTAAGCCTAGAGCACACTTGGGCGACTTTTTTATTTATTTATTATAAATTTTTTAATTTATTTTTCAATTTTATTTAAGTAAATAAGAACTAGTTCTAAAAATGTCTCAAACGGGGTCTAAATGGCCTCTGATGCCTGAAAAAATTGTTTTTTTTTTATTATTTATTAAATGATATAACACTATTTATATAGGCCTAGCAAACTTTACTCTTGTACTTCATAAGTAAGATGGAAGAAATGTTTTTTATTTTATTTTTTATTAATTTGTTTAAGGTCTTTTTCGGCATCTAAGGCCATTTAAAATTCTATCTAATGTTGCTGACGGGAACTAAATATATGTCGAAACAATGATTCTGGTGTGACAAACACAGAACACAACTTTCAATTACCGAAGGTAAGAGAAAGTTGTGTGCTGTGCGACTGGTCACTCCAGATTTTTATATGATTTTTTCTGACTCATTTATCATTTATTTTATTATTTTTGTAAATCCTTTTTTTTTTCAATAAAAAATTAAAAACTATTTTAATAAATTATAATATATATAAAAAAATTTATAAAATTAGTATATTTTTAATGTTACTTGATTTTGTTTTTCTATTAAATTCTAGTATTATTATATATTATAATTTTGAACCGGAAAGTTAATAATCTTAATGAATTTATTTAGAAAATTTTATATATCAATTTATTTATGAATTTATTAACTATTAGCAAAAAAAAAAAAAAAAAATCGTTAGAAAATTTTAATTATACAGGTATATGTTGACCTTTAATGTTTTCATTATGTTAATCAAGGAAATCTAAAATTTTCAATTCATTATTATGAGATTAATTTAATCTATAGCATTTAATGAAAATTTTGACGTCAATTGAATGAAAACAGATTTAATCATGGTTTTACAAAATTTAGAGGATAAAATTCCATTAATGAAATAGTAAGTATGATCTATAATGTGATTATCATTTATTCGGAATATGTTTGCGAATTATTCCTTAATACTTTATAATTATTAATAATCAGATCTATTTTACTATAACAAATTTAAAAGTAATATTTTCAGAATAATTTTTTTTTTAAAGCATTTATTTATTACTACATATTTGGTGAAACTTTAGTGAGGTTCATTAATATAAAACAAGATATCATCCACTAACTCTGTGGTCGTCATCACTTGTTACAACCTGAACGTTTGACAGTTGAGAATTAACTAAGCTACGAAGGGACCATTTGACTGATGGGAAATCAACAAGTTTCCCAATTTGGTCACCAAGCGGTATAATTGTATCCTTCGTTTGTTACTATTAAGTTTCTCAATTTACATTCGGACGAAAAAGAAAATAAAGTTTGAAAAAAAATTGAAAGCCAAGCATTAAAAAGAAGGCTTAAATCTTTTTCTTTATTTGCCTTTATTTAAGAGTAGGCATATTAAAGAGATATAAGACAGAAAAAAACAGAAACAAGCATGGACTATCGCTTTCTGACTGTCAGAAGAAAGGTCAGTCTTACCTCGGGTAACTAATAGTGAGTTCCAGAATGAGGAAGAATGTAAAAAATATATATTTTTATGGGTAATGGATTTTTACGGTAATTGAAAGTTATTTTCTCTGCTTGTCACATCACATTTTTTTGTGATGACATATATTTAGTTTCTAGCGGTACGGTACATTAGAATACAAGTTATAAAACGTGGAAAAAAATTATATTTTGTTACCATTTCTTCTAGTTTCCCTATGAAGTGCAAGAGTAAAGTGTGATTCAAACAATTTTAGAGAAAAATAAGAAGGTTTATAAAGATTAATTAAAATCTATAGAGGGAATTTTGAGAAAATCGAAAAAAACTAAAAAAGTACATCAATAAAGTAGTAGTATTCTTTGACAAATTTTATTCAAATTCCTCGTGTGGCCTCCGACATGTATGCTTAGTTTAAGTATAAAATTTGGGCATCGAGAGTTGTATAGTGTTTAAGTTATTCTGTTAACATGTATTTTTTAATATTTCACTTGAAATTGATTAAAATTATTGTGAAAAAAACTTAAATTCAAGCTAAAAGCGAAATCCTCTCTTTTAATGGCAATTTTAAGAAAAGCAATAAAACAGCCATTTAAAGGTAATAAAATCTCTTTCATAGAAATTTAGGTAAATGTTTTGATATTTTAACTGGAATTGATTTAGGATTTGTTTAGATTCATAGAATACAGAAATGCAATGAATACATAAATATTTTTTAATTAGGTACTTTTTATGTTTATTTAAAATTTTTAAGAAATATCATTATTTTCATTTTTTCTCGAGTTGAAAAAAAATTTTATTCGAAAATTTCAAACTGGACTAATAGAAATCAGACAATGCGAGGTGTCGTTGTATTAAAAAAAATGATTAATCTTTAGTAAAGCAACTCGACAATAAGGGATCATATTAATTTCAACTATTTCAACTTTGGGAAATTGGAGCGCATGCCCCATGATTGGATTAAGATAACAGGCTACAGATATTCCTGGCGGAGATTGGTTGCTACCTCTAAAATGATAGACTATTGAAATTTTAAAATTTTATATACCAATCTCCCCTTACAAGGAAATTAAACTTGCTCTTTAGCCTAGATTCTATATCCCTTTATAAAATTTAATCTTAATTAGACGAGTCGTCTTTACAATAAACTCGAGCTGAGTAAAATTTAACCTGGAAATAAACTAAACTGGTAGGGTTACTAGATGTCACAAGTAGTTCTAGCAGAGATTTTGGTGGGGATCTCACACCCGTGAGTGTTTATGAGTTCATTCAAATATAAATAAAATTTGCTAAGTGTCAAGGTTTCGCACCTCATCTCATGCGACAAAAATGTATTCAAGTATGTGGGCCATCAATCGAAATAAATAAAGACCTACAATGTATTAAAATATAAGTATAAACTTGATAAAAAACATTTTAGTGAAAGCGATCACCTGGACAGCCATCCTCACAATAAACCTTTTTTATATATGGATTTTAATGTTTTCAGCATTCAATTTAACGATTTTCAATAGGAGCTGGATTTCTCTAAGTCGTAATAATAATAATTATACACAATCAAGTTGCTTTACATTTCTTTAAGGCTATGGAGGGAAGGGAAGAGTTACTTGATTTTGTTTTCTATTAAATTCTGGTATTATTATATAAGATTTAAACTTTCGACCGTTGGTTCTCGTTGAAACATTTTGTAAATTAAAATTAAATATACAAATTAAACACTAAGTTATTTGTTTCAAAGGTTTTATTAATTAAATAATTAACAGTTGATACGTTTTTCGACTTCTGATGATGACAAGGAATTGTCGAAATACGTATCAAGTGTTAGTTTTTTAATTAATAAAACCTTTGAAACAAATAACCTGGTGTTTAATTTGTATATATAATTTTTATTATTATATATTATAATTTCGAACCAGAAAAATAATCATAATGAATTTATTTAGAAAAATTTCGAAAACACTCCTGTTTGAGGTTCATATACAAATTTGTAATATGTATAAAAGGGTTTTCTTTGCTTAATTGGCTTATGTTTTTAATTTCAAATTTTAATTTTTTACTATCTCTTATCTATATAAATATATATATTTAGAGAAAGTATTCTACTCATGTCAAAAACTCGAAATTTTAATGAAAATTCACGTTTTGAATCCCTCTGTGTTCAAAAAGAGTATCTGTGTGCTTCAAAATAAAACAAGAAGTAAATGAGCTATCGAGGTTAAAATCTTAGGAGCAAAAATAAGCTTTTAAACAAAATCGGCCAAAAAATTAGTACATTACTAAAATAATTTGATTTTCGGTTTAACTGTGGTTTATTTGTAATTTTTTTTGTTAAACCGAAAACCAAATTATTTTAGTAATGATAACAACTGTGAAAGCCTAAACTCCAAAGAACATTACTGATGTACTTTTTCAGTTTTTTCCATTTCCTTAAAATTCGCCTTAACGATTTTGATTAAAATTCATAAATTAATTAATTTTTAGATGTTCTTTAAAATGTATAATCCCATTTTGCCCTTGAAATTGTTTGAAGCACACTTTATTATTGTATTTTAGGAAAAATTCGAGAAATAGTTGCCTTTGTAACAAATAAATAAATAAATAAAATAAATTTATTACGACCCGCTTAAAGGCTTATTTATTTATTTATTTATTTAACAAAATATAAATATTTTTCTTTATTTATAAATATTACATCTTCATTTGTATTTGTACTTAACGTGCTGTGCGACCAGTCACACCAGATTTTTATAAAAAATGATTTTTTCGAATTTCTAACATTTATCCTCTCTTAAGTATGTATTATTTTATTTCTGTTTTAGATCGATTTGTCAAAATTAATCTTAAATATCCGATATTTACTTGTTATTACTTTGATAAATGTGAAAAGGAATGGGATTTAAGAAGAGTCCATCAGGATGCAGCAAGGGGATCGCGCCCTTGGCACTTTTTTTTGCTTTTTCTTTCATCCCTTTTCTTCCTTTTCACAATTAGTTCCTCACCTTCCTTATTCACTTCATTCATCTCAACTTAAAACATTTCTATAGAAAAAAAAGCAAAGAAAAGAGCTTAAAGTATATCTTTTGGAATTTAAAAATATCTTAAGAGATATTTTATAACTTAAAATACTTAATATTCAAACAAGTAAATAAGAAAAAAAAGGCAAATATTTAAAAAGTTAAGTAAATGACAAAAGAATTTAATTAAAAAAAAAAATATTTTACTAAAAAAAAATTTTTTTTTTCTTCTTAAACTCGTATAAAGTAATTTATTTTTCGATTTTCTTAAGATAATTAAAGAATTATTTATTTATTTATTTTTATAATAATATCTTGTTTGATGTATAATCAAAAGAAATTTTTAATTATGTTGGTTAAAATTAATGGATAAACAAGGAGAGGATAAAAAGATCGACATCAACACTAATTTTTAGTCAAACAAAATACAGGTTGATTAAAAAGTTATTTTTTTAATCATTAGAGAGGGAGGGAAAACGAGTGCTCCGAGCCCCCCCCCCTCCATTCGGAAAGAAAAAAATATTAAATTGAGATTTAGATCATCAAAAATTCTTTATTAACGCCATCTCATATTTTAATGCGCCATTGGCTCTCTGGCTCTTATATACCAGAAATTTCGCCCCCTTCCCTCTCCTTAAAAAATCCTATACAATATTAAAACGAGCCAATCCCAATCCCATTAAAATGAAAAATTAAAATTTTCCTTTATCTATTTTTGTATACACTGTAAACACAAAAAAATGAATTTTCAATCTTTTTTCATATACTTTCGTGTATGAATTTTAATATACCCAGTTTGTGAAATCAAATTCATAAACTAGTTTATTAAATAAAATAAAAATATGAATCAAATTTGAGTAGATTAAAAAACTATGATACTCTTAACAAAGTAAGTAGTCGAGATGGTAAAGGCTTCGTACAAATTCATATATTATGAAGGGAAGAAATCAAGAGCTCGATTTTAAACCGACTTTTTTAACTAGTATATCAAATTTTTCATAAATTGGTTTATGAAAGTTCATCTTATAGTATATGAACTTTTCATATACCCGAATGTAAAATTCATAAACAGTTTGTTTAACAGAATTCCTAAACTTGTTTATGAATATTCCTTGGAAATTTTAACAGTTTTTAAACTACAAAAATATTTTACATTCCCATGCAACAATTTCCATTACAAATCATTTTCGCGTTACTTTCAATTCGCAAACATTAAAAGTGAAACCCTCTTGGGAGTCGAACGCACGCGCATTATTTATATAAATACATATAAATTTAATATTATATTTTTAAATTACTAATTTATAATATTTATTTACATATTTACTCATCCATGTTCTTTAATTAATTTAATCTGCGTTTTATTATTTATTTACATTGTAGTGTTTATTTATTTATTTAACATAGAGATGTTTGTTTATATATGCATTTCTATTTATTCATCTAATTAAAAAAAAAAAAAATAGTGTAATAATGTATTGTTTGTAATTGTTTCAGGCTAAATGCCTTAAAATTCGACAAATTTAACAAGAAAAAATTTTAATCCGGTTTCAAAATAATAGATGCGAGGGCGTTATTCTTATGCGGGGTCAGCAGATTTAATTTTAGACCCCTGTTACAATTGATAGGGGAAGTCTGACATAGAGGAGGAAGAAATTCCAGTTTAGCTCGTAGTTCATTTGAGTTTTTTTTTCGAGAGAAATTCGTACATATTATTTTTTCAAGTTGAGATTTATATTTTACAACGATGAGAAGACTGTAGAATTTAAAATGGATACAGGTGACGTAGCAGCCAGGAGATTAAATAAAATAATTTTGACGTTTCGATTGTTAATCACCATCTTCGTCAGGACAATTAATTGTTACAGATGTTCTGTATTATTTTTAATTAACATTGCAAATTATACATTTACACTATTGGTAAAATAATTTTCTATAAATTGTATAATTTGCAATGTTATTTAAAAAATAATACTGAATATCTTGTATTGTAACAATTAATTGTCGTGAGGAAGGTCGTGATTATAGGCTGAAACGTCACCAATTAAATAAAAGTTTTTTTTATTTAATCTAATGGCTGCTACGTCTACGTCTCCTGTATCTATTTATATTTTACCTTTAATATTTTGAGTTCTACTACAAGTGATGCACAGCATCAGAGTGCGTGCTAGTTAGGGGGAGCCATTAAAATGACGTTTCGGTTATCCTCAGGGTTAATGGTATGTCAGGATAAACATATAATAGTAGTAAATGAAATTCTTACAATAGACATATTTATGCTGACAGACCATAAAATCTGAGGTTGACTGAAATGTCCGTTTAATGCCCCCCTACCTCTAACTGGGACGCGCTGTTCATCATTTTGTTTAATTTTTTTTTTTTTAAAGACTTTATAAGGTATTTTACCCAAAAAAATTCGTTCGACGTAAATTCCTAATCCTGACCAGATAGATATCCAATAAAATGAATATTTATTTTTACTCTTATAAAATTTTTTATACGTTTTATAAACTTTATTTGATCCAAGGGTATTGTGTGATTTCGTCCAGGAACAGTAAACGAACCGGATAAATAAATAAATTTCAAAATGTTCGTTCCTCCTTTCTATATCCCCATCTCATGCTCTTTCTCTTTAGTTTGGCATCACAGTTATCACACTGTGACGTGTCAGTGGTAGTAAATATACTGTACGTGAATTGCTCCAAATGAGCCTATGTAGATGTGTGTTTCTGATGAAGGGGGATAAACTCGAATATATATATATACCCCGGCTTGAATAGGGGAGGAGGTTTTGGTACGTTTTGGGGATGGAAGGGTTTCTCTGGCCACAGATCCGGCCCAGATAATCCATTATGGACGACGGAAGCCGCATTCCATCCCCTTCTAGCTTTGCTTTCCCTTCAAACCATCTTTCTCGAACCACTACAACAACAACAACAGCAACAACAACAACAACGACGACGAAGATCGCTTTGCTTTGACATTTTCAAGTGGGCCGTTGTAAGAATGGAGATGTTGCTTTTTTATATATATATATATATATATAGCGACCTGAGAAGCCGGCCATCTATTCAAAAGGAGAATAACTCCAAGAGTGGCGCGAAGGACCAAAAAATACTTATATATAATATATAAAGATAAGATACATAATGATCATATCTTTTAACTCATTGTAGTAAAAAATGTTATAAAAGAAATTTATATCTAACATAATTTGGATAATTTTTAACGCTTTTATTTAAAAAAGATTTTAGAGTGACGAGAGACAAAACACAAAAAAGAAAAATGTAATTTTTTTCTTAGTTCTCATATAGATTTTTAATTTCAACCTTTCTAATTTTTTTTATATATCTTACGTTTCAGGTCATAACGACCCCATAAATGCAACAAAGTGTGTTTCTTTTGCTTATATCTCTGGAAACAATAACCTATTTGTAGTCCCAGGTGAAGATAGAGGAGATAGACCCCGGACACTCAAAATAAACTTATGAACAAAATCGGCCAAAAAGTACTAGTACTTTACTGATGTACTTTTTCAGTTTTTTTTTCGATTTTTCACAAAAATAAATTAATATCATCTTTCTAATCACGTCTCCAAAAAGAAGTGCTGGGTCAGATCTCTAGCCAATGGATACTGGTACCAATATATATATCCACTTAAGACCCCACGACCGAGGTGAAAATATCTATGGCTTTCGTCAATAATCCATCTTGAAAAAAATATTGTAATAGATTCTATTGTAGTATATATTATTATGATCTTTAGAACTCTGTTTCTCGCTTTGCTAGTAATAGTATAGTAATTTTAGTATAGTATAGTATATAAGTATAGTAATTTTTCATTTTAACCGTGAGAGATTTTTAAAACGAAAATATTAATAAGTTTATTTTATAATTAAATTATTATTTTGACATTCTTAATTATATGTAATAAATATGTTTTCTTTTTTTATCAATATATATATATATATATATTTTTCTCACTTATAAAATTTCATGGATTTTTTTCCTTTTCTAGGTTTGCTATATTGCAATAAATATCAATCATAACTTTTTTCGTTTTGATATTTTCTAATATATATATATATATATTTCTTATTCTTGTTCAAGAAACAGTTTCTTGTATCTTCAGCGTCCAAATGCTGCTCAGGTTTTCCAATAAAGTCAACTTTCGATTATGAAGTTTATATTGTAAAGTCTTCAAATATGTTTGGTCGTCACGGGGTTGGAAAGAAAAAAGAAAAATCTCTCTCTTTTCATTCACTCCAAAAAAAAAGTCTTGATTTTTTTTTACGAAATAGAGCGCGATAAGAGCGAAGACTATATACTATCTTTTGTATTTATTTTTATGGCATTGATCAAAGGTCATAGTGCTGTGTGTTTGAATTAAATGTTTTTATATATATATATATATATATATATATATACGCGCTTGTGTACAATTTCTTTTTAAACTTGATATCGTGTGAAATGGTTGAACAAAATGGGAACAAAACAAACAACACCTCACGCCCCATATTCAAATATGAAGCCGTTTATTGTCCGAAGCAAATTATTTAAAGCCTTCCATTAAAATCACTAAAGAGGACATTTGCAACTTTATTTTCATGATCTTGTTAATGATGACATCAACAACAAAAAAAAGTAAATAGATTCTTTTCTTAAAGCATTTAGATAATGAAGATAAAAAATAAAAAAATGTTATATAATCATGTACCGGGTAGAGCTATAGCATACTGAAATGGTAAATTCACTAACGGATTTTCTTATTATTGTATATTTTAAATTTAAATAAATAATCAGATAAGAAGGAAAAGAGAAATAAAAAATAAATACTAAAAGATAGGCAAACCGGTGAATTATTTTTCTATAATTAAGGTGCGCGTCTCCGGGTGCTAATTTTGGGAGATTCCAGCGGCCATACTTTTGAAGCTATCGACCTCAAATTTTTTTTTAAATTAAAGCTTTTTAAAATATCTACAACTTATAGAAGCTATTTTTTTGATTTTCGAAAAAATATTTTTTTTTTTTTTTAAAAAAATATAAAAACCTCTATATCTTATAGATAATTAAATTAGTAATCATTGTGTTAAAAAATAATTAATTTTTTACCCTTAATTAATTAGTTGGAATCTTTCAAATGAAATGGAATAAATCCCTTGTATTTCTATGGGAAAAACTAACGCCATCTCTTGCCGTCTCGAGTAACTCGGTAGTGAATGGTCTTCTAACGGCTTTTCGAGACGCGCACCTCAATTATTAAAGTAAAATTAATAAAAGAAATTTGTAAAGAATACAACGTTTCGGCCACTTATTCTGTAGTCTTCTTCAGGTACAAATCAGTTAAAAATACAAAGGTTGTTACATCTGTGACAATCTCATTGTATTTGAGGCGTGCAGATGCCTTAAATTCCTTAAAATGCCTAAGATATTTGAGATACAAATGCCCTTAAATAATTACATTATCTTTAAAATATTAGATTAATTTTTCTTAAAAAAAAAAAACCAACAAATGTTTGGATTTTTTTTGTAGTTTCAATGAATTTATTTATCTTTACCCTCTTGTCCAATATTCCTATAATTATATAAAATATATATACAATTAACTTTTTAAAAATCGAAAATATAATTAGAAGAACGAGCCCCGTTCGGCTTTAATCAAATTTACGTTTTGTCATGTAAATAAATTTAATTTCAAAATTGGCATAAAAAAAAATACGTTGTAATTATATTAAAGGCGTTAACCGTTAATCGTGAATTATCAATCTGTCTTTAACCTAATCAAGTGTTAAATAGCATCGTCTCCTGTTTAATAAACGAACCCGAGCATCCCCTCTCTCATCATTTCCTCCTTCGCTTTGATTTATCACCTATATATTTACACACCAAGGCAGAGAAATGTCCTCTAGGGTTTGCGTCTCGAATTATTATTTTGATGAGGGTAAAATAAATTACTTTATTTCTCGTAAGGCAGTCGGTAAAATCGAATTAATAATAAAACAATAATTATAAAATTAATGCGGTTGAGGGGACGGGAAAAAAGGTTGAAAATATATGATATTTATGTTTTGAATTTCTTTTTTAGTAGCATCGCCCGAGTTGAAAATTAGAATGTTTTTTTATTTTTTTTAAAAGAGGAAAAGAAAAATCGCATTCATTTCTGACACAACCACTATCAGACTGGTTAATTTTCCTAATCGAAAAGGGCTCCCTCACCCTTGGCTCTATCCAGAAGGCGTATCAAAGGAATTAGCGCCCTTTAATATTTTTTTTTTTATTTTATTTCTATCTCTCTATATTTTCAATAGTATAAAGCCTTTTTACACATCTTTTATACACTGCTTTGATTGAATATCTAACTAAACAAAGAAAAATTTTAGTAAGTTTTTTAAGTAAACTAGCCGCGGCGCTTGCTCCTATCCCGGGGGCTTCGCTCCCTGGACCCCCCTCAGCTGGCTCGGGCCCGGCTGCGGCGGACCCTCGCCTTTTCTTAATTATGAAAAAAAAAAATTATTATTACTATTCCAATCCAGTGCCTGCTTGAGAATTTGTTTAGATTCATGGAATAGATAAATGCAATGAATACATAAATATTTCTTTATACATTTCCTATTGGAGAAATCGTAAGTTTAAGAATTAATAACTCAAAAAGTTATTGGAATTTCGGGATGAAAATAATTTTCCTGTAATTCCTAGGTCCTCTTTATGCATATAAAATTTCATTTCAAAATTCCAACGGGAAGTTGCCTAAAGAATAGAATAGAATAAGTTTTATTATAGCTCTCAGGACTACTTGTTACTCTTAAATAGAGTGTGACAGACGGACAGACGGATAGACGGAGGGGGGGGGGGGGGCATTAGCGAATTATACATATAGATTTAGTTTTCAAGGTTCATATATTAAAAAAATCTAAAATCATGTGAACGAAAATGTCATTTTTGATTCTAGTCAACTATCAAACTTATCCGATAGATAGCAAATAGGAACACGCTCTGTACCAGGAGGAGGGCCTTACTCCTCTTTGGACAGGAAAAATATTTATATTATGATTTTAATAAGACAAAAGTTCTTAATGCTAATTTGAATTCAAAATTAAAATATAATAATTTAGATCAAAAATTTTGAGCTCTTTTCTTAATCAAATCATCAAATTTTTTAACTAACTAACTTTCAATTCTTTTTAGATCTTGTTAAATTTAACAAAAGGTTATTGTTAATAGTTTTTCTAATTCAAAAGTTAAGGAACTTAATTATTTCTGCTGTTGGTTAATTTCGCTACTTGACCTTGAGGGATGAAACTGGCCCTTAGTAGCTTGAAACCAGATTAAAAAAAAAAGAAAGGAAACAAATAATCAAAGAATTCCTTTTCTACGCCCTAATGCGTGCTGTTTCAAATTAGGATCCTTTATTTCCACCTTTCTATCTAATTATCTACTTAAATAAATCCCATTTAGCAAGTTATCATTTTTCAATCTTGGATTAGAAACAACATCCTTATTTTATTTATATTTACTGTGATTATACTTTTTTGTTCTTTTTTTATTTGCAGCCTATTTCTTGCTGCTCCAAAAATAAATAAATACCTTGCTTCATTATAGGAATATGACTTTTAATTGGAGGGGTATTTGTATTAAATTTCCCAGAATCTTAGAAGGATTTTTTTTTGTTCGCGTTTTTAAAATATTTTTAATAAAAAAAAAAATAATAATAATAATAACCGATATATAATATTATAAAATATCCTTTCTCTAATTAATTACAAGATAAAAGGATTTAATGAGATATTTGAGCCGTCTTTTGTAATTTGTCAGACAATAAATATTCATATTTATAATTGGCTTAGATTTTATATTAAACGAGAGAGAAAGATTCTATTGACTTTAAATAGACTTTCTCCGATTATGTTATTTATCCTAACTGAAGGAACATTTTAATATTTAAAAACTTCCACTTAAAAAAAAAAAAGTCAAATTTATAAGTTGTTTAATAAAATATGGGTTCCAATTTAAACAGGTGGTTTAATAAAAAAACAAATGGCATTTGTACTGTAGTGAAGTTAGAGAATTTATAAAAGCTTTGTGTACACAGATTATTATATATTAATTTGTGTTTATAGTAGTACAATATATTCCAATATAAACAAACAAATATCATTTGTTTTAGTTAAGTTAGAAAGTTTGATCAAAACAAGAAATTCCCAAGAATTTTGTATGCTTAATTCTACGTTAAAGACTAACCTACGAGTGATGAAATACTCGCTATTATTATGGGAGTTTTCAATTATAGGCCACATTTGTTATTAATTATTTATTAAAAATATAAAGACTGTACAACGTTTATTCTGCAGTGGTTTTCAAATACTGTGCACTTGTTCCGACTCAAGTGAACCAACCTCTAAGGGTATTCTACATGCAATGACGTCAGCGCCATCTACTTTTTAGCTTCATGGGAATGACTGAAGATGGCGCTGACGTCATTGTATATAAAATGCACCTAGGTTCGTTCACTTTAGTCCAAGCAAGTGCACACTACTTGAAAACGACTGCAGAATAAGCAGTCGAAACGTTGCACAGTATATTTATATTTTTAATAAATAAATAATACAAATGTAGTCTATAATTAAAAACTCCCAAAATAATCATACTATAATATAATAATAATATAAACGACAAAAGTTTTAATAAACAATCCCCCACAATCTAATGGGTAATTAATTATATCAAAAAATTTCGAACCTCCTCCTACGTCCTTAATTTATTTCTCCAATTTGATACCGATATATTTACACATGATTATTTAAAAAATATATTTTTTTTTCTATTGACAATCAAATATCCCACACTTGCTGTTATTTTTCTTTCATCAACATTTTCCATTAACTTTTCTATAGATAATGGCATCCTTTGAGAATCAATCTAGATCAGTATTCGCTTCTATTCTATCCAAATTCTATGAAATATTTCAAACAACATGTGATTGTATTTTTTTTTATCTTTCTACCTGTAAAATAAAAATAAATTATCTATCTCTTGACATCACGAAAGATAATTACTTTTCAAATAAAGTAAAATTACTTCGTTTAAATAAATATTTTTTTTTTTAAATTAGATATCAAATTTTTTTTTTTTAGATTATAATTATACAATTTTATCTCTTGAGATTTATCTCGATTCTTATCTTGTTTTATGAGAATTCTCGTAATTAAAGTAATATATCATTCGTTGATTTGATTTTTGCTTTCTCTAGTAATAAAATAGAACCTGCGAAAATCGTGATATGTACCGAGTGAAAATAAATTTTAATTTTTGACTATATATCAAAAAATATCATATATATTTTCTTAGTCATTAGTAATTTTTTTCTCAAATATTTTTAGTCTTCTCCAAGCAGCCCCGTGAAAATTATAAATTTTATATTCTTTTAAATTTATTTATGAAGAGAAATTATTATAGATTACCTCTCGTATTTTGAAAAAAATTTTCTGACTATGATCCTGAGATAAAACCGGCCTTATCTCTGGTAATTAGGGCCATTAATCTTAAATATTAGATCTATTATATTGATATTATTTGAATAATTTAATAATATTTTGTACCTTCTTTGATAAAAAATATCAAAATTATGGGAATGATTGTAGATGGCGCTGACGTCATTGCATATAAAATGAGCGTAACGGCTCCTTAGAGTTTAGTTCACTTAAGTTAGAGCAAGTGCACAGTTCTTGGAAACAACTGCAGTATAAGCATCTATAATTAATAATAAAAGATTCATAATAATAAAAGATCTATTTAGGAAAAAGTAACATTATGTATATGAATTAAACAGACATTCCAAAATAATTAAACTTGCTGATATAAATAATGAAATAATTTTTTTCCAAAAAAAAAATGACTTCAAATAAAACAACATTCGATTGTTCGGTTTATCTATTGAATATCGGTTAAATTATATTTTATTTTGTAG
The DNA here is from genome assembly GCA_023213315.1 of Euborellia annulipes. Taxonomy (NCBI): domain Eukaryota; kingdom Metazoa; phylum Arthropoda; class Insecta; order Dermaptera; family Anisolabididae; genus Euborellia; species Euborellia annulipes. The sequence continues at coordinate 233,685 of JAKCPI010022805.1, forward strand.
ATTGGAACGATAGCGAAAAAATAAACAAGCTTTTAGAAATCCATATCTTTTGAAGAGAGAAAAAAAAAGCGATCACAAAAACTGGTCAATAACAAATAAACATTAGTTAGGAAACTCAACTAAAGAAAAATCCAATAGCACTTTATATTAAATTGTTATTATTATTATTATTATTATATATCTATAACAAGATTAATGTTATTATTATAAAATCATTTTTCATTTTTATTTCATAAAATTTTTATCATTAGAGAACTTATTCAAACATTTATTCAAATTCAGTAAAAATTGAACTATAAGTAGTAGTACTACATCCCTCTAGATTCAAATAAATTCTTTGTATATAAATAATTTACACTCGACCCTCATTTCAATCTCGTTACTAAAGTAAATATTTACTTCGCCCAAACAATCACAAAGGTTTTAAAATCTTTTATTCTCTTATTTTATATGTATTTAAACAAAGCTTAAAATTTATAATTTCACACACACCTTTCAAATAAATTCTTAAATTTGCTTTACCGGTATACTTTAAAAACGACGACAACGAAAATAAAAAAGAATTTAAATAATTTAATGATGAAAGATATAAAAACAGTCAATAAATGAAATTATTAATAAAATACTTTAATTCTCGAAACGTCTCGGTCAATTCTTCTGGTCTTCTTCAGGACCTTAAAATAAAATTATATAAGTTATTAAAATAATTTTGACTTGACCATATTAATTAAATGAATTTTCTATAATTTATTATTTATTAATTCCACCCCTTACCCGTCTCTGAATATCTCAAATTTTGTTGAAATTTGTGAGGGGGCGAAGCCTTTAATGTTTTTTTCCTGTTTTTCATAACTCGAAGAAGCTTATTATTAAATTATTGAACCTAATCTAAATTCTTCCAAGGGTTTCAATTTACTAAAAAGAATAAGGAGTTCTCTAGTAAAAACAACTTTGTGGTTTGATTTTTTATCATTATTATGGGAGTTTTTAATTATAGACCACATTTGTATTAATTATTTATTAAAAATATAAATATTGCTTATTCTGCAGTTGTTTTCAAGTACTGTATATTTGATACGACTCAAGTGAACTAACCTCTAAGGGACACTAAAGTTTATTTCTGTCGTCGTTGCATATAAAACGCACTATATGTTCTAGAGGTTAGTTCCCTCTAATCGTTTCCTCTGATTCTTCTTCCTAAAAAGGGGAGTGGGTTCTATATCTCTAATCTAAATAACATACAATCACCCCTATTTAGTTTCTTACTAAAATGAAGAAATCATTAAAAAAACTTCATTTTAAATAGGGTAAGGGTCTTATTGTAAAATAAATAAATAAAACAAAAATTAATACAGTAGTTTTGAAGTATATGAGACTTTGTCTTTCATATATACATATATTAGATAAGATAATCCATGAGAAATCATTTTAATGGAAATGTCTACCTACTGTCTCACTTTCTGAACTTTTCTATTTATATTTGGATTTTATTTAAAATATTCTAGAAAAATTTTTCTGTCCTGTCTTGGAGATCTCTTCTAAATTATTATGAAATATAATATCTTAGACAAGTGACAAACGAGAACACGATTCACAATCTATCCTTCGTTTGTCTCTTATTTTTCTGATAAAAAGTGATATTATTTAAATTTTTTTTAATAAAATTATATTCCAAATTTTATTTTATTTTTCTTATAGTTGTAAGAAAGAAGTCGTTTTAATCGCTGTTCAAATTATTCGTAAATTCAAATATTTGTTGTCTCTCTTATAATTAAAGTTCGAGCTTAGACGGATTACATAATAGTATCCTGCCCACATATTATATTTTCAATTTACTATAATAGGCTTCAACAAACTTAACGGTCAAACCAAACATTTCCATTTTCCACTTTACTCATCTCTAAGCAGTCCTTTCTAATCTACTAAATTCTATTTATAAGTATAACTTTGATTCAAACATAAAAAAAAAACTTTATATAATTTAAAGTTTTTATTTGCAATTCATTTTTTTTTTTTTTTTTTTAAAGTTTACTCATATGTCCAATGGTCATTTGGGAGATATATTAATAGAAGAAGCAAGGACACTTTTAATTAAAAAAATTTGCTTACTGGAAGGTAGGCAACCAATATGACTCAATCAATTGAATTGACGCTCATGCATAGGTCTATTTTCTTTTAGAACTAATAAAAATAAAAAGATAATTTATTAATGATATAATAAATATTTCAATTAGGGGTTTTTTTTTTTTAATGTGCGTGTCCAAAATTATTTTTAAACGTATAGTAAATCTTCAACTTCCTAAATATGATTTATTAACGTGAGATTTTTTTTCTCTTCCTTTAGGCATTTTTATTATTCATAAAGTTTCAAAGGAAAGGTGAAAATCATAAAGTCAAAAAATATTGTGAAAAATTCATGAAATATTTTCTCTCTATGGAGGTGTGTATTCTTTAGAATAAGAGTTTTATATTCTTTGATTCCGGAAATGGAACTTATTATAAAATTCACTTAGCAATTGTAAATACAAGAGGTTATGAGATTAAAACAAAAATATATTATTATTTAACAAGTGGTTGACACTTGCCAGGGGGCTGAGCCCCCTGCATCCCCTTGCTTACCCTGGAATTGCAAAATTAGAAAGTTTTAAATTTCCCTCTCTGATCCTACTACCTCTGACTAGGGCCAATCAGCGAGAGAGAGTGGTAAACATACACATACAACGGAAGTGATTGGCTAGCGCTTTTTATATATTAATGATGATATTAAAAAAGTAGAGATTTGTTTGAAATTTGCTCAGGGGCCCACATCTTGTGGGTACGTGGTTGGCGACCACGAGCTGCCCGAGCTGGGACAGGCAGTCCTTCAGTTCTTTAAATCTCTGTCTCTTCCTTCCTCTTTTCAACAGTGCGACGGGCCGACCTGTCCTATTTCTTCCGGTCGTAAAAACGTATGAAGGGTTGGAGGGAAAGAGTGAGTTTCGCCGACCCCGCATCGCGGGACAAGGCTAGGAGAGAAGAAGAGTTTTGTTTGAAAAAAGATTGAATTTTTTCAATCAACGATAAAAATAGACTGTAAATAAGCAATATATCGTTTAAGATAACAAATTCATGAGATGAGTTTTTGTTTAATTGGGTAAAAATTACGCCTCCTGGAATCGAACCAGGACCTTCACGCTTTCGTGAAGGACTATATTTATCTTGAAACAGACCAAGATCTTAAATTATGGGAAACTCAGGACTACCATTATTCTAAGTCGCCAGCCCAAAGGGCCTAGCATAAAAATGTATCCGTCCTATTCCGACTCCAGAGGGTGCAATTTTTGCCCATTAAAACACAAACTCATCTAGCAAATTTGTTATCTTACACGAATATTATTTAATTTAAATAAATATGTTCATTAACCGCGTTTATACAGAAATCCTCTTTTATTTGGATTAAATTCTTCTGAAATAATAAAATTCAAAAGAAATTTATGACCTTTCGAAATGGTGGCTCCTAAATTATTATTTTTATTAATTATTCCTTATTTTAATACATATTTAATGTAAGAATCCTATAATTAAGCTGTCAAGATTATTTAATAAGTTGGCCATATTTAGAGAGCACACGATACCGAAATGAGAGAGACAGAAAGGCAAGAAAAAGGGGCGGAGTCAACCCCCTCCTCCTCTCACTTTCATCCAACTAAATCACAAGATTTAATTTCCGCGGCCTAGGATAAAGGTAGTCCGCCAGTGGACGTCCTGGTTCGACTCCAGGGGGCGCAATTTCGGCCAATCAAACACAAACTCATCTCGCAAATTTGCTATCATAAACGATATATTGCTAAATCGGCACGACTAACAATTATTTCTAATTTCTAGACAATCAGGAAGCTTATTTTTTTCATTGAAATATTTGGTTCATTATTAAAATTTATTTTTATTTCTTATTTTATTAATATAATAATTATTATTAAATTAATAATTATTATCTTTGGTAAGAGAAAATTGTGTTCTGTGCTTTCATACCAGATTTTTTATGTCGATATATGTTTAGGAAAATATTTATATTTTGTTACCATCGTAACCATTTCTCATATCTTTCCTATGAAGTACAAGAGTAAAGTGTACTTCAAAAGATTTAAAGAGCAAACTAAGAATATACATTTTAAAGATCATCTAAAACTTAAGTGATTTTTGATTTTTTAATCAAAATCGTTAAAGCGAATTTTGAGAAAATCAAAAAAAAACTGCAAAAGTACATCAGTAAAGTGCTAGTACTTTTTGGCTGATTTTGTTCAAAAGCTTCAAATCGCGTGCTAGAGAGGTGCCTAACTTGAATATCAATTTTCAACCTCCTAGCTCTTTTCCTTCTTGAGATATTTTGTTTACAGATAGACAGTGTTTCGAAAACCACTTTTTTTTAACTCAGGGGACCTTAAAACGTGTCAAAATCTCACATAGAATTTTCGACATGAAACCAATACTTTCTCTCTATATATATATTAACATATAAGTAAAAAGAGTAATAACTGTACGCGTTAAAGAATATAAGAACGGATTCCTCTTCTTATAAATGGAAGAGGCAATATGGTGTATTTCTCCTTAAGTGATGTTGCTGAAGTTGGTTTATTAACAGAAAAAAGACGCTATATTTTCAGCAATTTTTATTAATTATCAAGGCAATATTTGAAAAAATGATTAATAAATGCTGGTCAAATAACATGTCGCTTCCAAGCGTTTTAATTATAAGGGCCGTAATGTGGTGAATGAGGTGAAATCCACTGAGGAAGGAGTGCCGATAGTGTCTCCGAAATATCTGGAAATATTGCCTTGATAATTAATAAAAATTGCTGAAAATATAGCGTCTTTTTTCTGTTAATATGGTGTATTTTTTGGTCCATAGTGGGTATAAGATTTTTGAAACTCGCTCTTTAAAATATCCGATAAAATCTATATTGTAATTTGTTTTCTCTTTTAAGTATAACCATATTACTTTTTTTAGTCAATCTATATGTATATTGTTTAAATAATCTCATCTATCAAAGCAATAAAATTTTTTCCCAAGATAAAGATTGACTACTCGATTATTATACTATCTATCACAAAAATAGGGATCAATAATCGTCTAATTTCATCAGACTCGCCAAAGAACTGTCACAATATCAAGTGGGTCATAAATAAAATTGGGTCACTGGATATGAGATAAAAGTTTATTCATTCTCCTTGGCAGAGTGCATGCAAAACGGGGATGGATGGTGGGGGAGGAGAGATATTGGCCAAAGGCCCAATGTTGCGCCCAATACAAAAGGGGATGGAAACGACCCCCAATTGCGAATAAAACCCTCCATCTCCTCAAGTGGAAACCGAGAGAAGTTACATTGCCTGCAATGCGTCATAATGTGTCATATTTTAGATGTCTAGGCAGTAATTCAGAGATCTCTCTCCTTCTTTGAGGTTATTGGTTGCCCACACAGACCTCGAAAATGCCATTTTAAGACTCAATTTTGAAAATATACATATCTTTATTAATAGGATATCTTCTATTTTGTGTTCAATTTCAATTAGAAAAAAATTATAATTTGTATAAACAAAAAGAAGTATTTATTTCTTGTTTAAAAAAAGACAACCATATAAACAAATAACTTCTCCTTCATTAACTACAAATAAATTTGCTTTTTGTTTTTAGATTCTTAAAGAAAAAAAGCCTGGTGTGACTGTTCGCACACAACTTTCTCTTACCCTTCGGCAAAATACTGTGTTTTTCATACAAGATTTTTTGTGTCGAGATATATTTAGTTTCCCATAGCACCTTAGTTCCAAACTTGACCACTTGCATTTCATAAGTAAAAATCTGAAATGCATCATTAAAGTGTACTTCAAACAATTTTCACGAAAAATTTTACTGATATACTTTTTAATAGTTGACTTTTGAATTTTAATCAAAAAATATTTTAAAGTTGTCTTATTCACAACAATTTTACTAAAAAAATTTTAAATGAACTTTTCGATCTGAGGTGAGAGTAATTTTTTTTAATTAAAATTTTGAAATTCATAGAATAATGCAAAGAGTGAGAAAAAAATTTATTTATTTATTTATCTGCCAATATATTTAAACGTTTTTTACTTTATATTACCCTTATATGAAATATATAGAAAGTATTGCGATCATGTTAAAAATTCGATGACGGGATTTTGATGTATATCCATGTTTTGAGGTCCCTGAGTTCAAAATTGAAATTTTCTATCAAATTAGGTACAGTGAGGGACAATATCAAGTCCCACCCATGCGTTTTCTACTTGTGATTATTTCATTTGTTTTTAAAAATATATATATTTTTTAATAGAAACTTTCATGGTTCAAACCTAGAAAGTTTTTAATAAAGATTTTCATTTTCTTTTATAAAACAATGAAACAATCACAAGTAGAAAGCGCATGGGTGGGACTTAATATTGACCCTCACTGTACCCTCCCGGACACTCAAAACAAGCTTTTGAACAAAATCTGCAAAACTAGTACTTTACTGATGTACTTTTTCAGTTTTTTTCCCAAAATTCTCTCGAACGATTTTGATTAAAAATATCAAAAATCAATTATGTTTTAGATGATCTTTAAAATGTATATTCTTAGTTTGCTCTTTAAATCTTTTGAAGCACCCTTTACTTTTGTACTTCATAGGAAAAAGTTAAGATTTTTTTTCAGTTTTTTTTTTCCCAAAATTCATTAAATAAAAAAAAATAAAAAAAAAATGTTTTATAAATATAAAAATACTAGTTGCACTGCTCGCCTTCGGTGAATTTGGTTGTCTTTTTTTATTATACATATTCTGTTTTATAATCAAAAATATTTGATTTCTCATCTTCCAAATATGTGTATTTAGATCTAATTTTATTTTGAAATCACACTAGTCCTGTTTATTTATTTTTTTTTTTAATTTTTAATCAATTAATTAATTAAAAGTTAGAGATATTATATTTTAAGGACTATTTATAATTGAAGTTCAATTTACAACGAAGAAGTTTTTTTTTTATTAATTTTCTAATTAATTTTTCTGGATAATATTTTTTATTTTAAATTGGATTCGTATTTCTCTCTGGCATAATTAAGATTTTTCTCTCAATGGATGTTGTAAGGGTTACTGAGATGCGATCTCGGTAAAGCGAAAGCGATTTATTTTTCCTAGTATTTATTTTGGATAAGCTTTAACCAATAGTACGGTACCCCCCACCACTCCATTCTGGTATCATTTATTCCCATGACTATATTATAGAGATTGTGGTAACTTTTCTTTTTGTTCCTCTCCCTCTCTTTCTCTCTTTCTCCTTCTTCTCATCTCAATTTTCTCTCAATGTGTTTGCGTTATTTTTTTTCTGTTTTCCCCCGAATATTTTTTTTTTTTTTTTCGTCGACATGGCCATTTTCTTTTCTTGTTCCTTCTATGGCCTTTCTGGCTCACATTCACCAAACCCAATGCAAGTTGGCTTAACTGTTTTCTTCGGACTTTTCCATTTGATAAGATGCCTGCCTGCTTGCCTGAATCTACTATTTCTTTCAAATCTCGAAACACATTTAACGAAAGAAAAAAAAATGAAGAAAAAGAATAATAAAATTGGATAAATTTAAATTTATTTATAATTTTTTCATATTAGATTTCCCTATATATATATATATACTGTATATATTTTTTAAACAAAGGTGGGACTAAAAGCACATGTCATTATTTCCTTTAAAACAGGTTTAAATAATTTTTTTCAACAATAATATATCAGCAATAAAAAATTAAAAATTTAAAAATACACATTAGTAAAGTGGGCCTCAAAAAGGGACAAGTAAAATTAGCGCGGTCACTTGTATTTCAGTAAAAGTAAAATTTACTGTTTGTGTCTAGCTTCATGAGAATGACTGTAGATGGCGCTGACGTCATTGAATATAAAATTCAAGTAACGTTCCCTTAGAGGTTAGTTCATTTGAGTTGAAATAAGTGCACAGTACTTGAAAACGACTGCAGAACAAGCAGTCGAAACGTTGAACAGTATTTATATTTTTAATAAATAATTAATACAAATGTGGTCTATAATTAAAAATTTATATAATAATAATAATACAAATCACAAAAGCTTTAAAAAACTTATTTTACAAAATTTATAAAATTCAAAATTTAAGAATAATTTTTAGAAATAAGTTTATTTTATCAAATTAATATCAATTTGTATTGTATAAAAAGTTTTCTAATGAATATAAATAAAAAAGTATATTAATATGATATTAATTAGATAAAATATTTCTATAAATTTGTATTTTACAAATTACAAAATGGGTATTTGCCCATCTCTGAATATATACAGGTACATTTTCTATTAAATAAACTTTATTTAATTAATAGACCATTGGTAAAGTTTTACTTAAGTCTGAGCTCATACAATATTGAAATATTAATTTGTGTTTAATAGTCGAGTTACTTTGGGTATAAAGCTAGAATAAAAACACCGCCTTCCTTTTATTTATTTTTATTTAATAGTTTATCGTAGATGAAAAACAAGCATACTGAAAAAAAAAATTTTAATATATCATCTAAAACATTTAAATAATAATTTCATTTCATTTCATATTCAGCGCGTTAATTTGACACTCTTTTTTTTTAATAAAAAAAAAGAAATGTTCAGATGTAGTAAAGATAATTTTGTTGTCCTATTTTTGCTTTAATTATTATACTTTTTTCTTTTATTGTAGCCAGCAGTATTTAACATAGAACTTTTAACATACTTCATTAAATTAAATAAAAAATGATTTCTTTAATCAACAAAAAATTATTTATAAAACAAATTATTAGGATTTTTAAATAATTAATAATGAAAACATTTTCATATTGATTAATTAAACAACAATTTTATTTAATGATAATTTTATCCACTCATTAATTTTTTTACTTTCTTTTACCTAGCGATCACATAAAAAATTTGATGTTGAGATTTTGATGTTTCAAACCGCCTTGGGTCAAAAAATGTTATTTTAAATAAAAGTTTATTATGGTTTTCTCAAAAAGGTCTCTAACGATTTAGATTAAAATTCAAAACCAATTATTTTTTAGATGCTCTTTGGATTCTCATATTACCTTACCACTGGTAAGAGAAAGTTGTGTTCTGTGCTTGTCACACCAGATTTTTTCGTGTCGAGATATATTTAGTTTCTGCCTAATTCAATATATAAAATTTATAAACATTGGAAAATATTTATATTTTAATACCATGTCAACCATTTCTTCTATCTATCCTATGAAGTACAAGAATAAAGTGTACTTCAAAAAATTTTAAGAGCAAAATGAGAATATACATTTTAAAGAGCATTTAAAAAATAATTGATTTCTGAATCGATTTCAAAATGGTTTGAGTGAATTTTGAGAAAATCGAAAAAAAGTGAAAAAGTACATCAGTAAAGTACTAGAATTTTTTGACCCATTTTGTTCAAAAGCTTAGTGTCACGTCCCAGAGGGGTACCTAACTTAAATATAAGATTTCAATCTCTTAGCTCTTTTCATTCTTGAGATATTTTGTTCACAGACATACAATGTTGCTAAAACCACTTTTTTGAATTCAGGGGACCTCAAAACATGTATATCCATCAAAATCTCGGCATCGAATTTTTGTCATGAATCCAATACCTTCTCTCTATATAGATATTAAATATAGGTAAGAGAAAGTAAAAAGATATGTTGCCAAATGGTAACCAATGTTATAAATTTTACATCAGATGTACTATCGGAAACTAAATATATGTCAAAATAAAAAAAATGTGGTGTGACAGAGGGGCGGCGCGTCCATTAGGCAAACTAGGCGGCCGCCTAGGGCGGCAACCTGGAGAGGGGGAAAAATGTCAAAATAAAAAAATTTTGGTTCCGCAAGCGGTACTCGAAAAGATTAGGTTCCGCGGGCGACAAACTTTGGTTCGGCGGGCGGCAAAAATTTCGTCTCTCTAAAAAAAAGGTAAAAAATTTTCGGGCTGGAAAAAATTTTGGTTCCGCGCAAGAGAAAAAAATTTTGGTTCCGCAAAAAAAAACTTTTTCGCAGAAAAATTTTTGAAATCAGGGAAAATTTTAAGGAGGGGGCGACAAATTAAATTTTTAAGGTTTTTTTTTGGGGGGGGCGCAAAAAAATATCTTGCCTAGGGAAGCAGAATAGCTTGCCGCCCTGTGTGACAGCACAGTACGTAACATTCAATTACCGAAAGTAAGAGTAAGTTTTTCACATCAAATTTTATATAATAATAAAATTTATTCATCCGAACAATACATTCAGCTGAGCTCTTAACCCACATCGAATATTATCTTCTGTCCAATAAATTGATAATTAATTCACTAATTATTCCCAACATTGCTATAAATCAAAATAGAACAACTAATTAATTTTACGCGCCATGATCAACAGTAGAATTATTGTTATACATCTTCTCGTTGAGAATCTTAATTAAAAGCCACTTTTAAGATGTCATTGTAATAATTAATTGCATTTGATTATTTCATGAAAGGAATGATTTAAATTAATCAATTAGTTTTAAATAAATTCGATAATAAAGTCAAGTTTTTATTTTCGCTTCAATTTCGAAACAACTCTTTTATTTTCACTCCCTCGTGCTAGTTACATTTAATTTTACTTTTTTTTCTTGAAATTATCTAGTCACTTGCCCTTTCATGGTTTTAATAAAGAAAAGAAAATTATAAAGACTTTTATAAGTATTTGTTAAATTCTTTGACTTTCCTAATGTGAAATTTTTTACTTTCTCTATAGACAAAAAAAAAAAGAAAAAAATATATTAAAATCGGTTTTTTCGGTCGCGAATAGGCCCTAAAATTTGACAAAATATGAAAAAAAAACTTCATTTTTGTGATTATTTTTTTAATTTTTGAATTAGATGTTTTGATAATGTAATAGTTTGTAACGTCTTCAAAAAGAGCCTAAAAACATTTTGTTTTAATTTGGTTTAGATCATTTTATATCTCCTCCATAAGCCCCGAAATTAGTCAAAATAATAAAAAGTTACATTTTTACGAGTTTTTTTAAAAATATTTTTAAACAATATCTTCCTTTCTTTGATTATAAATTTCATTTCTAGGGATTTAATGTATACTATCGGAAAAAATACAGTATTTTTCGACTATAGTGTGACAGTACATTATGTGACTAAGAAATTTTCGTTCAGTCACAGTTCACTCTGTCCTTTATTTAGTTCCTGAACACCCTATACAAAACAAATTAAAATTAAAATTTTATTTTAGAATATTTGAAAAATTATAGAACCACAAAATAATTGACTCTGGATGTGAAATATACAGTAGTAATTAAATACGCACGCTTAAAAAATGCACCCTCTGGTGATTATGCGTTTAGCTGCTGTCTCATGCAATGACCAACTATATATAGGAATTGACACCTAAAAACAACCCCTTGCCATTCGCATCAGCCCATTCTTTATAGGTTATAGATTAGAGACCCACCGAATGAAATTAACCTCACAGATTTTTTTGCCAACCCTTTATATTTGTACTAAAACGCCCTGGTGGTGGAGGAGACGGCCTCTGTCATTTGAGGGGGATTGTTTTTTTTTTTTTTTTTTTTTTTTTTTTTGGGTGGATCTCTATGAAATGAGTCCGTTAGGGCTGGATGTTTTTGATCAGCAGCTCGATGGCCGAGCCAACAAATTATTTTAATGGCTCTGGAAAGAACCAACAGCCAGAAAACAATGCCTCGCTATTTACTTGATAAATCTTCTGTAAAAATCCAAAGCAGATCAATTAAAATCTATTCAAATCAGTCTTCTTAAAGAAATTTTATTCAATTTTACTAAATATGAATAAACTCTCACTTGTAATAATCCTAACAAACAAAATAATTATGAGGGGATATATTTTTTTATTCTTGGCTGATATAAAAAACAATGGAAAAAACATAATATATTTTTTAGACTGTATTTCACGAAAATGTTTCAACACTCCACGTTGAAAATGATTCGTGGAAAAGAAAAGTCTATAGAAATTAAAAAAACATCCAAATAATATTAACAGAGATGGTTACAGGCTTAATAAAATGTGAAACTTTGTGTTGAATGAGAAAAATGTTAATTATATATTAAGGTTATAATCAATTGTATAATATTATTGGGATAATTTAATAATGATATTTTGTATTATCTTTGTTAAAAAATCAAATTCAAAAAACTTATTGTAACATCATGCTTTTTATGTAAACACTTCCTTTGATGATGGTGTCTAAATTCATGGAAAGGATTGTAGATTGCGCTGATGATTGTAAATTCATGGAAAGGACTGTAGATGGCGCTGATGATTGTGTCTAACTTCATGGGAATGACTGTAGATGTCGCTGACTTCATTGCATATAAAATGCACATAGGTGTCCCTTAGAGGCCGGTTCACTTGAATCGAAACAAGTGCACAGTACTTGAAAATGACTGAAGAATAAGCAGTCGAAACGTTGTACAGTGTTCATATTTTTAATAAATAATACAAATGTGGTGTATAATAATATTTTAGACATTATAGGAAAGATTATTAGAGCCACACTTTACACCTTAATTTTATTTTAATTAAATTATTTAATAATATATCAAAATTAGTTATTTTTTTTAATACTTTCTGAATTTAATATAAAAAACATTGAGTTAAATAATAGAATCACTTTTAAGAGTAATATTTTCATATTACTCTAATAAAAATATTTTACTGTTTTTTTTTTTTAATCTTCATTTTTATTTATATGGTTGCCGAGACAATTTTTTTTTCTCACAATTGCTATTCTTTCGTTGAGTAATTGTTAATTTATTCAAAAGCATTTATTGTCAAAAGCGTCTTGTTGCAATCTAACAGAGCTGTCGGTCTTAGAATTTCATTTACTTTGTAATTTCTTTTGATTCCCCCTTAAACGAAAAATTGGAATTTGCCTGCATTGGGAAGAAGAAGAAGAAGAGGAGGAAGAAGAAGACGAAGAAAAAGAAGAGAGAAAGAGGAAAGGGAGGAAGAAGTGAGCGCGCGGAGGGTTGGCGCTGTTGTGTTTTTATGAGTGCCGGCACAGGGAGAGTGTAGACCCTACACCCCATCCCACACCTACATCCACCCAAAAGGGCTGCTTGAATACAATTGGAGGGAATCGATTGGATGCGTTCCAAGCCATTGAATAAAGCTGACAAGAGTGTCCGCTGGCCTCGTGCAAACTTTCAACCTTAGAGAGAGAGGAGGGTGCTCTTCTGTCTATGGAAAGCAAATGTGGGCTCCTTTACTTGCTTTCCTTTTCGAAAACACCTTTTCAATACATTGTCACTCCTTCACTACAATCCATCAAGAGTGACCTGATTCTGATGAGCTGAATGGCTTTCAAAAAACCCTTTCGGGTTTATAGCCCATGCCAGTTAAATGGCTAAAAGGACGAAAATTTTATATTAAATTAACATATCTAAAGTGAAAAAAAAAAAAATATTAGGATAGTAATGAAAAAAATATACATGTAAAATCCCGAATATAAAAAATAAAACATTTTCTTTTTTACTTTCTCTTGCCTATATATATAGAGAGAAATTATTGGATTAATCTCGAGACTTTGATGAAAATACACGTTTTGATGTACAATGAGTCCAAAAAAGTGGTTTTCCCAAGAAAGTCCATCTGTGTACGTATGATAATTTAAGGCATGAAGGAAATGAGTTATGAGGTAAACATTTTATATTTAAGTTAGGTACCCATCTGGACAGTTAAAATAACCTTTTGAACAAAATTGGTCAAAAAGTACTAGTATTTTATTGATGTACTTTTTTTTGAATTTCTCAAAATTCGCTGAAACCATTTTGATTAAAATTAATTATCAACTATTTTTTAGATGTTCTTTAAAAAGTATATTAATAAGTTTTTTCCTAAAAATTGTTTGAAGTACACTTCAGTATTTCAGATTTTTACTTTCTCTTATTTCCAATGGAAGCATTCGTAGCTCAGCGCCATCTATAAAACGCAAGTGGTCAAGTTTGGAACTAAGGTGCTATGAGAAACTAAATATATCTCGTCACAAAAAAATCTGATGTGACAGCACAGTACACAACTTTCAATTACCGTAGGTTGTGTGCTGGGCGAGCAGTTACATCAGATTATTTTTTAATTTAATTTATCGTGATTTATTAAATATTTAATATGAACCATTTTATATATTTTTAAACATTAATTATTTTAATAATAATAATTATTATTATTTTAATAAAATTAATACAGTTTAATAATATTTTAATTTAAATTTCCCTAATATTAAATGACAAATAAGAGGTGAAAACTTTTCAAGTTTATTATTTATTAGTGAAAATAATACGTTTAAATTCTATTATTTCATTAATAAAAACTTTTGAAACATGCCACCGAGTGTCATATTTATCATTTAATACTATATTAGTTAAAATTGATATTAACATAATAGCCCTAACTAAGAAAATTTAACAAAATTTAAAATACAATTTAAATATTAAAATACATAATAATTTGTCCATTTCTTTTTTACTTTGAATAAATAAAAACTAAAAAAATCAATTAAATATGTATTAGGCTAAATATGATGATTAATCTAAAAAATATGATATTTGTAATTATTTTATTGTAATTGTATTAATTATTATTGTTGATGTTTCGGAGTCAAATCCACTCTTTGTTCAGGACTGTATATACAAAGTTAAAAAAAAAAAAAAAAATATATATATATAAATAATCAATCACAGTGAGGCATAAAACAATATTTGCTTTAAAGGATAAGTAAATCAATTTTCTTCTTAATTTCATCGTATCAAATTTAACAATAAATATATCGCACGCAAGGAAAGAAGTAATTATTAATAGGCCATTGTCCTTTTTTTATACAAACAAAAAGGCAAAAACTAATTAATAACCTCCTTAAAGGCTTTTATTTTTATTTTTTCTCTTTAAGTTGTTCGAATATTATTAATAAGAAATGGCGGATCGTGCATGCTTTAGCCAATCAGAAAATTTGTTTACTGTCTCGTCAGTCATTGGATTATTTTGCCCGCTATTTTTAAAAATTATTTATTTTTATTTCTTTATTTATTTAATTAATATTGCAAAAATTAGGTCTACTTTGTTTTTAATAATTTAATTGTACAATTATTTTTTTTTTTTTTTGCTTTTTGATAGCTTAGTCTCGCTACTTAATTATGTTGTTTCTGAAATTTTTATATATCAAAAAAAAAATCGTTACTCGTGATAAGCATCTGTATATTCATTAACAAATTTGAATTTTTTATTAGGCTGTCTGATCACCCCATGACTTGGTGGAAGGGTATATGGATAGCAGACGAAAATATCACTCTTAGCTCGGGTAATTCGTGGTCGCTGAGAGATTATTTTTTATATATTCGCTTTTTTTTTATTGTGATAAATTGAGAATTGGATGAAAGACTTGAGACTTGTTGCTGATTTGTCGACAGATGATTATTTATAAAATTTAAAGGGGATATGAATTATTATTGATGGTTATGAATTACAATTTGAAATTTATTTAAACAAAAAAAAAAAAAAAAAAAAATTAATGAATTTTTATTGTGACACTCAGCGGAAGGAACTTATCGAATTGGCAGCAGGTTCCTTAAATGGATGACATATTGCCCCGGTATTTTTGGGGGACAATCAATGTCCCGTTGACTACCCAAGAGGAAATGACATGTTTTTCAAGGGAAAAAGACGATGACGAGCGAGAGGGAACCTTAAAGCACCGCCCTCTCCTTGGCATTTTAACTGTATTAAGGATTGGTCGCCAATCTATCAACTGGCTGACACTGATGGACGGTTAAATAAGAAAATAAATTATAGTTGCCGCCTCCTGGCCCCACTCCACGTTCCTCACTTGGGCCCACGGGTGTTCGATAATCGATTCAGTCGACGCAATAACGATAACGATAAGACATTAACTATTTTCTCTTTCTTGAGCTTGACGTCATTTTTATGCACGGTTCCGTTAATAATCCGAGTATCAAAAAAGATTCAGAAAATAACCTTAAGCTAGGGAAGATTCATACGTCCGAAGTATTAACAATGAATTATGGGAATATGATATTCAGGTCCATTAAATATTTATAAATATAAACGTATTTTATATACGATAAATTAAGGATACACAATGGTTTCCTAATTAAATTTCTCTCTAAAAATGAAGATCGCTAGTGATAGGATTATACAACAGAAATGAACAAATGAAAGATATCTATCTTGAAAGCTAGTATAAATTTACACAATTTTTTTAAAAATGGTCTTTTAAATCCAAGACAACAAAAGGCCTAAAAAAGTAGGCACCGCCGGGAGTTGAACCATGGATCTGCCGATTTGCACTCAGAATGCCTTATCATTAAACCACAGCACTGCACTCGACTATTTGAATCGATCGCTTACTACTTTTTCGACTTTTTGAATCATGTAATTCATTTTCTTGAATTTAAAAGACCATTTATTTATATTTAGTATATAGTTTATTATTTATTATTTATTAATTGTGTTATAACGAGGCCTTCTCGCTTATTTCATCAAGTTTGCAGAGAAATTTACCAATTCATGATGAATGATATTTCTCCTGAAGACGATAGTAAGAGATGTATTAAACTCAAATAACCGACTGCGATGCTGTGGTCTAGTGGTAGAGCATGCTGAGTACAAATCTAAATCCCCGCAGGTGCCTACTATGTTTGAATTTTTGCCTATTTTGCTTTGATCTTTAGGAAGGTCTTGAGTCTTCATACCTCTAATACAAACATCCACTATAGCTATTTAAAAAATGTTTTTGAAAATTTATAAATTCAAGATGTTTCCAAAATATTCGATGATAATAAAATATTAATCCCTGGTTTTAACGTCGCAATTTTGAAAATAATTTATTATTTATATGCCAATTCATTTCAATGACTATTTTATCTCTCTCAATTTGACGTCATTTCATTTCACTTGTAGTAATCATAGATTGGCGATAATCCATCAAAAGACCTATAATAAAGCTAAAACAAGAGACGTGAAGTGTCTTTAAAACAACAGAAAAATTGACAATTTAATGGAATTTTATGATTGAATTATTAACACTTTCTTCTAAGCCATATTTTGTATGTAAATTTATAAATAATTTCGAAATAAATTATAGATTATTCATTTACATATCCTATTTGTAGAAATAATTGTATATAACTATCTACTTTTAGTAATTTATATTTGTAGTCAATTTTATTTGCTATAATCGCCAGGATGTAAAACAAATTTTTAATTTTTAATCAATAGTGAAGTTTGCTTCTTTAAATTATATAGTAACAAACATTCCGGTTTCTTTACAATAGACACAATTATTATAACATAAACAAACATCTTTAGGAAGATTAATACTTTTCAAGACATATTAATATTCAAAAACCTCGATTCGGTTAGAATTTTTCTTTTAAATTGTTCATTAAAGCTTTTGTAGTTTTTATTACTATTAATTATTATGCGAGTTTTTAATTATAGACCACATTTGTTATTAATTATTTATTAAAAATTTAAATAGTGTACAACGTTTCGACTGCTTATTCTGTGTGTCTAAGTTCATGGTAATGATTGTAGATGGTGTTGATGTTTGTTTCTAACTTATGAAAGACTCTAGATGGCGCTGATGTTGTTGCATATAAAATGCACTTAACGGTCCTTTAGAGGTTAGTTCACTTGAGTCTATGCTGCTTATTCTGCAGTCGAAACGTTGTATAGTATTTAAATTTTTAATAAATAATTAATATAAATATGGTCTATAATTAAAAACTACCATAATAATGTTTTAAATTACTAAAATTTGAGCTATTTTTTTTAGGCTGTATAAAATTTAACTAAATGACAATTTCATACATGTAAGAAATTTTTGAATGTTTTTATTAAATAGTTTTCGAGATACAAATAAATGTGATGAGTCTAATCGCGTCTACAGGTGCCTTTTTCTAGTTCCCATTGCTCAAAAAATCAAGAGCTTCTGGGCACGTAACCCTTTCCCCCATCGTATTACATAAGAAAGGAGGGGTTGCAGCGTTTCGTTACCCTTTGAATAGCAGAATATGACTTGTTCTATTCTGGATAAAGAAGTTTCACTTCAAAAATTTTTGTGAAGGTAGAGACGATGGCCTGCTTTGACTTCTAGTCGCCTTTAACGTATTTAAGGCATTTTTTTTTATCAAAATAAATTTAACTCGATGGAATGGACAATTTTCGGCAAAATAAAATTTAAATACAGCCATGATTCAATTTTTATTTAAGTTAAAATTGAAAAAGAATTAATGAATAAAATGGACAAAATAGGCCTTTAAATAATATATTGATATCAAACATGGATTTTTATTTATTTTTTTTAAATAAAAAATATTAAAAAAAATAAACAATAAAAAAAGATAAAATATTAAAGTTTTGTTTGTTGTTTATTAATACATAACCATAAAATTCTCAAAAATAAGAAATTTTTATGCATTTGCATACTGATCAATAAACATAAAATAACCTCCATTTTTAAATAATTATAGCATTTTTTTTATGAATTATCACAACGGCAAATATAAAAATGTTCAATATATTTTCATTTTGGATTCAAGTATAATATATTAACATCCATTAATGGATATAACTAATTTTTTTTTCCATTAATTATATGGGTTAGCTTATACTGTATATTCAGTAGTTACTTTTTTTTTATAAAATTTTTAACAAATGTGCTCCTTGATCCGTCTAATAAAATATCATTTTCCGATAATTGGTTATAGATTGATACCTTTTATGACACTAATCAAAAATAATCCCTCCTCTTTTTATTCACCGATGCTTGTCAAAAATAAATAGATCAAACACTTCCTCTATAAAATTCCATGACACTCTTTTGATCATTAATTATATCATCATATGAAAAATGTTTTGCTAAATGGCATATACTTTTAATTAATTTACTTAAAATGATCTATTTTTTTTCCCTTTAAAAAAAAAATTGTTTTTTAATATATACGGAAGTCATTTTAAAATATAATAAGTTTTTATTTAAATTAGTGATAAAAAAAAGAGTGAATGAAAAATATCATTTAAATTTAATGTATCAATAATTATTTCATGTGAACTATTAATAATTAGTGCTTAAAAATCTGATGTGACTGAACGCACACCAGATTTTTTTGTGTTGAAATATATTTTATTTTCGCCGATATATAAGAATTCAAGATGTAAAATTTAAAAACATAAAAGTATTTTGTTACCATGGCAATAATTTCTTCTTTGAAGTTCAAGAGTAAAGTGTGCTCCAAACAATTTTGAATTCAAAATGAGAATATACATTTTAAAGAGAACCTAAATAATAATTGATTTATTAATTTTAATCAAAATCGTTAGAGCGAATATTGAAAAAATAGAAAAAACTGAAAAAGTACAGTAAGTGCCACAATTGCCTGATGTGTTCAAGAGTGGAGCCTTGAACTAAACCAAGCCCATATATTAAAATAAATAAATTTCTTTTCAATGCAACTGAAAGGGAAAAGCCTCTTTTATGACAACACTTTCGAGCATTTTGGTTGCCTAAGCTCAAGGCTCCACTCTAGAGTGCACTTTTTGTCAGATTTTATTTAAAATCTGATTTTCGGACATCAGAAGGGTGACTAACTTATATATAAAATTACAAACTCCTAACTCAATTACTTCTTGCTTTAAATTGAACACAGAACGTGTATTTCCATCAAAAACTAGATTTTTTTTTTTACATGAATCTAATATTTCTCTCTCTCTCTCTCTTATATATATATATATATATATAGGTAAAAGAAAGTAAAATTGATCTTCCGTGACAATTGTACCAGTTTTTCAGAATCTATTTAATCAAAAATTTCAATTTTCATACTCATGTATTCTGAATATTTTGTCTGCCTTAAATCACTATAATGGCGACAAGAGCGGATACAAGGAGGGACTAATTACCCCCCATCCCCCGAGATTTGAGAAAAATATTTTTCTTGAAAGGGGTCTCTCACATATTACGTAACGCCTTTTTTGACGACTTTCTAACCCCCCTCCCCCATGTCACAGTTAGTCACATACAAACAAACTCCCCTACAAATATTATGTTACAACATAGAACTACCCCCCCCCCCCCCCCGAATCAACTTTGAATTGTTATGTCACACTAAGAGAAACCCCCGGGTCCCCATGTCACATTTAGTAACTTTTTGTTTGTCCCGACCCCTCCCCCTTCCCTAACGCGTTACTTATTATGAGTGACGACTCCAAAATTAAATTTTATTTTTAATATAAAATTTTAAAAATTAAAACTTAAAAATTGATTTGTATAGATATATTCTGTAAACATGTACAGAATGCAACTTGTGTGTTGTGCGACCAGTCACACCAAATTACCCCCCCCCCACCCGAAAAACTCCTCTGAATCGGCCCTTGAATGGTGATTAAAATTTAAACTCTACTCTTGTCTATCTTCAATCACAGGTCCAAAATAAATACACACTAAGTTTTCAATGAATTGAAATTTAAATCAATACTAAGTTATGTTTTCTATTTTTAATCAAATCCTTTTTAGGCTCCATCAAAGAAAAGCGATTAACAATAAGAGAGGTTATTTGAATTTCTTGTTGTCTGAGAGTCTAAGAAAACCTGAAGAGAGCCAAGCCATCTGTTTTATCTGGCCATTAGAGAGACTGCCCTCTGAGGGAGGTTGAGAGGGTGCTACTCACCCAAACATTTGCCGTTTCTTGTCTCGCCAAAGGGTCTAATTGCCAATTCTTGTTTATAAACTCTCAGTCCATCCATCCTCTCTTAGCTTGATTGTCCCCTAGGACAATATGATAACACACCTGAATATCCTCTGGCGAGGGACAATAAAAAATATCTTTGTTTGGTCCCATCTCTCTAATCTATCTGTTTATATCTTTTAACTGGTATATATCCAATTATAATAATTCAAAAGTTTTTTTTTTTATTAAATAATAAAAAATTAAATTTTTTTTAAAGGTATGATGATAATTTATTAGCATACAATTAAAAATAATTTTTCTATCTTCACTCTATTTCACTTGCAGAAGGAAACTAAAATTTGTACACAATTAGGGGCTATGTACCATCCATTGCAATAATATTGAGACTAAAGTCCGGTAGTTAGCCAGCCAAAATGGCACACGCTCTCTAATCTTTTTTCTGAATAAAACATTAAGATAATTTTTATTAAAGTGGAACTTTTATTTAATGGCCTCAAATTTTTTCGCTCTTCTATCAGCATGTCGCGATACAAGCCGTGACGTCAAAGGCCCTGACGCTGCAAGCCATGACGTCACAAGCTGTGACGACAAAAATAGGAAAGTTGAAATTTAATATATATGATGAATTATAAAAAAATAATTGTGAGATTTAATTATTAAATTTTTAAATTGATAAAATATAATTTTTAAAATATTTTAAAATGATTCAAATCTTCAATTGTTAAATAAATATTGTTCTCAGTTTTTAACATGCGTCTATAGATTTCCCATTTTCCAATTATTAAGTTAAGATTAAAAACGCGATTTTAATGCCCTTGATTGAATAATTTTTTTGAAAATTTTCAGTTAAACGCTTACGATCCGAAAAAAAAGTTTCACTTGCATCGTGGTTTCATAAAACCACACAATGTTTCGATATATCTTGAAATTTATATTAAAAATATAAATTTTTATGGTTATTCTTTTGTTCGTTGAAAAATATATTTTTGATACCGACAAGTTGCCATTTGGGCTGCCTAACTACCGGGCTTTAGTCTCAATACTATTGCAATAGATGGTACTTCTTAATTTTAATAAATAAATAAAAACATGGTCTTTTCGATTGCCCATTTACAATTCGAAAAAAAAAATATATATTTTTGTTAATTTTAGACTTTGATAGATCTTTTACTAATTTTTTAATTCGATAATTTTTATCCCACTAGATTTGTTTGAATATTAAAAATAAAATATATACGATATATGTATATAGCTTTCCAAGTTTTAGAATTATGATATTAATGCAGTTAATTTGTGAAAACTTTCATTTCCGTACGGAACTCAAACCCGGATTTCCGGATTATATCCGCGGTGCTATAATATTTTAACAATTTCGATATAAAAATTCTCTCTGGCAATAAAACATTTCTATAGAAATACATTTCTTTTTTTTTATTTTAATATAATTAATGACATTTATTAAAAATTATCTCGGAGGGGAGGGGGCATGTTCCTGAGTTGAAAAATATAATATAATATGGATCAAATTAATTTTTATTAAACTTTCTTAATAAAATTGTTTTAAATAATCTCATAGATTATTAATTATTCAGAGAGTTCGTAGTCTGACACAAATGCTAGAAGCAAAAATATAGTTTTTGGAAATGTCCGTCCTTCATGTGAACACACCATAAATTAATCGATCGGACAAATATATTAGTCCAGAGAGCTGATTTAAGAGACGTGTTTTTGCTTTTTTTAAAAAGAAACAAATATTCAAATTTTTCATTTTTTTTTTTAAACAAGCAATCAATCAGCTGTCTGAACTATTTTATAAATTTAAGGTGTGTTCATATGAAGGACGGACATTTAATATTTTATTAAAATGAACTTTCTCATTTTTCAAATATTCTTTCTTGTGATTAGAAATTTTATAATTCGATTCCACGAATCAAACTCGAATGTGTGAGGGATAGATAGAGGTGGAATATCCCTCTGTCACATTTATCGTCGGTGTTTGTATTAATCCTGATCCTTAGGCTCCCATTCGAGATGGAGATCTCTACGCCTTTCGGCTACAAATTCGCCCTAATCCTGACCAATATTCCAAACACTTGGAGATGTTTGCCATCCTAGAACAAAAGCAAATACCGTAGATACATATTGATATAGGGTTCGGATTTACAAATTTGCCAAATTGAGAATTCAAAACAAATATAGATATTTTTCTATTTACATTTAAAGAGAATATTTAGGCCTATAATTGTGGCGCGTTTAAATTAAAAATCATCTTAATTTTAGAATTTCTACTATATAAGTAGTAAACAAAAACAAAAAAATTTTATTTTTCCAAATAGTTTTGATTTCGTCTATTTTTTGGAATATTTTCTAGTAAATATGTAAGCAGAAGAAAAAGATAATTTTTTGCTTTCTCTTACCTATATATGAAATATGGATCATGTCGAAAATTCGATGTCAATATTTTGATGGACATACACGTTTTAAGGTTCCCTGAGCCCAAAGTGGGTCCCAAAAATTGGTCTGTCTGAAAACAAAATATCTCAGGAAATAAAAGAGCTAGGAGGTTGAAATTTTATATTTGAGTAAGGCACTCTCCCTCCAAGGGGTGAAAATAGCTTTTGAACAAAATCGGCCAAAATATACTAGTACTTTACTGATGTACTTTTTCACTTTTTTGCGTTTTTCTCAAAATTGGCATAAACGATTTTGATTAAATTTCATAAATCAACTATTTTTTTGACGCTTTTTACAAAGTGTATTAGTGAAATTTTTCGTGGAAATTGTTTGAAGTACATAAGTACTTTTTCATTTTTTTGCAAATTTCTTAAAATTGTTTTCAAAGATTTTAATTAAAATACATAAATCAACTATTTTTTAGATGCTCTTTAAAAAGTATATCAGTGAAATTTTTAGTGAAAAATGTTTGAAGTACACTTTACTGATGTGGAAGCATTCGTACCTCAGCGCCATATATGAATCGCGTGGTCAAGTTGGGAACTTAAGTGCTAAGGGACAACTCAATATATCTCGACGCAAAAAAATCTGGTGTTACAAGCACAGTACACACCAGATTATTAAAATTATTGACTCGTTATAAATTTTCCTCTATGATAATTTTTAATTTTTCTTTAATATTCCGTATAAATTTGTTGCTTGAATTTTCATATTTTTACTTTCTCTTATCTATGTATATATGTAATATATATATAGAGAGAAAGTATTGGTTTCATGTCAAAAATTCGATGTCGAGATTTTGATGGATCTTCACGTTTTGAGGTCCCCTGAATCCAAAAAGTGGTTTTCGCGACATGGTCTGTCTGTGTGTGGGTGGGTGTGTGTGTGTGTGGGTGTGTGTGTGTTCAATTTTAAGCATGAAGGAATTGAGCTAGGAGGTTGAAATTTTATATTTAAGTTAAACACCTCCCGGGACCGGAAAAATAAGCTTTTAATCAAAATCGGCCAAAGAGTACTAGTACTTTACTGATGTACTTTTTCAGTTTTTTTCGATTTTCTCAAAATTCGCTCTAACGATTTTGATTAAAATTCAAAAATCAATTATTTTTTAGATGCTCTTTCAAATGTATATTCTCGTTTTGCCCTCAAAATTGTTTGAAGACCACTTTACTCTTGCACTCCATAGAAAAGATAGGAGAAATGGTTGCCATGGTAACAAAATATAAATATTTTCCCATACTTATAAATTTTACATCTGAATTCAAATATTCCCTACTGCCGGGAACTAAATACATGTCGACACAAAAAATCTGGTGTGACAAGCACAGTACACAACTTTCGATTACCGAAGGTAAGAGAAAGTTGTGTGCTGTGCGCCAGTCACACCAGATTTTTAAAAATTGTATTTATATTATTTTCCAATTATTATTATTTACAAATTAGCCCCTCGTAGCGCATCTTTCTTTGAAATCCCCATCCAGAGGCCATGAAAAAAATAATATTAATAAAAAACACATCTGCAAAAGGAAAAATTTATTTATTAAATAAATAAACATGAATTAGATTTTTATTTATTTTTTTCTCTGATTTGATAAATAAACATTGATTGAATCTGTATGTTTGTTTGAATAAAAATTGAGAGTCCTATGAGTCTTTTCGATCAAAAATTGTATGCTCGACTAACTTTAATAAAATTTTATCTATTACCATGAAATGTATGTTTTGAAGCACTTTTGAAAATATATTATTTTCTTTGTGAGAGGAAAGCAGCTTTGACGAAACTTTTTTGATATTTAATTCAGGAAAAGATTATAAAAAATAAATAAAGAAAATGAAATTGTGACGTCAATACGTCTTTAAAATCGAAACAATACAAGGCTGGTGGGGGACACGGAAGTTTTAATGTAACCAAATCAGGGAAGGATGTTTAATTGAAATGATAGAATGCACAGCTGTAGTCGATATTTTAATGAAAATACTCGTTCAGAGATGAGTTTAAAAAGGTAGCTCTGCAAAATGGACTGTTCGTATGTTTGAACAAAATATCCCAAAAAATTTACAAGACTCAAAAGGATATTTAAATTAGATATCTCAGTGTCATGTAATAAGATTTTGAATAAAATCGGCCAAAGAGTACTTTTGAAGTTTCTTTTCGAATTTTCTCAAAATTGATTAAAATTCATAAATCATAGATGATCTTTATAATGTACCAACAGCATATTCTCATTAATTTCTCCAAAATTATTTGAAGCCCACTTTACTCTTGTATTTCATAGAAAAGATAAGAGAAATGGTTGCCACAAAAAATACATATTTTCGATCTACTAAATAATATGTAGACACAAAAAATATGTTTATTAAAGCTTTTGTGGATTGTATTATTATTATTATGGGAGTTTTTAATTATAAACCACATTTATATTAATTATTTATTAAAAATATAAATACTGCACAACGTTTCGACTACTTATTCTGCAGTCGCTTTCATGTACTGTCCACTTGCTCCGACTCAAGAGAACTAACCACTAAGACACTGTTACGTCCATTTTATATGCAATGACTTCAGCGCCATCTACAGTCATTCTTATGAGGCTAGACACAAACATCAGCGCCATCTACAATCATTCTCGTGAAGTTAGACATAATCATCAAAGCAAGTGTTTACAAGTTGTTACAATAATTTTTTTGAATTTGATTTTTTTTTAACAAATATGGTACAAAATATTATTATTCAAATATTTCAATTATATAATACAATAATAAACCTTAAAATATAATTAACATTTTTCTCATATTTATTTTATGTTCAGTTATGAAATTTTTTTATTTTTATTTTAAAATTTAAACTTTGTTGTCATTTTCTAATTAAATGTTATGTTCTTGTGTTTCAGTGGCTTGTTCGACAGTCACAGTCACGAAATGCCAGGCGGCTCTCCGCACGCTTCAGGCATTTCCGTTCTTCAAGCCAACTTGCTTATGTAGAGAACCTCACGTCGATCCAGAGTGCAGCTCCTTTCGGGACTTTCTTTGGGACCATCCTTGTATATTTGTTCATAAAAAAGGTAGGCCAACTCTAAAAACTCAATTATTATTTTAAAAATTTTTGAAAGAAATATTTTTAAATCAAGATTCAATTTTATAATTATGTCAGTTACAAATAGATATTCTCATTGGCTGAGAAAATGTAGGCTTACCCCCTCCAAGACATTGATTGCTTTTTTTTCTACGAACGTCAATCATATCTCTAAGCACCTTCCTCTTTTATACGTGGTTTTCTATATGGCGAAAGTTTATATAGCCTTGTATTTTGGTATAAATTGTTGTGGAAATTTAAATCAACTTTTCAGGAAATCAATTCTTCAGAAAAAGATTTCTTTCTAATCTTCCCACTGAGGGGGAAATTAAAGATATCCGTCAGTTGATAAAAACTGACATTGATATAAAACAGTTTCGAGTCGGCTAAGGGGCTATAGAAAATATTAATAATAATAAAGTAGAATATATTTAATTACTCAAGAATATTTATATTATCGACAAAGTCAAGTCTTCTAAATTCAAAATGATAACCTCTGCATTTAAGCATTTGAAACCTGAGTCCTAACAAAAAAGTTCGAAGAGAATCTCCGTATTGCTCAAAGAAAAATGGAACGGAGTATCCTTCTGCCTTCTTGATAAATAGAGCAATATATGGATTCACCTTCCTAAAATACTCTCTTATAATGATAACCGCTGGTCTAGATACCTAACTCTTTAGTCCTTGATGAGACAATTGTAATAAATAAATTATTGTAGGGAAATGAACATATACAGACAGACCTATGTATAAATATTGTATTTTATATACAGCAACAACTTGAATAATAAATATGTTTTCAACAAATTTTACATAAAATAGTTCGACAAACATATGGAACCGATTAACCGAACTATTCGGCCTATTGATGTATATAAAATATAATATTTTCTATATTTAAATTAACCTGGAAAAAAGAGAAATTTTGAAATTTACTGTAGTTACTGTTAACTATTGTTAATTTTTCACCAGTATATATGTTAATATATAAAGATAGAGAATGTATTGGACTTATATCAAAAATTCGATGTCAAGATTTTGATGGAAATACACGTTTTGAGTCCAAAAAAGGGTGTCCAGCAAAATGGTCTCTCTGCCTGTGAAAAAATTAAGTATGAAGAAATTGAGCTTAAGAAGTTGAAATTTTTTATTTAAGTTCGGTATCACACGGAGACTCGAAAATAAGCTTTTAAATAAAATCGGCCAAAAATACTAGTACTTTACTGATGTACTTTTCCAGATTTTTTCGATTTTCTCAAAATTTGCTCTATCGATTTTGATTAAAATTCATAAATCAAATTTTTTAGATGGTCATTAAAATGTATATTCTCATTTTGTCCTCAAAATTGTTTGAAGCACACTTTACTCTTGTACCTCATAGGATAGAAGCCATGGTTACAAAATATTTTTCTGTTCATAAATTTTAAATCTTTAATTATTTAAGGAAATTAAATATATGTTGACACAAAAAATCTGGTGGGACAAGCACAGAACACAACTTTCAATTACCGAGGGTAAGAGAAACGATTGGTTCTAAAATAAATTTTTTCTTATTGATATACTGCAGTATTGAGAAAATATATTTCTATTCTTAGAGGTCTATCTTTTATTACGTCATTTACTAGAAATCATAATTTAGATAACAAAATTTATTCAATAGAGACTTGAATAAATAATAATAAAATCTACAAAACGTTTTGTAAAATAGTTTAAATTATTGCAATATTATTTAGGCAGCAATAATTAATCCATTTGTCTTTCGGGTCCATTTGCTTTGAAAGTGAATCAACTGTTAGGAGTTAGTGTCTGGCAAGTTCAATGGTGGCTTTTTGGCCTCAAAGACTTAAACTGCAAACTGTCGTGCATTATTAATCAACTGAAACATTAATGAGGCCCTCCGTTAAGTCATATGGACAAGGATCTGGCTGCCTATTAACAATGTATTTCGGGGGTGAAAGAGCGAAACCCCAAAAGGGAAACGCCATTCCACTTCGCTATACCAGGTCTCTGGGATAAACTCTTTAATTATTTATTTATTTTTTTATTAAAACTGATTATCAAGTTAAAGGACAAAGGACATTTTTAACAAAACAAACAAATAAAAAACAATAATAAAACTTTTTTGTGTAGTGTTAATTCTTTTAGATAAATCATAACTATAAAATTTATAGTTATAGTGGATTTCCATGTTAAAATGTTATTGGATTTAGTTACTTGTAAATATTATTTATCCTATATAGTAGAAATTTTTTTTTCATTTGTGTAGTTTATTCTTTTGACATAAATATTTCAAAAGACAAGCGAAACAAATATTCAGTGGTTATGTTTGTCTATAGTGAATGAGAGAACATCTCATTTTTAATAAACAAAATAAATAATAATAATAGAAATTTTTACTTTCTCTATTGTAACCCTAGTATATACTTCTAAACAATAAATGTTTGTCTTTATATTAGCAAGTAAACATAAAGTGCCCAGAAGGAATATAAAATTTAATTTCAAATTTCACAAAATAGTGTTAATTATTTATTTTAAGGCCATTCAAATATTACGTAAGCGAGACATATTCTTGCTGATAAGGTAGATTAGATGCTTCAGGACTTTATATTATATATCATATTTATCAGCAACATAATTGTTAGGTATATAATATATAGAGAAATTTGAATGATTTAATAATTATAAGTTTAAAAAAAAAACATCAAAATATTTAAAAGAAAAAAAGTCATATCCAACATCATACAAAATTTCTAATATTATTAATAAAGTATAAAATATGCCTATCAGATATTTTCAACGTTTCCTTCAGTTTACTAACTCCGGGATAAAATGAATATTAATGCGAGGATTAATCTACCTCGCTTCAAAACTAATAAAGTTCTTAAAGTTGCTCTGTGTACTTGTTTAAATATACAGTAAGGTGCAATCGAAACATTCCGTCTGAATCTTTAATTTAATAAATTAAAATTTCACAGTAATTTTTTGAAATATTAAAGATGACATTTTTTTTCAGAAGAAATTTCTAAACTTATAATTTTTTTTTTGTTTGTTAATATGGAGTCTAAATGGTTTTAGAAAGACTTTAAAATAAATAAAAAAATTATTTCTCTTTAAAATAATAAAGAAATCAAGTCCTGAGAAGAAATTTGATATTATTGATTCAATGATGTAACAGCTATGGGCGTTCGACTATTTCCCATAATTGATTAATCGGAATAATCGACTATTTCCCATAATCGATTAATCAGAATAATCGATTATTTCCCATAATCGATTAATCGGAATAATCGATTAATCGGAACAATCAATTATTTCCCATAATCGATTAATCGGAATAATCGATTATTTTTTTCATAATCGTTTATTTTTCCATAAACGATTAAATCCATTTCGACATTTTCTTTAGTAAATTTTCCCCTCTTTTTTTATAGAGGAATAATCGGGTCTTTTTCATAATCAATTATGGGAAATAATCTATTATATTTTTTTAATAGTCAATTATTTTTTAAGAAAATAATCGATTATTCGATTATTTTGCACAGCCATAGTAACAGTAACGTAAATATCCAAATTCTGCTATTAATCCCAGTCACTTGTTCGGGTTCCCGGGAAAACGTCTCTATCCGAATTTCTCCCAGTCGTTATAATAAATCGTTGGTCGATCTGATCCAAAGTTTGTAAGTTTTATGCATTTTTAATAGACCCAGTCCGTTTGTTTACGCAGTTGTTTTAGGTGATATATGGCCCTTTGGCTCGGTCTGGTTAAATTAATAGAATTAAAATAGATTCACACACTCACAAATACAACTGTTACTGAGGACTTGCGCAATGGAGAGAGTGTTCCTCGACGGCTCTCGTATTTCACGTTAGGTTAGCGAGAATAAACGTAATTCATTGTGAATGGGGCTTGACCCGCCACCGCATAAATAGCCCCTTCATTACTTAGCTTGGCCCTCCCATCCCCTTTTCAGTATGGGTTCCTACTCGTAAGCCTATTTGAGCTGCTCTATTACATTATATTCTCGGGATAAATGCACATGAAATCAAAGCTAATGTGCTCAGTTTTTATTACAGTCATGGCGAATTTCAAAATTCAAGACATTATTTCAATTGGTTTTTGCCTATCTCGCTTTCTAATGTTTTACGATGTTAATAAAATTTTAAGAATTTAATCATCAAACCCCCCCCGATTTTATTTTGCAATTTAATTTTTCATTAAACTCTTAAAAAATTTTCTTTTATAATTTTATAAAACAAATAAATTTTTATGCATTAAAACAATGGTTTCCCAACTTATACATCACGGTGAAGTAAAATACATAAAAAGAATTGCGTACCGGCAGATGGTTTGGACCTTTATTTTGCCAAACAGAGGAGTGGGGATTCATTCAATTGATTTTATATATTTAACATTTATATCTCTGAAGGAAGCCATATTGCTTGTATTAGTTTCAGTGAAATAAACCATCAACTCTAAATTGAATTTTAATAATTTTATATTCATGGAAGAAAAAAAGGAGCAGTTATTTTTTTTAACTTTGTAAGATTTGAAATTAACCAATTTAATTGACGATAGCAAATTGTTTAGTTTTATAAATTTAAGATGAAGAATATACGTTAGTATGTCAGGACTAATTGCATGGGCGTAACTAGAGAATTTGGCTGGGGGGGCATGGGACCAGCTATCCTCCGGGGAGCCTGGAAAGTCCCATATTTTCTCAATTTTTCTTTGGACAGGGAGCTTTCTGGGGGTAGGGGCTGGCCCCCCGGCACCCCCTAGTTTCGCCCATGACTAATTGATTCATTCTTCATTTTTTATTTATAATTTTTTTAAACCTACAGTATATTTGAATAAATGCGAGTATTTTCTAATACTATGTGTATTTAAAAACCTCATGAAGAAGGCTAACTATAATAAAATTTGATTTTCGTGTATTTGAACAATGACAGCCAGGAAGAGGTGTCTCTAAATCAATGAAACTCTCAAAAATTCGCCACATTTCGATTCAAATTTATTCGACCATCATCAGACAATCGGGAGTTGCATTTATTGTACAATAATTTTAATAAAATTTAATAACCTCATCTTAATAAAATAATAATTTTTAAGTTATAGTCATCATATGAATAAATAAAATAATGTACATTCACATAGGCCTAGACGACTCCCGATTGCCTGATGATGGTCGAATAAATTTGGACCGAAACGTCGCGAATTTTCGGGAGTTTCATTGATTTAGAGCTGGCATGTCAAACAAGCTGCACAAAACAAACAAATTACAAATTACGAAATTTTGCAATTTCTCCAATGTCAGTGTGATGATGGTTTCATGTCTAATTATAATTTATAATTGCCTTGAAAATGATTTATTGTTAAAAATCGAAATTAGTTAAAAGCTGAGTTGGCCTATTTAGATCTCTTTTAAACACATATATGACAAGTAACCAATAGTGATTAATATTTTGCCCAGTTTCAAAACATCGTCAAATATTTGTAGTTCTTTCAATTTCCTGATTAATATATATTAACTCAATAAAAATTTTAGTTCACACTTTAAAAAAACATCTCTAAATAATAGCTAAAGAACAAAATAGTTGTTTTGTTGCAAAGTGGCATTGTCAAGACCTTCTCTCTTTACTTCATTCTAGCCAACACATGCCCATTTCTTTACAATTTTAATTATATCACCTTATCGGCGTATCTAAATTGTATTAAAAAATATGAGTTGTTGAATATTTTTAAAACATTTATTTATTTAAAAAGTAAAGTATTTGTAAAATAGTTAGGGTAGATGTGAATGTACGCTTATATAAAGAATAGAATGAAACGTTTTGTTAAAAATATGCTTGAAATTTTGTCTTCATTCATCTTTCCAAGACATTTTCAAATTAAATGAAATTAGTTTCATTAGAGCCGAGCCCATAACTTTTTCACTATGCATTATATGACCTCATTCTTCATTTATCGGATTCTGAACTGGCATCCTATATAGTATGCATGATAGAGTATGGCAGGTATTTAACCTCAAAAATGCACCACCCTCAGCTACCCATCCCCCTCTCACGCACAAAAGATGGCATCCTCGTTGTTGGAACTTTGTGAGTTCCTTTTGAAACGTTCAATGTCCGCCACCGGGATTCGACCCCACGACCCGCATGCCAACCTTATTATCGCGTAAGTTTCCACATAAATCACACACATACACATGCAAGTATACACACACATAAAAAAAAATACCCATATAATCCTGACATCATAACCGTCCAGGTTTTTTGACAACATTCTCAAGGACTCTCAATTTCCGTAAGGCCAACAGGGAGAACAAATTGAGCGTCGCTTTTCTCTTTTCATCCTCACCCTCTCGTTTTGTTTTTGTTTGCATGGCCATAGACTGAAGCCTATCAACAAATCTAAGAATATAGTGTATATATATATAACGTTTTTCCATTTGTGTAGCTCTGCCCCCGGGGGTTCAAACTGAATGATTTCATATAACCCAGGTTTTTTACCATCACTCATCTTCCTATCTTTTTATTGTCAAAGTCATCTTCCGTATTTCTTATCAGAGTTTCATTTCCGAAAAATAATAAAATCAATTTTTTTTTTATTTTAGTCATTATATATAGATATAGACTATATAGAATAAATATGAATACGTTTTACACGCTAATTTTATTAAATGTTCGTATATTTTTTCATTTTGATTCTAACGATTTGATTTTCTTTTGATTTATAAATTTATTCAATGATTCATCTTGATTGATTTTATACTTATTTAAATAAGAAAAGATTGTATTATTTATTTTTCATATAAAATTAGATTAAAGCTGTATATATATAAACGAAATGGGAAATATAGAGATTCAACATTGTCTCTATGGGAGGAAATGCCAAAAATTCCTCTCTTCCTCTCAGGTCCTCCTGCTGAGAATAATCGCCTTTCTTTTTTTTCCATTGCTAAGTAGAATACAAATGCTAAATTTCTACAAAAGTAGAACTACAAAAGTAGAAAACAAATGCTAAATAGAAAACAATGACAAATCCAGAAGTCCACAAACTTATTAGGCTCCGGTTCGCAGGTGGCGAACCCTCGTCTTTTTGGCATTTACAAAATAGAAAACAAAAAATTAAAAATTAAAATGCCTAAAAACATATTAAGCTCCAGTTCATCCGGGCCCTCTTACCATTTTGTCCTATTGTGAACATAAATAAATACAACATTTAAAATTCAAAGCTAGGCAGTCGTTTAATTAAGCAAAGAAAAAAAAAAAAAAAAATACTTTAAAATCCTAGGACCAAGAAAGCGAGTTATGACATGTTCGTTTGATATTGTATTCTAGGGTATCATATTTTTAATAAAAAGTAAACAGTTTATTTGAAACACTCAACTTATAAATCAATCTATTTATAACCAAAATGTTTTAAAACTTAATATTCTTTTTTCGTTAATGATAATATTCGAAAAATATTTAACCACGAGACCTCTTGTAAAAAAGGAATTAAAAGGTCAACAAAGATACAATATTTGACTCGGGTACGTCTGCGGCAGATCCTCTACTTTAATTTGATGTTCAAATAAAAGAAAATGGTTGGTCCAGGCCAAGTTAAGCTTTTAGTTATTTCAAAATAATGAATAATTTGATTTATTTGTTGAGTCTTTCAAATAAACTATGGTTATTTTTCAAAATTTTAATCTCATATTTTGACATTTTATTAACAATGCCGAATCCTAAATGTAATTCTCCATAGAGATTTAACATTGTCTCTTTGGGAGGGAATGGAAAAAAATTCCATTTGGAAATTCACAGGGGGTCCCCTTCCGAACTTTTTACACTTACACTTTACATTTTTTTTTTAATTTAGAAAAATTCACCGTAGCATTTCGTATGCTTCCTAGCATTTCGTATGCTTCCTAGCATTTCGTATGCTTAAATTAAAAAAAATTTCATCTTATTTGGAATAGTGCAACTAAAGAAATTTAATTTAGAACAATTGGCGGGCTTGAGCTCAATTTTATATTCATTGTAGCATTTTCTATGTTAATAAGAGTATAAATTTCAAATTTTCTCGCTTTTGAAGTAGTGCACCCAAAGATATTTAATTAATTAATTAATTTATTTATTTGGGTTCATTGAAGCATTTTCTAAGCTAATAAGAGTTTAAATTTCAAATTTCATCGCTTTTGGAGTAGTGCGCCGAAAGATATTTAATTTAGAAAAATTGGCGGGCCCGAGCTCAATTTTATATTCATTGTATCATTTTCTATGCTAATAAGAGTTTAAATTTCAAATTTCATCGCATTTGGAGTAGTGCATCCCAAGATATTTAATTTGGTAAAATCGGCGGGCCCGAGCTCAATTTTGTCTCCATTGTGTCATTTTGTATGCTAATAAAACCTTAAATTTCAAATTTCTTTGCATTTAGAGTAGTGCGCCGAAAGATATTTAATTTAGAAAAATTGGCGGGCCCGAGCTCAATTTTATATTCATTGTATCATTTTCTATGCTAATAAGAGTTTAAATTTCAAATTTCATCGCATTTGGAGTAGTGCATCCCAAGATATTTAATTTGGTAAAATCGGCGGGCCCGAGCTCAATTTTGTCTCCATTGTGTCATTTTGTATGCTAATAAGACCTTAAATTTCATATTTCTTTGCATTTGGAGTAGTGCGCCGAAAGATATTTAATTTAGAAAAATTGGCGGGCCCGAGCTCAATTTTGTCTCCATTGTAGCATTTTGTATGCTATTAAGAGCTTAAATTTTAAATTTCATCGATTTTGGAGTAGTGAATCCCAAGATATTGAATTTAGAAAAATCGGCGGGCCCGAGCTCAATTTTGGGTTCATCGTAGCATTTTGTATGCTACTAAGAGCTTAAATTTCAAATTTCATCGCATTTGAAGTAGTGCATCTAAAGATATTTAATTTAGAAAAATTGACTAGCCCCCCACCACCTGGCCCTCCTATTTGCACCATTGGGATCGTAAATGAAAATGAATATAAATTTTCAAATTTATATTGCAACATATTGTTTGTAGGAATTCAGTTATTCAAAGATAAAACAAAAGCCTATGGACCAAGAAAGCAAGTTAAAACTTGTGTTGATTTGATAATGAAGTATTGGTGTGTGGAATTTTATTTTCTCTTACGAATATATATAATATTTAGAGAGAAAGTATTACTGTATTATTATTAGTAAAAGTAATGAGTAGCTTAGAAAAGTATAGGAAAGTATATCTTTATATAGAGAGAGGTCGCGGGGGGAGAGTAAAAAAAATTCTTGAATTGTGGAATTTTACTGGAAGGAAAAAGATATCAAGGCGCCATCTTTTAGAGAGAAAATATACAAATTCAAATTTATTCTGAGTAAAAACTAGTATGACGCGATCTTTTAGAGAGATAATGTACTAATGCAAATTTATTACGTGTATAAAAATACGATGGCGCCATCTTTTAACAAAAAAAATATACTAAAGATTATTAGAAATAGGTTCGGTTACATTCGGAGCATTTCGGAAATATTCGGGAATGTGGCGACCGCCGAATCCATTTATAAAGAAGGATATATTCCGGGATTAATTAGTATCTCGCCGGCTGCCGGTGAGTGATCATAAGAGGGGTATATGTCACTTTGTCTCTATTATTTTTCATTAAAAAAAAAATTCTTAGCTTTTAATAGGGAACAGGAATTCTTAAATTATTATGAATATATGATAATAAACATTTTGAATGAATTATTGAATCTCAATGGG
The DNA here is from genome assembly GCA_023213315.1 of Euborellia annulipes. NCBI lineage: Eukaryota > Metazoa > Arthropoda > Insecta > Dermaptera > Anisolabididae > Euborellia > Euborellia annulipes. Next base: position 269,725 of record JAKCPI010022805.1, read on the forward strand.
GAATTGGATGTCTATGGGTTGATATAGGCACATGAATTGTATGATGGGATGTTGCTTCGTCGACGGTCAGCATTCCACCCACCCACCCAATATAGATACATTTCTTATATAGTATTTTAATTACCCGAAGAAATCGTCGCCGCATACCGAAAATACCCGATGACTTCCGAAGAATAAACCTCCGGAAGTATTCGGGTATTTTCGGTATGCGGCGACGATTGCTTCGGGTAATTGAAATACTATATAAGAAATGTATCTATAAAGGGTGGGTGGGTGGTATGCTGTCCGTCGTCGAAGCAACATCTCATCATAGAATTACATGAACCCATAATAAACCAATATAACCTCCAATTCCCTGTTACGATTCAATAACTCATTCAAAATAAAAATAATATCATGTATTCACAATAATTTAAGAATTTCCTTGTCCCTATTAAAAGCTAAGAATTTTTTTTTAATGAAAAATAGGACAAAAGTGACATATACCCCCCTAATAATCACTCACCGGCAGCCGGTGAGATACTAATTAATCCCAGAATATATCCTTCTTTATAAATAGCAAAATTGACGATGGCGCCATCTTTTAACAAAAAAAATATATCCTTCTTTATAAATATTTAATATATAATAATCTTTAGTATATTTTTTTTGTTAAAAGATGGCGCCATCGTCAATTTAGGCATTTATAAAGAAGGATATATTCTGGGATTAATTAGTATCTCACCGGCTACCGGTGAGTGATTATTAGGGGGTATATGTCACTTTTGTCTCTTTTTTCACTTTTTTCATAAAAAAAAAATTCTTAGCTTTTAATAGGGACAAGGAAATTCTTAAATTATTATGAATACATGATATTATTTTCATTTTGAATGGGTTATTGAATCGTAATAGGGAATTGGAGGTTATATTGGATTATTATGGGTACATGTAATTCTATGATGAGATGCTGCTTCGACGACGGACAGCATTCCACCCACCCACCCTCTATAGATACATTTCTTATATAGTATTTCAATTACCCGAAGTAATCGTCGCCGCATACCGAAAATACCCGAATACTTCCGGAGGTTTATTCTTCGGAGGTCATCGGGTCTTTTCGGTATGCGGCGACGATTTCTTCGGGTAATTGAAATACTATATAAGAAATGTATCTATATTGGGTGGGTGGGTGGAATGCTGACCGTCGACGAAGCAACATCCCATCATACAATTCATGCGCCTATATCAACCCATAGACATCCAATTCCCCATTGAGATTCAATAATTCATTCAAAATGTTTATTATCATATATTCATAATAATTTAAGAATTCCTGTTCCCTATTAAAAGCTAAGAATTTTTTTTTTTAATGAAAAATAATAGAGACAAAGTGACATATACCCCTCTTATGATCACTCACCGGCAGCTGGTGAGATACTAATTAATCTCGGAATATATCCTTCTTAATAAATGGATTCGGCGGTCGCCACATTCCCGAATATTTCCGAAATGCTCCGAATGTAACCGAACCCATTTCTAATAATCTTTAGTATATTTTTTTTGTTAAAAGATGGCGCCATCGTATTTTTATACACATAATAAATTTGCATTAGTACATTATCTCTCTAAAAGATCGCGTCATACTAGTTTTTACTCAGAATAAATTTGAATTTGTATATTTTCTTATAATAGATGGCGCTAGCATATAATTTACACTTATAAATTTGATTTTCAATAATTTCAATTAATAGTTTCAAGTTCATTTCTTGTTTAAGTATTATAATAATAAAATCTATATTTACTATCTATACTATTATATAAAAGCCAGTCAGTCTGTCTGTCCGTCTGTTTGTAACTCATTAACTCCGAAACTACGGGACCTATTTTCATGGAGTTTTTTTATCAAATTAGGGGTAGGAAATCCCCCTTTACAGGGGTTCACAAATCTCGCATTGTAAAGCAGGTTCTAACTCGCTTTACGAAAAATATATTAATCAAATCTTTAAAATAAAAATAAAAACTCTTCCTCCCCCAAAATTTTCAAAGGTTTTTCCACTTTACACCCCTCAGAGCCCCAAAATTATTATTATTTTTTTTTATCTTTCACTTTATTTTAATAAAATTTAAAATGATAGTTCTCTAGAGTGTAAATAATTGTAAAATAATATTCAAGACCTGGGAAAGGTTTATTGGCCCCGCCAGAGACGGGACGTCCCCCTCCCTAAGATTTATCCATCACTCGATTTTAATAAAATTTAAAATGACGGTGCCTTAGGATGTAAATAATTGAAAAATCGTATTCCAGAGCTCAGAAGGGTTTATTGGCCCGCCAGAGGGGGACGTCCCCCTCCCTAAAATTTATCTTTCATTCGATTTTAATAAAATTTAAACTGATGGTGCCTTAAGGTGTAAATAATTGAAAAATGGTATTTCAGAGCTCAGAAAGGTTTATTGGCCCGCCAGAGGGGGACGTCCATCTCCCTAAAATTTATTTTTCACTCGATTTTAATAAAATTTAAAATTACGGTTCTTTAGGATGTAAATAATTGAAAAATGGTATTCCAGAACTCACATAGTTTTATTGGCCCCGCCAGAGGGGACGTCCCCCTCTCTAAAATTTATCTTTCACTCGATTTTAATAAAATTTAAAATCACGGTTCTCTAGGGTGTAAATAATTGTAAAATCGTATTCCAAACCCCAGAATGTTTTATTGGCCCCACCAGAGGGGGACGTCCCCTTACCTAAAATTTATCTATCCCTCGATTTTAATAAAATTAAAACTGACGGTGCCCTAGTGTGTTAATAATTGTAAAATGGTATCCCAGACTTCAGAAAGTTTTATTGGCCCCGTCAAAGGGGATGTCCCCCTACCTAAAATTTATCTTTCACTCGATTTTAATAAATTTTAAAATGACGGTTCTCTAGGGGGTAAATGATTGAAAAATGGTATTCTAGACCTCAGAAAGTTTTATTGGCCCAGCCACAGGGGGGATGTCCCCCTTAAAATTTATTTTACACTCCATTTTAATAAAATTTAAAATTACGGTGCTCTAGTGTGAAAATAAGTGAAAAATGCTATTCCAGACCTCAGAATATTCAATATTCCCTGCCAGAGAGGGACGTCCCCTCCTAAAATTTATCTTTCACTCGATTTTAATAAAATTTAAAATGCCTCTTCTCTAGGGTGTAAATAATTAAAAAATGGTATTCCAGACCTCAGAAAGTTTTATTAGCTCCACCAGGGGGGATGTCCCCCCTAAAATTTATCTTTCACTCGATTTTAATAAAATTTAAAATGCCTCTTCTCTAAATAATTGAAAAATGGTATTCCAGACCTCAAGATAGTTCATAAATAAGTTTTGACCTGGAATGTAAAGTTACAAAAAAATTAGGTGGTTAAATTTTTCATAATCATAATACATTCCTTTTATTATTATATATAATAGTGGGGGGAAAGTAAAAGTCAAGCATAACTAAGCAGATCACACTTTCTTGCTTCTTTATTTTCACTTTTAGTTTTCCGATAATCCTTATTTATTTCGAATATATTTAGGTTTATTTAAGAATAATATTAAATAAAATGTGCCAGTCATTTTATTATGTATGTTCTGATTCCTTTAAATTCCAAATCATACGATTTTTTTTTGCATTTTTGAGGTCCTTTAGATTTTAAAGATAATATATATCTTTAATAAAATTTATTCGTTTTTTTTTTTTTTTTTTTTTTTTTTTTTTTTGTTTAATTAAAAAAATGTTCATAAATTTTAAAATATTTTAATATGTTATGATTGCTACGTATATGTTATAATTTATATTTCCATTTTGTCAATTTTTATTGTATTTTTAAATTTATTTAAAAGAATGGGCAGGTAATATTCAAACTCATCTTTTCACGAGTATTATTTTTATCCTTTGGGATTATAATATTTCTTATTAAATTATTTTTATTATTAGGTCGAAATTATTCTATTTCAGACGACAGTTTATGATTTAATATTTCTCTCTAAAGAATTCCCTCGAGGAGCTTTTTGAAATGAAAGGCATATACAATTATTTATTTATCGAAGGAGCGGCTATTTAACGAAATTTATTTCTCTCGAGCTGCTCTTTTGATGACATGCAAAATGATATATGAAAATGATTGCTACCTTTTGATAAAGTATATATTTTGCAGTATTCATTTCGGGTGTGGAAAAATTAGGGTATATAAAAAGGAGCAAAGGATTTTTTTTTTTTTTTGAATATTATAACGGATCATCCTTTAAAAAAAGTATATCAATCAATAAGATAAAGTTCTTATTTTCTTTATCAACGATATTTCAAGAAGGATATCATCTTTCTTTTATTATTATTTTTTTAAAATTTCGTATTCAACCTCCAAAAGACGTGGTGTCTAATTATAATAATTATAGCATAGGCGTACCCAGAAATTTATAATGAGGGGAGGGGGATGATTTCCACTTCCCTTGAGGTAGATATGAAAAGGGGAAGATTTAATTTCCACGAAATTTCAAATTTGGATGCTGCAAATTGCGGTTTTGAATTAAAACTATTTAAAAATAATTTTTTTTATCACACACTCATTCCAAATTGAAGATCTCTTAAATTTGTAAAATTTCATCCTTCTTTTGATGAGTTTTGTTAACTTAATAAATAACAGTCAAGATTTTTGTGGTCCTAAATTTTTTTTTTAATACTAAATTATTTGTTGTACAATCTTTATTGACAATTTTGAGATACCTGGTATTTTTATATTATAAAGCGCGTGATCTGTGGTTCAGAGAGAAGACATTCGCCTCCCGTCCCAAGCGAGAAAAATTAATTTCAATTGAATTGGCGATGGGGTCTAAATGGTCTCAGATGCTGAAAAAGCCCTTAAAACAAAACAAAAAAAAAAAACATTTTATAAATTATATATATAGGCCTATGTATTGCAATATCTAACCTCAACAGGCATCTTCTCAGTTCCCGCAGTTGAGTTTCCCTTTTATGCTTCTCCTTCTGTTTTTATTTTCTTCCTGGCTGCATGTGACCACTAGTCATTATAGGTCTTCGGACCTTATGCGCCCATACCAAAAAAAAAAAAAAAAAAAAATATATATATATATATATATATATATATATATTCGTATTTTATTTTTTACCCCTTTTATATCCCAAAATATTTATTTTTGTTTCACATCCCATGGTGGACAGGGTAAGAGATGTTCAACCCCCCTCCTCCCCTCTCCATCCTGGCTATACCTATTCGTTCTAGTAAGAGGGAGAGTCTAAGTTTCTTGTTTTTAAGTCAGGAAATCCAAAATGTCCAAAAAGCACTTTGGCTCAAATCGTTTGTCCAAATTGAATGAAATTTGGGGATTAGATTCAGTTCGTTACGTCGACAACCACTAAGACGGGATTATTCGAAATTCCGATTCTAAAGGCTCCGAACTGGCATTTTGGGGAAATATTTGATTTTTGCGTTTAAAAATTACTGGAAAAAATATTTTTAGTAAACTCATTTTAGAGAGCTTTTTAAAAAATAATTTTTATGCCAGTACATTTCATTCGATTTTCATTTGAGATGAAGATGCAATGGGTAAAAATCTGGTATGAGTGGCCGCACAGCACACAACTTCCTCTTACCTTCGGTAATCGAAAGTTGTGTTCTGTGCTTGTCACACCAGATTTTTAGTGTCGACATATATTTAGTTTCCGAGAGTACAGTACATTTGAATTCGAGATGTAAAATTTATAAACATGGGAATATATTTATATTTGTATCCAAGTATTTATATTTGGTTACCATGGCAACCATTTCTCTTCTACACAAAAAATATGCTGTGACAAGTACAGAACACAACTTTCGATTACCGAAGGTAAGAGTAAATTGTGTGCTATGTGACCAGTCACACCAGATTTTTTAAAATAATTTATAGGTCTGAAATTACATAATCATATTGTGATTCATTTTTATTAATTTCCACTTCGAAATTAAAATGAAGTTGAGAAATCACTTCTGAGGATGACACACCTGAGTTGAGATTCGTATTAGGTGTTGATTTATAATTTGAAATTAATTTTTATTTATATATTTTAATTTAAAATAATTCATTTAATATTAATTCAAAAATAAAGATTTTTTAAATTTGTTAATATGATTTTATACTAATGATATATTTTTGAATTTATTAAAATTTCATTTGAAGTATTTCATTAATATCACCTAGTAAATTTATTAATCAATCAAAAATTTCAATAAATATTCCTTCACGCACACATACACATTATATATGGACCCTGTTATGCAATGGTGTGTCAAAGACCAAACATCGAGTTTTGAGAAAATCAACAATAAAGTTTTTTGTTTACATTGGATTATATATAATTTTTGTGGTCAATTGTGCAAGTAATATTAAATATAAATTTTTTTAGGACATATTTCATAAAAAATACTCTTAATTAAAGCATTTGAAACAATATTCCGTGCTTAACTCAATTTTGAATTTTTTGTCTTTGACACACCATTGCATAACAGGGTATATATTTATATATTTAGGCTTCACCATAAATAAACATTATAAAAATGTTTTCCTTATTTTGAAATACACATTAATTGGCCGCCAATTATTTAATAGGAAATATAATCAAATGCAAATATATATCTATTTTGCAAATATCTTTTGTGCACTTGGAAATGATAACAGAATAAGAATCAAGTTCATTAATTAAATGCAAATTTACGCCGACCCTTTATGATGACATTATGAACAAAGCTTTTATTAGAGATATTGTGTCAGACCTCAGACTAGAATTTGAATTATTATTATTATTTTTTTTTTTTTTTTTTTTGTAAAATAGCGCTGAAGCTAACAAATTTAATCATATGTTTTAGCTATCAATATACGTTAAACATAAATGGAGTAGGGTATAAATGCAGAGCATTAATTTAATATAAAATACTCAATAAAAATGAATAAATAAATGAAATGTCGAGAAAATTTCGTTTTCGAATTAAATTCGTATGACGGGCGTATGCCATTTCGGTTGCCTACATCTCAATAAATATGCCGATGATGATACATTTTAAAGAGCATCTAAAAAATAAGTGATTGGTGAATTTTAATCAAAAATCGTTCGAGCCAATTATAGGAAAATCAAAAAAAAAAAAAAAAATCATTGTGTGGTTTTATGAAACCACGATGCAAGTGAAACTTTTTTTTTCGAATCGTAGGCGTTTAACTGAAAATTTTAAGAAAATTATTCGATTAACGGTATTAAAATCGCGTTTTTATAAAAGTATTAAAATAATAAATAATATATATATTTGTAATTAAAATTAAAAATTGAATAATTAAATCTCACAATCATTATTTTATAATTTGTCATAAATATTAAATCTCAACTTTCCTATTTTTGTCATTTATACTATATGGATAGAGATTAAATATAAATGTCGTAGCGTAGTAAAGAAACCTGGTGTGAGTGGTCGGTGACGTCACGGCCTGTAACGCGACATGCTGATAGAAGGGCGAAAAAATTTGAGGACATCAAATAAAAGTTTCACTTAAAAAAAAAACTAAAAAAAGTCCTACTAGTACTTTGACCGATTTTGTTCAAAAGCTTCATATTAGGTATAGTGAGGGACAATATTAAGTCCCACCCATTCGTTTTCTACTTGTGAATATTTCATTGTTTTTAAAAAAACATGGAAATTTTCTAGGTTTGAACCATGAAATTTTTTAGGTTTGAACCATGAAATAATCACAAGTAAAAAACTCATGGGTGGGACTTAATATTGTCCCTCACTGTACATGCCAGAGGAGTGGTTAATTTAAATATAAAATTTCAACCTCCTATCTTTTTTTCTTCTTGAGATATTTGTTCAAAGATAGACCATTTTGCTGGGTCCATTTTTTTGGACCTAAAACGTGTATTTTCATCAAAATCAAAACATCGAATTGTTTACATGAAACCAAAACTCTCTTTATACATTAACATATTAATATATATACATATATATTACATATATATACATATATATTAATATTTATACATTAACATATTAATATATATAAGTAAAATTAAAAAAAAAAAAAAAAAACATTTTTTTTTCATTGAAAAAGCATTCGCCACTCCTTTAAGTTTGTTTGCGCGTTCAAATGCCGTCAAAAAAAAAGGAGTCAATGTATGATTTCAAGAGGAATGTCGTTAAAAAGGAAAATTCACAACTTCGACATCTTTTGCACGAGGCAAATTTGGTCTGTCTTTCGAAATGTAAACGTAATCACATTAACAAGAATCTCACAGAGACATGTCCTCTTTACAACGTTCCCATTCTCTCCCTCTTTTCTTCCTCATCCTTCTGGAACGTTTAATTTTATTCCAGCCCAGTAAAATTTAAATGTAAAGGAGGGATAAAAAGTTTGCTATATAGACAAATTACATATGATAACGCAATGTTGAGAGAAAAAAAAAATACATTATATTTTCACCTTTTTTTTTTACGTATTTGTGATTATTGATAAATAAACAAAAAAATTGGGGTTTACAGTGTATTATTTTGTTTTATTTATAATCTCAATGAATCCTCTTAACGTAACAAAATAATTACTGATTGTCGTTCTGTCAGACTCTGTTTGAACAATTTTCTGTTGGAATTTTGAAATAAAATTTTTCCTGGTGTTGTTTACTTATTTTTAAGATTTTTCAGGATGTTATAATGATTATTTATTATTTATTTTATTAATAGCATAAATTATTAGCTTTTAATTTTTTACGTTTTCAATTCAATTTACCTACATGTATTTTGAATATACGTTTAACTCTTAGGGTCATTATTTTGGTTCGATGCATACAATTTTTTAAGTTTCGACTAATTTATAATGTAAATTACAAAATAATAAATTCTTTAGAACTGGTGGCGTAAAAAAAAAAAAAAAATATTTGACAATATAGAATTCCAAAATATGCTGATTTTGAGACGTTCCAGTGGCCACAATTTTGAAGCTATCGACCTCAAATTTTTTTTAAATTAAAGCTATTTAAAATATCAACAACTTATAGAAGCCCTTTTTTTATTTTCGAATTTTCTTTTTTTTTTTTAAATTAATCACATTAAATAAACAATATTTTTTAAAAAATTCGGTCTATATCTTATAGATAATTAAATTAGTAATCATTGTGTTAAAAAATAATTAATTTTTTGCTTTTACTTAATTAGCTAGAACCGTTCAAATGAAATGAACTAAAATGCTTGTTTCCCTATGGGCAGTACTAACGCCATCTCTTGCCGCTTAGAGTAACCAGCTTCTTTAATCGACTAATAACGGTTTTTCGAGACTCGCATCTTAAACACATTTTCAAAAATATATTTAACAAATAAATTTTTTTTTTATTCACATTTTATACAAAATTTTATTGATTCAATAATTACACAACTCTCCTTACAGACAAAATCCCTCCCCCAAATTCTAAGGCCCCTGGGCTAATTCTCCCCCAGTGTGGGGTAAGCGGGGGTGTTATTCATGCCACTGATTAGAACTTAAGCAAAAAATCGTATTTTTATTTATTTAATTAAAAATTGTGTGAAAATTATTAGATTAATATATAAAACATTTCACAAACGCCTGTAAAATAGGCAACCTGATATTATTTTCTTTCTCCTTTGAGAACGAATAGAAGAATAGGTCTTTACTTTTTCTTATCTTTTTTAATCACATTGAAGGGAATATTTCATCCCACTTTTGATGATATTTGTGAGGTCGAGTTAGAAAAATACCGTGTTGAACTTGAAAGGAAAGCTTGGGGGGCCATAAGTATCGATCTTACACTGCGGGTCCAACCCCAAATCCCCATCCCCCTCCCCCTCCACTTTGCCTGCCTCAAAAAAGTCCTATTCTAGTTTATCTGGTTGGGATGTATTGCGACTTCTCTAGAGCGTTGACCGTTTTTCGCACACAATTTTTTCTTGTCTTTTCATGAGTTTCTTCTATGTTTCCTTCTATTCATAAAAATATTTTTTCGTGGTCTTTTTTTTTTTGTGAAAACCAAATAAATATTTGTAATGGTTTCTCGGTCGGAGGAGATTTTATTTTCACTCGTATCGATTTACATTAATCATTCAATTTTTTTTTTCTTTATTTCTTTCGTTTTATGGTCCCCTAATACAGCAGTCGCCAACCATTTGGACCAACAAAATTTTATAACCAGTAAACACTTCTCCCTACACAAATAAATTTTAAATGGAAGTGATATCTAAATTTTTTTTAATAAGATTATTAATAATCATGATTTTTAGTCATTAATAAAAAGACTCGGCATTTGTCTACCAAATTTTATATGAAAACGCTGCGAATTCTCCAAGTAACAGAACAAAAATCTACAAATGGATTAATCTTCTTCTTCTATCTTGGCCTTATCCCTATGTGGAGTCGGCAAAATTATAAAGATAAAGAAATGAGACCGAGAGAAAAGCAAGCCGACACGTCTCATGGCCTGACGTTTGATATGAAAAATTGGAAAAAAAGGCTGATATAAAAGAAATCAAGAAATGTCAGCCTTAGCTCGGGTAACTCGTGGTCGCCATCCACGTACTCACTAGAAGTGAGCCCCTGAGTGGTACAAATGGAATAATATTTAAGTAAACTTAAGTAAATAAATAATATAATTGGTTAGATGTGCACACGAGTGGATTAAATTATATTGAAACATATAATTGAGTGTACTATTTGTATATATAATTTATTTATTTATTTAAAATTGAGATGTACATAGGACTTGTTCAGTCCTTCATTGTGTACAAATATTTAAATTTAAAAATTGTTTCAACGTAGAGTTTGCGGACGTAAGTTTAAATTTTATGAGATAGAAATTTATATACTTGAAAATTCAAAATCAACCACACAAAAACCACAAGTTAGTGGAATTCACTCCTCTGAAAAAAATTTTAGATTATTTTGGCATGACTTTTTGGTCATATTAATTCGAAATTTAAAAAATGAGAAAGTGTTCGAAGTTTTCAATGATTTTTACTTTCTCTTTCCTATATATAACAATATATATAGGTAATATTAATATAAATAGAGAGAGAAAGTATTATGTCAAAAATTCGATGTCGAAATTTTGATGGAAATACACGTTTTGAGGTCCCTTGAGTCCGAAAGAACTGTGTGCGATCAAAATAAAGAAGAGAAATGGAGAAAATGAGCTTCGAATATATTTTAGTTAGGTACCCCACGAAGACGCGAAAATAAGCTTCTAAATAAAACCTGTCAAAAAAATATTAGTACTTTAGTGATGTACTTTTTCAGTTTTTTCTATTTTCTCAAACGATTTTGATTAAAATTCATAAATCAATTATTTTTTTAGATACTCTTTAAAATGTATATTCTCATTTTGCACTCAAAATTGTTTGAAGACCACTTAATTCTTGTACGGTCGGCGCCATAAGTGCCTGATGTGTTCAAGAGTTTTAAAATAAAAAAATAAATCATATTTTTAACTTAAGGAGAAAAGACAACAATTTCGACTTCTAAGCATTTGGGTTGCCTAAGCTCAAGGCTTACAGCAGGGTGGACTGTACTTCATAGGGAAGCCTTGGTAATCAATTATAAATATTTTTTTACATCTTGAATTCAAATATAGCGTACTGTCGGAAACTAAATATATGTAGACATATGACAAGCACCTTCGGTAATTGAAAGTAGTGTGCTGTGCGAACAGTCACGCAAGATTTTTTAGTTTAATATGTTTATATTTTGTAGAAACTTTTTGAGGAATTATTAATTTTTAACTTGCCGATTACTTTTTAGAAAGAAAACAAAACCAAGAGAGAAATATTATGTATTATATTCGTAATAAGATGATATAAAGTATATCTCTCTCTTCCGTGTCATTACTCTAAAGTAATTTCATGTTACCATACTGGGGTGGGAGCCTGTTTCTTTAACAGGAAGAATACTCCCCTCTAACGGTGTATAAATGCTATAAACTGAATTCGAAACCCAACTTCTTGTTTGTAATAAAAATGTGAAATTATTATTAAAAATAATTAATGAGTGAGAGTTGAGTTCATTTTTTTTATCTAGAATTCTGGAATATATTACCGACCCACCCCCAAATTAAAATTAATCAACCATACTACTTGTTGAATTGATGATTTTTTTTTAATTGAACTTCATTGAACAAACAAGAACTCCTGAGTGAGCCAACAAATCTAATTTTTTTTTTTTTATACTGGAAAGTATATTAGCAAATTATTTTATTTAAAAAAAAATAAATAAAATAAACAAGATTCTAAAATGTTTTGGAATATAGAGGCGATCAAATATTTATTCCAAAAGCTTTTTTGTAATGATATTTTTTTTACGGAATTAAACTTTAACAAATGTATAATATAGCAGAATATTTATCAATAAAATATTACTCAATCTCTTTTTTTTTTTTTTTTTATTCAACGAATGTTTAAACAAATAACAACAGGAAAAAAAATGTTATGATAATATTTTTGGGATGCACTAACAGACAATTAGTAATGCAGTAACGAATCGAAAAGATTTCTCCTAGTTTGAAAAAATTATAGACATTTTTTCTTAATAAGTGCAGTAATGTGAAATTTCATTTCGTTCTTGTAAATCAAAAATAATTGATTTGGATTTTTTTACTGCAAGTGAGTAAATACAGTATATATATGTATAAACACTTGCTTTGATGATTCTTTCTAACTTTAAAGAAATGACTGTAGATGGCGCTGACGTCATTGTTGAAATTTTATATTTGAGTTCTCCTGGGACGGTATACAAAGCTTTTGAACAAAATCGCCCAAAAAGTACTAGTACTATACTGATGTACTTTTTCAGTTTTTTGTCGATTTTCTCAAAACTGGCTCTAACGATTTTGATTAAAATTCAATAAATCAACTATTTTTTAGATGCTTTTTAAAAAGTATATCAATAAAATTTTTCGTGAAAATTGTTTAAAATACACTTTACTGATGTATTTTTTCAGTTTTTTTTTCGAATTTCTCAAAATTCACTGGAGAATTATGATTTAAATTCACAAATCAACTATTTTTTAGATGCTCTTTAAAATGTCTATTCCCATTTTGCTGTAAAAATTGTTTGTAGCACACCTTATCACCTTCTATGTAACGCAAGTGATCAAGTTTGGAACTAAGGTGCCTATGGGAAACTAAATAAAAATAACTGGTGCGACCAGTCACACCAGATTTTTTAAATTCAAATGAATAAGTCTTGAAAAATAATTATTTTATTTTTTTTAATCGGCATTTACTGTCAAAACTTTGTTTTCTCTCTCTCTTTAGAAACATCTCATGATGAAGTAAATTTCAATTATAATTTTAATTAAAATATCTATCCAATGAACTATTAAAATATAATTGAAAGAAAATTAATTGCATGAATTATTATTGATTATTAGAGTGAAATCAATACTTGCGATAATTCTCCGTTAAAGAATGATTTAAAATTGTGATATGATATTTGATATTGTCAAAATAGGCATCTCACTGAGGGTATTATTATTACACGCTGCGGTTTGCCACAAAATGTCATCAGATGCCAATTGACCTGGCATTTTTCCCAGCGCACACCAAAGGCTAAAACCATTTCAAGGAATAAAAGTTACGATGAACAAGTTGCAAAAAAAAAAAAAAAAAAAAAAAAAAAACAGTGGTAGGAGACAAAACAACTAGTAACATTTTATATAAAGACTATAAAAAAGTGGATTGACTTTTGCATAAATTGCCTAAAAAATTTAAATTCTAACAAATAATATTCTTAGATAAGGAATTTTACTGTTCATAAGATGGTAAAAATTATAATAAAATAAATTAATATTATTAGAAGAATTTTTAATTATTGACTACATTTCTGTATTAAATATTTATTAAAAATATATAATTACTGTACAACGTTTCGACTGTTTATTCTGCAGCGGTTATTAAGTACTGTGCACTTGCTCCGACTCAAGTGAACTAAATGTCATGTCCGTTACTTGCCTTTTTTATATACAGCAACGTCAGCGCCATTTCTTGGCATTTCTGTGAAGTTAGATTCAAATTTTCCCGCTATTTTTACCCATGAAGTTAGTCACAATTATCAAAGCAAGTGTTTACAATAAAAGCATGATGTTACAATAAGTTTCCTGAGTTTGATTTTTACATAGATGTTATAAAATATTATTATTCTCCTAATAATAATAATTCAAACCACAAAAGCTTTAATAAACACGTTAGTGATAAATATAAAATAGATTAATATTTTATTTTTAAATTTTATTGGCGACTATTAGCCGGTTTATCACAGTTTCAGCACACATCAGGCCTGCAAAGAACCTACAAATTTTTAACAAATTTTAGTATTTTAGAGTTATAACATATAAAACAAGTTACATGAAAAAAAAATAATAATAACACATCTGAGAAATTTAAAAAACATTAAATTTAAATAATAGAAATTTATATAGAAAATTTAAATTCAATAATCATTGAATAATTAACAACACAATATAAACAAATGTGGTTAATTAAAGTCTAATTAGTGCTAGATATTAATTTTAATCCCTTTAGGTGATGGAATTGAGGCTTTGAACTCGAGAAGTCAATCTGAAAATAAATATGTAATAATTATAGACATAATTATAGCAAAATAATCTAATTCTGAAAAATATGTATAATTAATTCATTTCATTTGTTTTCTGTGGAGTCAAAATCAGGTTTATTTTTCATTCATTTTTTTTTTTTTTGTTTCATATGGTAAATTTACTTAGTTAGAAATTAAATTAATATATCCTTAGAAGAAATGGTGAAATTAGAAAAAAAAAAAATAAAAGAAACTTAAATAGAATGTAAACGTGGTGAGATATGAGAAATTGTAAGACGCCCGCGGGGTCGGAACATAAATTGCGAAAAGAAAACGAGAGGCTACAAAAGGGCAAGTGAACGAGCGAGATGCGTTCGTTGCGTCTTTGCTTTGCTTTGCCAAGGCTTTTTTCCTTCTTGCTCTGCCTGCCTGCCTGCCCTTTTTTTTGCCCTTTCTTATGGCTGCTGAATTTAGAGCAACTTAAATTCATTTGCTACCATCGTATTTAGAGAAAAATATTTAGTATTGGAATAATTATTTAGTTTATTAAAAACTTATTTGAAATATTTTCTATCACGTTTATTTGATCAATAATTACGCGAAGTGAAAATATTTAATTTTAATTATATTTAAATTATTAACTTTAGTTGAAATATTAAGTATTTATGAGAAATTAAAAATAACTCGGTCGTAAATTTTAAAGACTGTAAATTGCGCCTTGACAATTAACGCAGTTTTTTTTTTATTTTAAAAATGCATTTTTGATAGAATTTTAATAATAAACTACGGCGGACCCTCGCCTTTTCTTAATTATGAGAAGCTTCACGTCTAGACATGGCGGCTTCGCGCCTGCGGCGGACCCTCGCCTTTTCTTAATTATGAAAAAAAAAATTATCCTTACTATTCCAATCCAGTGCCTGCTTGAGGATTTATTTACATTCATAGAATACACAATTGGAAAGAATAAATAAATAATTCGTGTTTGAAGTGCACTTTACTATATATTTTTTCCAATCGAAGCATACGTAGCTCAGCGCCATTTATGAAAAGCAAGTGGTCAAGTTTGGAACTAAGGTGCTATGAGGAACTATATATCTCGACACAAAAAAATCTGGTGTGACAGCACAGTACATAACGTTCAATTAGCGAAGCTGCGTTAAATCACATATATATTCAGAAACTAGAACTTCTCCCGAATAAATATCATATAATATTTGTATATACATTTTTTTTAAATTATTTAAATTCGAAAATATATCATGGTAACAAAGCTAAATTAAAATAAATAAACAAACCAATCGCGTTTATTTGTTTTGTTTTTATAAATAAAATACTACAATTAATTCTTAGAATAGTGGGTGTAGTTGTTCGCTCGGCTTAGTCCCATTATTTATTTTATATTGGTAAAAAATAATAAATAGATTTATTTGATTAAATTAAAGTAATTAAAAAGAGAATTGGACCCAATATTGATATCGAAACACTCTACAAAGGTGACGTCATCGTGGTTAACAAAGGCGGCCAAGTTAGTGGTAAGTGATCAGTCACTAACCCCACAACTTCTCTTGTTTTATTATCCTTAAAAAAAAAATAAAGAATATCTGAGAAAGGGTGTGTTTTTACCATCTTTTTTTTGACGGCGATTACATTATACAAAAAAAGGGGTCGTATTTCCATTCATTTTTATTCGATCCTTGTTTTTCTGCCAGATAACAGAGAGCTTGTTTTCTTTTGCATTTTTCCATTGTAACTGCTTTTTATCAGTCATATTGAACAATCCTCCCCTTGACAGGGATGTGAAAATTTTTGTCCTTTCGTTCATACACACACATTTTGAATTCTCTTCCATTTCTATATATAATAGGAGATCCAGTTTGATTAAATTAATTTTTGCTCAGCTGTTAAAAAAAAAAGTTCTTATAATCCTTTTTTTATTACATATATTTGCATATTTATGAATAGCATATAATTTTTTGAATATATGATTTGGAGATAATTCAATTTATCAACTGAAACGTTTTAAAGGGGATCGTTAATATTAATATTTTTTTTATTTTATACAAAATCAAAACTACGTAAATACTTAAAACAAATTATCATTTTAATTTTATTGATATTGCCATCTGGCCTCCGGTAAGGAGCGGCTATATTTCACCGAAATAATCGGGTTTCGTTTATCTTTAAAAATTCTTGGAGTCGTTTGTATCTCATGGCAATGGTAATATACGCCATCAAAGTCGAGATTTTTCTTTATAATATGAAGCACCTGCTACGAAAGATTTAAACACAAATTATACAAAGTAAATGTGAGCGAGCGTTTAAGCAGCGGGTACCAAAAAGCAACGCCTTCACCTTTAAAATATATATATACTAAATCTATTAAACATTTAAAAATTAATTTAATGTTTGTAAAAATTGATTTTCTCCCTTTATTCTAAAACAAAGTCAAATATTTCAATTGTATTTTAAATGTTGTCTGCTTGAAATAAACTATGGATAATTTTCAAAAATTTTATATTTGTATATTTTATATTTATACCAGTGGTAAAGCCCGCCTTCGGCTTCACCACTGGCCGGGGGCTACCCCTTCGGCGAGCAAATGCATCAAATTTATTCTTGCTGATAGGAATTTTTCAAATTTCCCTCTCTGACTTAAATTTTATATTTCCCGCTCCTGCTCCACTTCCTGTAACTCTAGCCAATCAGCGTCCTGATCGGTACAGACGGAAGCTAGCCGTTAGCGCTTTATATACTCTAATGATATTTGTATATTTATATACTCCATATTTGGATATTTTATACACAATACACAATCCTAAATAAATACAAAATTTTATAAGAATTGGAAATTTTTTATTTTAATGTGTAGGACCCCCTCTTGAATCGAAATTTACATGAGAATCACCATAGGGACTTAACATTGAATCTATGGAAGGAAGAGCCTGAAAATGAATTGGAAAAATCTGAAATACTACATTAGTAAAGTGTACTTCAAAGAATTTTCACGAAAAATTTTACTGATATACTTTTTAAAGAGCATCTAATAAATATTTGATTTATGAATTTTAATCAAAATCGTTAAAGCCAATTTTGAGAAAATAAAAAAAAAAACTAAACAGACAGACAGACCCACTTTTTTGAACTCAAACCTCAAAACGTGTATTTCCAGCAAAATCTCAACATAGATTTTTGACAAGAATTAAATACTTTCTCTTTATATATATATATATATATATTAACATATATATATAGGTAAGAGAAAGTAAAAATTCTTTAAAACCAATTATTGTTTTTCGTATCTAATTAGTTCCTTCGTTAATTTAAACTAGAGGGGGGGGGGGAGTTATTTTATGTACATACAAGCGATGAGTTGAGATTACATATATTATACAATTTCTCATGGCTTATAGCTAGTTTTATTCTAAAATATAGAGATAGTAATCCACTTATTGATCATATTATTATTATAATCTTATTTTATGCTACTTGTATTTATTATTTGATGATCGAGAATGAATTCTCTTTCGCTCTTTGGTATGAAGTTTTTCATATCACAACTGGATTTGGTTTTTGTTGGCCCTGCTATCTTCCTTTACAAAGAATGGCGGTCGCTCTCTCACTCTTAGAAATCTCATTTAAATTTGCCAGCACAAGTCTTCAAGTGTTAACTTTGACAAAACGTTTCCTTTGAGGGATCAAACAGAGAAATTAAAAGTTGGAGCTTCATTCAAGACGATTCCATTAAATCGTTTCAAATTATCATTTCACAAAAGGAAAATTACAAATAATATTAATTTAATTAACTGATTGGACTCGTGCAAATATTTCATTTCTTTAGATAGTAATCCTCTTAGGAATAATATTCTAAATCAGTGAGTGACTCCAAAACTTATTCAAGCCAAAGTGCTTACAAATACAAAAGTGGAAATAGTCAAATCCGATGTTACTATAATTTATTCTCATCTATATGCCATAATTGAAATGATTTTAAAAGAATTTTGCATGATTATTAAAGCTTTCGTGGTTTGTATTATTATTATTATTATGGGAGTTTTTAAATTATAGACCACATTTGTATTAATTATTTATTAAAAATATAAATAATGTATACGTTTAGAATGCTTATTCTGCAGTCGTTTTCAAGTACTCTTCACTTGCTTTGACTCAAGCGAACTAACCTCTAAGGGCCACCTACTTGCATTTTATATGCAATGACGCCAGCGCTATCTACAGTCATTCTAACATCATGTCAAGTCTAACTTCATGGGAATTACTGTAGATGGCACTGTAGCCCATGTGCATTTTATATGCAATGACTCCAGCGCCATCTACAGCCATTCTAACATCATGTCAAGTCTAACTTCATGGGAATTACTGTAGATGTCACTGTAGCCCATGTGCATTTTATATGCAATGACTCCAGCGCCATCTACAGTCATTCTAACATCATGACATGTCTAACTTCAGGAGAATGACTGTAGAAAGCGCTGACGTCATTGCATATAAATGCACGTAAATATCCCTTGAGTCAAAACAAGTGCACAGTACTTGAAAACGACTGCAGAATAAGTAATCAAAACGTTGTACATTAATTATATTTTTAATACAAATGTGGTCTATAATTAAAAACCCCCTTAATAATAATTTTGCTTGAATTGAAATGGTTCTAAATAAAAAGGTTTTAAGATTTATTTATCAAATTTTCAATATTTTTCCCGTTAAAGGATAAAATCTATCCAGGTGTGAATGTCTCCTTAGATTCTGTCCAAATTATCTATATCTAAGATTAATTTCGGCCTTATCGATGATCCATTTAAGTGCTTTATTCCCCTTTCTATGTCTTTTTTTCATTCTTATATTGAAAAGCGGAGGAAAATAATAAATTGCTGCAAGTGGTTGCAATAGGATCTCGATTATTCATTTGCTTCCTTTGTAGACTATGAGAGGACCATCAATATTTTGATGTAAATTTTTATTGGGTATTGATTCGAACAAGTTATTAAACTGTCAATGTGCATCCAACTCAAGGAGAAAAAAGCGCCTCTACATGAGAGGATATTTTAATATGCCGCGATTGTGTTTACGACTGAATTCTTGAATGGAATTCAAAGAAAGTTAAAAAATTACAAAATTTTAATTATTAAATTAATTTTGTTTAAATAAAAAAATTTTTGCGATTAAAATTTTTTTGCATTATTTTTTTTTATAATACATGCATTATTTATTTTTTAATTGTTTCTAAATTCATTTACAAAAAATCATTTTTACAAAAAGAAGAATTTATACAGGCCTTTATATAATTAATGGTTTCTCCGAAAAAGAATGCAATCGAAAGGTTGTTTTTGATCCATTATAAGTTGATTTAATTTTTCCTTTCATCAATTTTTTTTTTTAATAACACAAAATTAATTCAAAGGGGAAATTTTTATTACAACCTATTATTGTGTTGATTAAAATTTTAATGACATTTTTATATGTTTTATATAATTAGATAATTAATATTCAAATGAAATGTTCCAAGTTTGTCAACTTTTTTTTATGTATTATATTTAAAAAAAAAATTTGAAATACTCAAAAGAGTGATATATTTTATAGAATTTTTTTTTTACTAAAATATTCTTTTTAAGTATTTAATTAATTTAATAATTAAAATTCAATTAAAAACTTCGATGAATTGCTTTTATTTTGATAAATACGTATATTAAATTGTCAGCTTTGAATAAACCAGTTGATTGTCCTTGACCTGTGGCTCAGAAATAGAGTATTAACTTCTGGTGTCGAAAGTCGAGGGTTCGAATCCCGTCCCAGACAAAAATATTTATTTCAATTAAATTGTATACCAATCAATTGAATAAATATTGACGGGATCTAAATGGTTTCTGATACCCAAAAAGACCTTAAATAAATTAAAAAAAGCCCTTTGCACGCTATTGAGTAAAAATTAACAAAATAACGAATTTCACTTATGGAAAAATAAATTATTATGGGAGTTGTTTGTTATAGAACACATTTGTATCAATTATTTAATAAAAATATAAATACTATACAACGTTTCGACTGCTTATTCTGTGGACGTTTTCAAGCGAACAAGTGACTCAAGTGAACTAACCTCTAAGGGTCCGTTACGTGCATTTTATATGCAACAATCATATTTAAAAAACTTATGTAACATCATGCTTTTTATGTAAACACTTGATTTGTTGATTGTGTCTAACTTCATGGGAATGATTGTAGATGGCGATGATGTTTGTATATTTATGGGAATGAGTGTAGATGGCGCTGGCGTTGTTGGATATAAAATGCATTTGGCGGTCCCTTAGAGGTTAGTTCACTTGAGACGGGGCAAGTTCACAGTAAGTGCAGAGTAAGCAGTCAAAACGTTGTAGAGTATTTATATTTTAATAAATAAATTATATAAATGTGATCTATAATTAAAAACTCCCATAATAATAATAATAATACAAACCACAAAACCTTTAATAAACAATAATAAACAAAATACTATATCTCGATATTTATTAGCTAACAAACACTTTTATTAATTTCTCTTTAGTCGTCTCTTTTCTACGTCTATCACGTAATAATAATAATTCAGATTAGAGATTATAAATTTTTTCAATGGTATTTATGTTAGCAAAATTTCTCTTAACACGGTAGAGATTTTATTGGAAGTATACTTAGATATTTTCATTATCTACCTTACATTATTTGAAAATTCTTTAAATAAAAGGAATATTTAAATATTACGTATTATAATTAAATTTTTTCTAATAATAAACAGTCTAAAATATATTTTCAAAACAATGATAAATATTTTATATTAAATAAAAAATGCCGAATTTAATAATATAAACATATTTGGTTGTTAGATTTTAATCTGGCTTGTGCTTCTCGAACTGTAAACTATTTTCTAATCTCATTCCATCCAACGAAGCTTTTTCTTCAATATATATATATATGCTTGCTTTTTATTGAAAAATGCTTTCGTTATAAAGAAAAAAGTGAACAAACATACAAACAATTTTTGTGTTTCATCTTTGTTTGCTTGTTCTTAGGCAAATTCTGACATTAAGTGTACAAAGGGGTGGAAACGGGTTAGGGAATGGTGTGGTGTGGCTCGAGATCGTATATGAAGGGACAGGGAGCCTAAAGTCTTTTGAGGGGTTCAGCAATTTTGAGTGGAATTCTTTGAGCGTTTACAGAGCGCTAATTGAAGCGACGCCGTCAAAGATTGAAATAAATTGACTGGCGACGTGCGTTTCGTCGATTGCCGACTCGAGATAAATCTCATCCAAAACATTAGACATGCAAAAAAGAGGAAAGATAAAAAAAAAAAAAAAAAAAAAAACTAAAGGTTCTTGACTTCCAAATGATGCATGAGTTAAGCGTGAAGCACGAAAATTTAACTTAGGTGTTAAATAATTTGCTGCATTGTAAAATTGGTTAAATTCCTTAAGTTTTAAAAAGTGTCTTTTAAACCAAAACAGTATCATTTTGTCACTTCTCTTTCAATTTGTGTAATAAAATTTATTTTTTATTAAATTTAAATATTTTAATTAATTTTTTAAAGTCTACTTTGAATCTGGGCATTAATTCATTAGTCTTTAAAATGCTTGAATAGAGAGTTTTTAATAAAATACGCAACACAAAGATTCACGCCCTTCTTATCAATTGAAAAAAAAAAAATTTCAAAAGAAAAAGAAAATTACCAGTCTTAGCGTTCACTAAATCATAGTCAGTTTTTCATCATTTCAATTAATAATCCCTTTCATTTGTGTCAAGACTTCTTTTTATTCAAGAGTGATGGAGAACGTGTTTACCGCAGTAAAATAAAATTTAAAAAATCTGAAACGGCAAGCAGCAGTATGCTCTATCGAGACAAGAATCAAGAACGCCCTTGTTGTTATGCAAAATCTTCTCAGGTCTGGTTACTTTTCTGCCTATTTGATAGGCAATTTTTACTTTCTCTTACCTATGTATATATGTAATATATATATATAGAGAGAAAGTATTGGATTCATGTCAAAAATTCGATGTCGAGATTTTGATGGATCTTCACGTTTTGAGGTCCCCTGAATCCAAAAAAGTGGTTTTCGCGACATGGTCTGTGTGTGTGTGTGTGTGTGTGTGTGTGTTCAATTTTAAGCATGAAGGAATTGAGCTATGAGGTTGAAATTTTATATTTAAGTTTAACACCCCCCGGGACCGGAAAAATAAGCTTTTAATCAAAATCGGCCAAAGAGTACTAGTACTTTACTGATGTACTTTTTCAGTTTTTTTCGATTTTCTCAAAATTTGCTCCAACGATTTTTTTTAAAATTCAAAAATCAATTATTTTTTAGATGCTCTTTAAAATGTATATTCTCATTTTGCGATTGAAATCTTCTGAAGACCACTTTACTCTTGTACTCCATAGAAAAGATAGGAGAAATGGTTGCCATGGTAACAAAATATAAATATTTTCCCATACTTATAAATTTTACATCTGAATTCATCATATGTTCCGTACTGTCGGGAACTAAATATATGTCGACACAACAAATCTGGTGTGACAAGCACAGTACACAACTTTCGATTACCGAAGGTAAGAGAAAGTTGTGTGCTGTGCGCCAGTCACACCAGATTTTTTCTTTATCGACACGAGAGGCGCCACTAATCAAGAACGCCTTGTAGTTATGCAATATCTTTCCAGGACTGGTTACTGTTCTGCCTATTTAATAGGCAAGTTTTTCTTTATCGACACGAGAGGCGCCACTAATCAAGAACGCCTTGTAGTTATGCAATATCTTTCCAGGACTGGTTACTGTTCTGCCTATTTGATAGGCATGTTTTTCTTTATCGACACGAGAGGCGCCACTAATCAAGAACGCCTTGTAGTTAGGCAATATCTTTCCAGGACTGGTTACTGTTCTGCCTATTTAATAGGCAAGTTTGAATACGATCTTAGTTATCTAATTACTAAACCTTTTCAACAAATTTGTTATAGTACAAGTACTCGAATACAAATAAATAAAATTTTTTAGATTTATCTGAAAAAATTAGTCAGGTGTTTATATTAATTAAAAGATATAAATAAAACACTTGGTTTTATGTTTTCGAATATTTATTATTATAAATTAACTTAATCGAGTGTTTTTATTTTAATTTGCAAAATTAAATTAAAAAACACAAGTTAATATTGTTTCAATATATTATTTATTAGTAAAAAAAACTTAATAAACATTTCGACATTTTTCATTTTCAGAAGTAATACAAATTTCTTCTTTGAATGTCGAAATACGTAAATGGTGTTTATACGTAATAAAAAAATCTGGTGTGACTGGTCGCACCAGATTTTTTTGTGTCGACATATATTTAGTTTCCACCGATATATTAGAATTCAAGAAGTAAAATTTATAAATATGGGAAAATATTTTGTTACCATGGCAACCATTTCTCCTATCTCTTCTATGAAGCACAAGAGTAAAGTGTGCTTCAAACAATTTTGAGGGCAAAATGAAAATATACATTTGAAAGGGCTTCTAAAAAATAATTGATTTTTGAATTTTAATCAAAATCGTAAGTGCGAATTTTGAGAAAATCAAAAAAAAAGTGAAAAGGTACATCAGTAAAGTACTAGTACTTTTTGACCGATTTTGATTAAAAGCTTTTTTTCACACTCCCGGGGAGTGTCTAACTTAAATATAAAATTTCAGCCTCATATCTCAATTCCTTCATGCTTAAAATTGAACACAAACAGACACTTCTTGTTATGCAAAAATTTTTGACATGAATCCAATACTTTCTCTCTATATATATTAACATATATAAGAGAAAGTTAAAAGTAATATATTGAAAAATATAAACTTGTGTTTTTAATTTAATCATAAGAATTACCAATTAAGTCAAATTTAATTTCAGCCTGATCATAATAATGTAATAAAATTTAAATTTGATCAAACTACCATAAGCTCTTATATAAATTTATATTAGGCCTATTGATAAAAAAAAGCACACCTTGGAAATAATCTTCGTTAAAGAAGTGACATGCTAACTAAGAGAGCTTATAGGAATCAGGAGCTTAATGAGTATTTAAACTAAATAGGCCTATCAGGGATTTAAGTAGATTTTCAGCTAGCTGATTAAGGTTCGTTAAATCTAAAAGTTAAGATAACGATATGGAGTGGGATGAGTTAATTAGTTTGCATTTAAAGCGATAGAGATCTTGACTAAATAATTTTGACAATTTTTAAGTAGGAAAATTGAATTTATATAATTATTGTCATCATAATTATGGCAAATTCTTAAAGAGATAATTACAGATTTATTTTAGTATCTAAGACCCACTTAATTTACTAAGATATTTTAAATTAACTCGATGAAATTATTTCCGTTGTAATTAATTTTACACACTCAACGACCTAAAAACTATTTGTTTTAAAAATTTAATCCAAAATATATAATTTTTTTTTTTTTTATTTAATTATCCTTTTATCTCTCCTATTTTCTTATTCACCTGCTTTTTTTTTAATTCCTTTTATTTTCACTTCTAATATTTTTTTTTTTTGGTTATCTAGACTAGAAATCTTTTTGATGAGATTAATTTCAAGTTCCCATTTTCTCAGTCTTTATTAAGAATAGCCGTCGTTTTATTCTCTTCTGTTATCCGTCCCTCTTCTCTTCATCTTCTCCACCATATTTTTAATCTCATAACGCTTTCTTATTGTATTCATTTGATTTTTTTTTGTCTCTGCATAGCTAATCTTTTAAGCATTCAACATTTGTTATGATTTTTTAATGATTTTATGTATATAATGTTTATTCATTTAAAAATTAAACTAGTAGACAGATGAATTTTTAATTTTTTTTTTTTTATAGAAGATTGAAGACAAAAAATTAATTTATTTCTTTTGTAATTAGCAAAATTCGAATCTTAGTTAACTCAAGAATTCCGATAAATAGTATTGTA
Source organism: Euborellia annulipes (assembly GCA_023213315.1). NCBI lineage: Eukaryota > Metazoa > Arthropoda > Insecta > Dermaptera > Anisolabididae > Euborellia > Euborellia annulipes. The sequence goes on from JAKCPI010022805.1 coordinate 295,238, forward strand.
AAAAATTGATTTCTTATAAAAACATTTAGTCATAAAAATTGGGAATATTTTAAAATGATTTTTGTATAAAAAATATAATTTGAGAACATTTCTTCTGTGGTGGGCAAAACCGTAAAAAAAACTCTTAAAGAGACTTTCTTAAAAAAATGTCAGTCTTAGCTGGACGTGGTCGTCATCCACTTATTCATAAAATTGGCCTTTATGCGGAGATTTGAAGATTGTATTGTAGTTTCGATAATATACAAATAATACGATGTCTAATTCGGTTTACAACCAAGCCAATGTCACTGTGATAAAACTATGATGTCCCATTTATTTATTTGTTTATTATTGACTTATTATTATTATTAATTTGTAGGAATGAAGTTCTTTAAAGCGAACTTCAGGAACTTCTTCACGAAACAAAAAAGCGTTACAGAGCTCGAGCTCAGGCGGAGGAAGGCGAGGCTAGCCGAAGCAGGCGAGGCTAGCCGAAGCCCGGCGAGGTTAGCCGAAGCCTAGCGTGGCTAGCCGAAGTCTGGCGAGGCTAGCCGAAGCCTGACGAGGCCATGTTCACCTATCACCGGCTTTATCATCTCTCTATCTCTTTCTATATTATTTAAAAAATAAAAGAATTATTTTTTTTTTAACAAATGGCGTTCCGCCGCTCATTTGCTTGTTTTAAAAATAAATAATTTTTTTCTTTTTTAAATAATATTCATATTAAATTATATTCGGAGTTGAAGAAAAAGCGTGAGGAACTTCGTTCCTGGCGGGGGTCCCAGGACCGTTTGCTTTGTTTATATTTTCGGTTTACTATAGAGGCTCTTGTATTGTGTTGGAGTCAGGTCGGAGACGCTAATGGCCTTAGAAGCTGAAGTGCTCAATAATAATAATAATAATAATAATAATAAATTATTGTACAAACAAAATTCTAAATATTATTCTGAAATTACAATCAAAATTATAAACCCTGAATTAGCTCTATTCACATAAAAACATTTAACATATCAAAATAAATGTAAATTTTTTTAATTTGTTAGCTGATTTTTTTATTCACTTCAAACAATTTCTTCAAATTAGTAATGATTTTATTTTTGTTTCGATAGATGAAGGGGTGTGGACCAGAGAACGGGGCATAGGGGGTGAGAACTCTTAAGTTGAAAAGTAAATTGTAATTTCAAAACAAAGAGCAACTCTAACCAACGATTAAAATGCATTAGTAAGCCACACTAAATCCCGATGAATATAACCTCAACAGAGAGAGCTGGTATTCATACAAACTCCGTCGTCCATAGAAAGAGTCTCTGCGCCTCGCCAATTTGTTTAATTAATGAGATGGAGCCAAAGGAAGGCTGCAACGAGTGCGAATGAGATGGAGAAAACAACGACTTCTGAAATCCATACCTCAGCCTCGAATTATGACTTTTTAAAATTTAAAATTGTATTAAGCCAGATAAAAACAAATGCAAAATAAATTCCTATTAGCTCTATTTTTTTATATTGTCCTCTAATTTATTTTTATTAGGAGTTGTTAATGGCAAATTTCAAAAGTGAGATGAATGTTGATCTTTATGTTGTAATCTCCATAATAAATAATTCAGGATTTTCTTTAAATAAATTTAAATAAACATTAAGTAAAAAATATTAACATAATTTTTTTTTTTGTTCAAATATAGAACAAGGATTTACAAAAAAAAAAAATGTAAAATTTTTTCAAATTCTGGAAAGTCAATAAAATATTTACATACCATAATAGTGATAAATAAATTTTGAATGTTTTTGAATAGGATCCCATCAAATAAAAGTACGATAGAAAATTACTTAAATTTCCAATTGAATTTATTCTAAAATTAATAATTAATAAAATATTAAAATAAAAGTAAAATTAACGTATATATATAAATATTTTTAACTTTTTTTAAATTCTTTTTTTTTTCATTTTATCACTGAGTTTATCACGAATGTGTTTATTAAAGCTTTTGTGCACTGTATTATTATTATTATTATTATTGGATTTTTTAATTATATACCACATTTGTTATTAATTATTTATTAAAAATATAAATACTGTCAACGTTTCAACTGCAATCGTTTTCAAGTACTGTGCACTTTCTCTGGCTCAAGGAAACTAACCGTTACTACCGTTACTTGTATTTTATATACAACGGCTTCATCACCATCTACAGTCATTCTTATGAAGTTAGGCACAATCATCAAAGCAAGAGTTTACATAAAAAGCATGATATTAGCTACAATAATTTGATTTTTTAACATAGATGGTACAAAATATTATTAAATTATTCCAAAAATATATACATTTAAAACAATAATCAACCTTAATATCTAATTAACGTTCAAATCTTATCTAATCAAATTCAAAAATCTTATTGTAGCATCATGCTTTTTATGTAAACACTTGCTTTGATGATTGTGTCTAACTTCATAGGAATGACTGTAGATGGCACTGAAGCCGTTGTATATAAAATCCAAGTAACGGTTAGTTCCCTTGAGTCGGAGAAATTGCACACTACTTGAAAACGACTGCAGAATAAGCAATATACAGTATTTATATTTTTAATAAATAATTATAACAAAATGAGGTCTATAATTAAAAACACCCATAATAATTATCAATGAGTTCCTCACCTGCTTAAATTGGATAAGTATGAAGAAGATTCTTTATAATAAAATGTTTGAACATTTAAATACGAAGTGAATAGGTAATATTTTGAAATTTTGTTTTTATAAAAAATATTACAGAAAAAGTTTATTTATTTAAATTTTTATTACCTCAAGTCTCAAAATGTCTGGATTCGTCAATGTGGAAATGTTTTTTTTTTTTTTTTTTTTTTAATAATAAAATAGAAATAGAAGATGAAAACATCTCAGAGGCACTATTATATATATATATATATATATATATACTGTATATTTATACACTGGCAAAGGAACCTCAGCTACAATGTCCCAAAACCACATGGCATCCTTGACGATCCTCAGGGCATCCTGCCAACCACTTTCCACAATTCGCCCCGAAAATTGAAAGCCCTTCCCTTTGACTCCTTTTGAATTCGCACACAGACCACACACTGTGCCAACTTGTTGGCAAAAGAATCCCCAGGGGTAATTCAGTTACACCCCTGGCAGTCACTTCCTCCCACTTGAGAATGTCTTATGGCTTTAGTCAATCATATTATACCCTTAAGGCTTGAATTATGCTAATTATAAAAAATATTTCTTAAAATTTTCTATTCATTTTTTTTTTTTTTTTTTTTGAAAAGAAGAAGAAAGAAAAAACCGACCGACCGCTTTAAAGAAGAAAAAAATCTTTTGAATATACATCCTTTGAATAAACTGGCTTGAAATATCTACGTTCTAAATCTAGCTATTATGTCGCCACCCATTCTCAGGTCGAGGGAAAATATTTGCTCTTAACTGGCTTAAAGGTTACAAAATCTAATCATAAATTGTATAAAAATTATCTCAAGTTAATAAAAATAAATAAAAATAAAATAGAATAGGCCTATTATAATATATAGGTACAAAAAGAAAAACTTAAATTTTTTATAATTAAATATTTTGGTATAATTAAATAATTTAAATTTTATAATATAATATATTTAAGAATAATATTAATAAAAATCTGGTGTGAATTGTCGCACAACACACAACTTTTGATATATTTCCGACATTTGGATTCAAAATATAAAATTTATAGACATGGGAAATATTTATATTTTGTTACCATGGCAACCATTTCTATATCTTTTTCCTATGAAGTACAAGAGTAAAGTGTGCTTTAAACAATTTTGATGTCAAAATGAGAATATGCATTTTAAAGAGGATCAAAAATATTATTGATTTTTGAATTTTAATCAAAATCGTTGTGAAAATAGAAAAAAATCGACCGATTTTAATTAAAAAATTATTTTCACGCCTTAGGAGGATACAGAACTTAAATATAAAATTTCAACCTCCTAGCTTTTTTTGTTGTTGAGATAATTTGTTCACATACACACAGACAGACATACCATGTTGCGAAAAACATTTTTTTGGACTCAGAGGACCTCGGAACGTGTACATCCATCAAAATATCGACATCCAATTTTTAACATAAATATATATTGAATATTAATATATATTAACATAAATAGCTAAGAGAAAGACTCTATTTAAAAAAATTTTACGATACTTCAAAATAAGATAAAAAATAAATATGTAAATCTAATTACTTGAAATATATCAATTAGTGTATACTCATGATATATGATTGAAAATATTCGATATATACCGGTATATATATTTTATTTTTACTAGTCTGAAAAGGCGTCTTTCTGAAATGTTATTGAATGTTTCAACTATTGCCTACGGTCGAGAGTTGAAATATTATCTGACTAATATTCTAATTTCAACATTTTTTTTTACTATTTTAATAGATTTTGTCTATTAAAAAAACTTCTATATTTTGAAAAGATGTAAAGGAAAACACCCCTCACTTGAAAATAAGATAAAAAAGATTTTCATCATTCTTATAAACTTAAAAAAAAACCTATGTTACTAATAAAGCATAGAAATTAAAGAATTTTTCTGTTTCTCCTGAATGAAATTGTAAAATTAAATAAAATTATCGTATATAATATGAGGTTTTCGTCCCAGTTTTATAAAGGTTTAAGAAAAACTTTCTTTGTTTTTTTTTTCTTTTATCAAACCTCCAATTGTTTTAACTTTCATTTTATATACATTTATTTTTTATTATCATTTAAAACTCTAACGTTCGGCATAGACTAATAATCATCAAAGCTATATAAAAACAGTATTTATGCGAGAGTATTATACATGAATAAAATTATTTTTGTTTAGTTTTTAATAAATGGATATTCATTCGTTTAATTTTATCCATTGATTTGAAATTGTGAATGAATAACATTTGAAAATGATATGGGAATTAATTTTAATTGATTCTCTATATATAATCTTTAAAAAAAAAAATTAGAAAAAAAAATTAATTTTTCCAATTAAACATCTATTGAAAAAAAATTCAAAAGAATGAAATTTTAAACTTTATATTATTCTGATATTTATACTACATTAAATTTTGAGGAAATCCCGCTCTTAAAGACGCATTATTTATTTAAAAATCGTTAAAAATACTAATTAATTAATTTTGAGTTTTTATTGCCATGTTTTTTTGATTAATATACAATATTACAATTTTTAATCTCGTCCTGTTCTTTAATATAATTATGATTTAAATTTCTATCCTTTAAGGAAAGAGAAGACCCTTAAAGAGGAGGAAAAGAAATTAGAGTATAAAAGAAAAAGAGAACTCAAGGAATAAGTAATGAATTGTTTTTTAACAATTTAGTATCATAAAAAATTTTATATTTTTGTGATTTGTTTTTCTAAATTATACTTGAAGACTGTTTTTGTAATTTCAATTTCATCTTTTTTAATAGAAACTAAATAATATAGATATAAATGGAAAGTAAATAGTAAATTTATGAATTACAGCTAGAGGTCTAGAAAACAAAACCAAGATGGCCGCCCATTACAACTCCAACGCCATCTGAGCTGAAGTTAGAAACAAGATTCAATTATACAAATACACCACAGTTTACATGAAAACAAGTATCTTCATTTAATAACAATAACTGTGAAAGCTTTAACTCTCAAATTATAAATCGATAATTGTAATTAATTTAAGTGTGTCCAACCCATTTGATCTTTAAAGAGAGTGAATTCAACAATAGTAACTTATAGAAGCTCTCAATATGACAGTTTATGTTTATATTTTTTTGTAGCGACAAGTTGATATGATTAATTTGAAAAATTTTTTAATTGATTTACTTCAAACTTTTTTTTTCTTCTCATCCCAATTAATTTGTATACGCCAGTGTTATTTCATCAAACGGAATTTTTTTTTTTGACAATATTTTTGCAATTTCTATCATTTAGGTTGGTTGGTGATAGAATTATTTATTAGCGCCCTTTGAGTAGATAAGTTTATTTTAGGAAGCAAATGAATTAATTAAAAAAATAATTAAAAACACAACCATATTCAGTTGGCAATCGAAGTCGTAGCAGAAACGGGATTAACTGTCAATTCAAATATAGAGAGCCGTTCAGATCGATTTAAACGGAATGGATTGCGAATAATTTTTCATTTTTTGATAAAATCAGTAAAAAAAAAAAATACTTTTTCTGAAAATGACACATACTCATTATTATTTTAACATTTTATATTAAAAAATCTGGTGTGACTGTCGGTAATCAAAAGTTGTGTGCTGTGCTTGTCACTCCAGATATTTTGTCTTGAGATATATTTAGTTTCCGACAGTATGGTACATTTGAATTCAAGATCTATAATTTATAAACAGAAAAATATTTAGATTTTGTTATCATGGAAACCATTTCTGCTATCTTTTCTATGAAGAACAAGAGTAAAGTGGTCTTAAGAAGATTTCAATGGCAAAATGAAAATATATATTTTAAAGAGTATCTAAAAAATAATTGATTTTTGAATTTCAAAAAAAATCGTTGGAGGAAATTTTGAGAAAATCGAAAAAAATACATCAGTAAAGTACTAGTACTTTTTGGCCGATTATGTTTAAAAGCTTATTTTCACGCTCCAGGGAGGTGCCTAACTTAAATATAAAATTTCAACCTCGTAGCTCAATTCCATCATGCTTAAAATTGAACACACACAGACACCCAGACAGACCATGTCGCGAAAACATCTTTTTTGGGTTTAGGAGACCTCAAAACGTGTATATCCATCAAAATCTCGACATCGAATTTTTGACATGGATCTAATACTTTCTCTCTCTATATATACCGTGCAGAGAAAAGATATTGGACAAGCTCGCGTCTGCCTGGCTTTTGAGCCTTACGCATGGGCAACCATTTACAACAGTCTGTATAGTTAGTTGCTTCCAAATGGACATGTCCCCTGCAGGGTTCTCTTAACAACAACTCAATATACAGACTTTTGTAAATGGTTGCCTGTGCGTGGGGCTCAAAAGCCAGGTGGACGCCAGCTTGTCCAATATCTTTTCTCTGAACGGTATATAAATATATATGTATAGGTAAGAGAAAGTTAAAAAATAAATACAAATTAAAAAAAAGTAGTAAGGTTTGTTGGTGAAATTGAATTTTTTATTTAGAAGGCCAAAATCCTAAATCTCGACATGATCGCAATACTTTCTCTCTCTATATAGTTCATATATGGACCCTGTTATGCAATGGTGTGACAAAGACCAAAAAATTCAAAATTGAGTTAAGCACGGAATATTGTTTCAAATGCTTTAATTAATAGTATTTTTTATGAAATATGTCCTAAAAAAATTTATATTTAATGTTACTTGCACAATTGACAAGAAAAATTATATATAATCCAATGAAAACAAAAAACTTTAATGTTGATTTTCTCAAAACTCGATGTTTGGTCTTTGACACACCATTGCATAACAGGGTCCATATAGGGTAAGAAAAAGTAAAAACACTTGATCGATTAGGGGACTGACTATGTTTATAATCATTTTAAAACACATGAGTTTTGGTTTTTTGTATTTCCAGTGATAATTATATTTGGCACGAGTCTAGGAAGTAAAAAATAAATATCCAACTTCCCCTCCCATAACTCTTCAATTTCCTGGAGGTTCTTACCTCAACGAAATCAATTTCTCTTATGTGAACTTCGTTAAACGATGTTAAATAATAAATACCGGCAGATTTTTCATTGAAACGAGGCAGGTATAACGAGTGACCGTATCTTGTTCTAAAAATGGTTGCCTTCTCTCCTTTTTTTTTTTGTCTGATTAATGTCCCTTATTTCTCAAAGGCTGAGCCAAGCGCTATAACTTTTTGTTCCAATCGCTTCAGATTTTCTCGTCTGTTGACATATCGTCCGATATTCCTTCCGTTTTCTTTTGTTTTAAAACGTACATTTTCAAGAGTTCTTTTTAACTTTATCTTCAGATTTAAATTTACGTAAACAAAGAACGAAAATATAATCCGCCTAGTCCAATTTAGTCGAGTGAAATTAATTAAAACAATACGTTTGAAAAGATCCTTAATATAGGACAATGAATGTTTTGCAAATAAACCATAAGTAAAATAAAGCCTAACAGAGGAATAAATAATTCATACGAAAATTGAAATTTGGACATTGTACCGATTTGTGGCGGTCATGCATTTAAATTATATTTGCCCCCCCCCCTCCAAGGCTTTGGAAAAAATAGTAAATTCTGAGCTTAGCTCCTAAAAACAAACAAACTCATACTCTTTCTTTATAAATAAGTATAGAAGATGGTATAGATAAACATATAGAGGTATATACATAGACGTAGCCAGGGAGGGGGGGTTTGGAGGCTCAAACCTCGCCCCCATGGGACCCAAGCCATGTCTTTCTATACATATACATCTTTATATACATATAAACATATATATAACTTATATGTTTATATGTATATAAATTAAGTATCACAGGAAGTAAAAATATTTTTGCCCCCCCTCCCCTGAAATGACGTCCCTGTTTTAAATATTGTCATAATTACTAATCAAAATTGTAACAATAAAATATATTAATTGCCGTCTCTTGTCAAGGGAGACAATTATTATATTACTGACAAGGATAAAAAAATTTAAAAAATTATAAATAGAACTTTGAGTGACATAGCTACTTGGAGTAGTTTACTCCGAGTTGGAAACTAGACACATGAATTATAAGTGCACAAAATTAGAAAGGTCGAAATAAAATAGTTTTTTATTTTCTATAAAAAATATGAAAAAAAATATTATTTTTTTTTTTTCAAAAATCGTTCCAAATTACATTTAAAAAAAGTTATTAAAAAAAATTGTCCTGAGAAAGGACGAGATTGTCATCCGACAAAATAAAAAGTCTTATTTGCTTTGCAAATAAATTAACTTATTAATTACTTTTCTATATGATACTTAAAATATAATTAAATGATGAATTTATTTTATATTTTTATATTTTAATTTATGCCGACTTTTGAAAATTATGAAAGTGAAGATGAAGTAATATGTAGTTGAAATGTTGAGAGCAGCTTGTTTATTTTCATTTCTGAAATTTGATTTAATTAAAAAGTTTCAGATTAAGTTAATTACTATACATTAATGATGATCAGTTCTTTGAAATTGTGCTAATTTGCGTTTATAGAAATTGAGGCTTAAATCAATATAAACTTTAAATTCCCAGAGCTTTGAGAAATTGCAATTAAACTTTATATTTAAGTTTCTGATCACTTTCCGTAAATTTACTGGTCAAGGCATATAAGAAGAATGTAAATAGGATTTTCTATTTCAAAAGTAAAATAATTTTAATAACTTGATATCTTCAATTAATATATAATTTTAATATTTAAAAAAGGTAGTATTTACTAATATAGCAAAAGTAGCGGTATATTACCCTCATAAGCTGCCTAAGTAATACATGAATGAAATACTATACCCCAGGTAGAAATTTATCTTAGTCGGACAAGTTATTAGCTTAGAATTAGCTTTATTTAAGCTTAGAGTCTAAGATAGTTTTTTAAGCTTATTTCTAGCTTATTATTAGCTTAATATTAGCTTATTATTAGCTTATTATTAGCTTATTATTAGCTTGTTATTAGCTTATTATTAGCTTATTATTAGCTTGTTATTAGCTTGTTATTAGCTAGTTTCCTTAGGTTGCTGCTATCTTATTTCTAGCTTATTATTAGCTTGTTTTTAGCTTATTATTAGCTTGTTTTTAGCTAGTTTTCTAAGCTAATTTCAAGGTTCGTTTTTATCTTGGATATCTAGCTTAAAGCAACCTTGCATTCCATTGATACTATAAGGTTGTATTGTATTCGAATAAGTAATTACTTTTATCTTAAGGTACTGACCAGGGCCGCAGGCAAACCCCCTCCCCCCCCCCCCTCCATAGCACCTGCTCTTCTATCAAATGTATATAAAAAAAATTTTAATTGGAGAAAAATCATTTTGAATAATTATTCTTAATAAATATAAATTTGGCAGAGTATCAGTATATGAAATAAAATTTAAATAATAAATTTTTTAATTACTTAGAATGAGTGTAAATAGTAATCTAATATTATTCTTGAATTTTAACTCTTTTATTTATAATTTAAAAAAAGACCCCCTGCCTACCTGGAAAAACCCAAAAAGGGGAAGCATTTGTAAACAAAAGAATTTACAGTTAGAGTGGACACAGGCAGCTTTGGTCAGGTTAGTCTACTCTAAACTTTAGGCCTGATAGGATCGTGAATTTTTTTTTTAGAATTTAAATTTGTGTTTTAAAATTCGAGGGGTGCAAACTAATTTTTTAAATATCTCTTTTGCCCCCCCCCCCCTGAAAGACGCTATTCATCATTTATGTAAGTATATTTATTACATATAAAATAAATAAGAAATAAGCTTAAATGATTAAATATTTTTTTTTAGATTTTTAGGTCCAGTGCTAAGTGCTTGGTTTCATAAAGATTATAACATGGTGATTTATTAACTGCATGTTTTAAAATAAATATATATTGATAAATTATGTGATTTCTCATTTTTTGTAAAAAGTGGACTTACACCACTTTCAAAATAAATGGTCCATATATATGTATTTTATATCTTTTGTTTGTGTTGGAAAAATATTTTAAATAAAAATTTTATTTTTTGCAAATACTTTTTTTTAACTCAAAATACCATACCTTGCCCTTAACTAGTTTTGTTAGCTAATTTTAAGCTTATTTTAAGCTAATTCCAAGCTTATTTTAAGCTAACAAAACAACCTTGCCCTTAGCTAGTTTTGTTAGCTAATTTTAAGCTTATTTTAAGCTAATTCCAAGCTTATTTTAAGCTAACAAAACAACCTTGCCCTTAGCTAGTTTTGTTAGCTAATTTTAAGCTTATTTTAAGCTAATTTCAAGCTTATTTTAAGCTAACAAAACAACCTTGCCCTTAGCTAGTTTTGTTAGCTAATTTTAAGCTTATTTTAAGCTTATTTTAAGCTTATTTTAAGCTAACAAAACAACCTTATTTTTAGCTAGTTTTTTTAGCTAATTTTAAGCTAATTCGGTAAGCTTGCTGCTAGCTTAGAAAAGCGTTACAAAATAAGCTTAAACTAAGCTAATTTTGTTAGTTAATTTTAAGCTTAAACTTAGAAAATTAGCTTAATATTAGCTAATTTTAAGGTTGAATTTCTACCTGGGACGTATATGCCTATTTAAAATTTTTTTGTGATTTTATATACAGTGTAAATATAGGGCTAAGGGATATATATACATATATATTTATTTATAAAAATTTAGTCAATATTGATGGTATGGAAAAATCTGGTGGGAACGTCACACAACACAAAATTTTCTCTTACCTACGGTAATTGAAAGTTGTATTATGTGCTTGTCACTCCAGATTTTTTGTGTCAATATACTGTATATTTATTTTCCTACAATAGTCCTGCGGGACATTCACCTTCAAAATTTAAAATTTATATACATAGAATGGATATTTATATTTTGTACCATGGCAACCATTTCTCCTATCTTACCTATGAAGTACAAGATTATAGAGTATTTCAAACAATTTTGAGGACAAAATGAGAATATACATTTTAAAGGCCATCTAAAAAAATAATTAAATTATGAATTTTATCGTTAAAGCAAATTTTGAGAAAATCGAAAAAAATTGAAAAAGTACATCAGTACCCACATAATAACCAAAAATCGGACATTACAACGCCGCAGGGACGTTCTGCGATGTCCCAAAGTTGCAGCATCATCCCATCGACGTCTTAATGTCCGATTTTTGGTTGCAGTGCTATGAGGGTAGAGTATTAGTACATTTTGTCTGATTTTATTTTAAAAGCTTATTTTTGCGCCTCGGGGGGTTACCTAATTTAAATATAAAATTTCAACCTTATAGCTCATTTCCTTCATACTTTACTGTGATCACAGCATAGGCGTAGCCAGGGGGGTTTGGTGGCTCAACCCCCCCATGGCCGTCCATGGCTAGATAATTTAAGCTCTGTAATACAAATTATATTTCATATAGGGTAAGAGAAAGTAAAATTTAATAATTTACTCTAGCTAAAAAAAAACCCAAAATGATTTATAAATACCCTAAAATAATCTTAAATTTTTGAAAAAATTTTCTTAAACCCCCCATCAAAGATTTCTGGCAACGCCTATGGATCACAGATAGACAGACCCACTTTTTTGGACGGACTCAGAGGATCTCAAAACTTATATTTCCGTTAAAATCTCGACATCGAATTTTTTACTTCAATCCAATACTTTCTCTCTCTATAAATATATATAAGAAAATAAAAAGAAAGTGTTTAATTTAAGTAAAAACCAGTTATTTTGTCTCATTTATTAGGAAAAAATTATTTTGGATATCTTTAAATAATTATTATTATCTATATTTAGATACATTTATAAAGAATAAAAATGAGTGTGACCGCACGACCTGAGGAAGATATTCAAAATTATTATAATAGCAATTGTCTATTTCTCACTCGCTCCCCTGAGCGTGACGTGACGCATCAGACTCATCCTCCAACAACAATTGTGCCTAAAGAAGTTTTCATTTTAATTCTTTATATAAAATAATTTCAACAAGTTCCAAATTCAGACAGTGATAGATAGACACAGAGCAATATAGATGGTGAATTTATCAATATATATAGATATAAGTTAAGTAGAAGATGGAGAAGGCGAGAAATGAAGCCGCCCGTCCCTCTTCCTACTATTGATAGAGTAAATGATCCTTTAATTCGCCTGGTCTGCAGATGGAAGAGGAGGATGGTTCGCGAGTGCTCTGGGCAGCCAACGCCTTCGGCTTTGTTCCCTTCTTCGTGTTCCCATCGAACCCTCACCTTACTTTCACCATCTTCTGCTATCTCCCCATCCACATGTCAATGGCAAACGGGCCGAGCAATTAGCCTCGACTTCCACAAAGATCAATTATCAACGCGAGGAAATCTCCGGTTCAGCTATTGATCTATCCGAGGAGGACCTCTTGCCGATCCGATAACCGGTCTTTGGAAAGAGGGGATGGGGAGGGTGCAATTAACTTGAAATTCGAAGTATAAACCGGATAAGAGAAAAAATTTCCTTGTGGTAAAAAAATATTCAAAAGATCAAATGAAATATTTTTATTTAACTATTGTTGTGGATGTATATTGAGAAAAATTATTTGAATTTCATTTCTTATTAACAATTTATTAATAACAATTAAGGTGACAATTTGTTATTAAAATTAACAAACAATTTGTGAAATATGATTATAAAAGAATACATGTAATTATAAAGACACAATAAAATTGGTTTGTTTGAAGTAAGAGTTGAAATATAATTATTTATAAAAACATTGTTGATTTATTGATGTGAACATTGTGAAGCAGTTTTCCATAGGAATGAAGTCTTATAGCCGATCATTAGTAGGCCTAGTATCAAATGGTTCCATCCATAGCAAATCATTAGTAGTAGTAAATAGTTGAAGAAATGAGTTTTCAATAGTATTTTCAATAGTATTATTATAATGTTAGTAACTGAGTAATATAGTCATTAGTATATATAGATAGAACTTGATAGAAATCAGGTAAATAAAATAGTAGTAAAATATAGTTTCTAATTAGCATATGCACATGTGAGTTTGAGTAAGTCATTATGAAAAAAATCATAAGTAGGGAATGGCGAGCTGACAGCCACAAGGAGGGAGGCAGTGGCGCTTCTCGGCCATGCCACTAGAGGGACTGGCGCGTGTTTATAAATGCGGCAACAACTATGTATATTTTATTTATGTACAGTCAGCTTCACAAGTGTCTGATGTGCTCGAGAGTGGAGCCTTGAGCTTAGTTATCTAAACAAATATTATTTTTAAAATAATGTCAAAAATCCGATGTAGAAATTTGGATGGAAATACACATTTCGAGTCCAAAAAAAAGTGGGTCTCTTAAAATTGTCTTTCTGTCTCTGAAAGTAAATGAACTATGTTGAAATTTTATATTTAAGTTAGGTACCAACCCGGGCACTCAAAATAAGCTTTTGAACAAAATCGGCCAAAAAGTACTAGCACTTTACCGATGTGCTTTTTCAGTCTTTTTCGATTTTATCAAAATTCGCTCCAACGATTTTGATTAAAAATCAATTATTTTTTAGATGCTCTTTCAAATGTATATCCCTTGAAATCTTTTGAAGCACACTTTACTATTGTTAAATTATTTATGAAATTCAAGTGGTCAGCTTGACTCCCTTGGCTAGGGTAACTCGTAGTCGCCATCCACTTATTCACTATGGATTAACTTTTTTCTCCAAACACCCAACATTTAGACAAATTACTGTGTTAAATAAATTAATTAAAACTAATAAAATAAAAAAAATTTGTTCCGGAGAAATTTTTTCTGTATTATAAGGTCGAAAAGTCCTAAAAGGCAAGTAACCAAATGCGACCAGGAAGTAGAATGATTTTGCCAAATTGACTTAATTAATTTTGCAATTAATGGAAAATCTTTTCCTTCTCTAACTTATACAATGCTAATGATATTTTTAATATTTTCTTCGTCCCAAAAAAAAGTTTAAGCAAATAAACTTGGTTACTTGTCTTTAACATATCTTTTATACGAGTAACTACAAGTTTAAGTATAGTTATAAATTTTTTTTTTTCATGTGTATAGATGATAAATAAAATAGTTCAAAACAAATCCCAGTATTAACTTTTTTTTTCTTCTTTTTCTTTTTTAATTGTGAGAGTTATTAAAACTTTTATAAAATTTTGCAAGTTGAGTTCAAGTAAAAGATTTGAACGTGAACACATTTGGAGGAGCAATAAAAACGTTATGTGATTTTTTTTTTATATATAAATGACAATTTATATGTGTACATCAATTAATACAAGTATTAATAAATGAGAAAATTTTTGTTTCATATCAAAAAATCCACGTCAAGATTTTGATGGATATATTTTCTGTTTATATTTAAGATTTCTGAAGCAAAAATAAAATACATAATTAGCAAGTTGCTTTTCTTTGTACTTCTGACGCAAGCTTCTCCGTTAATTTTCATTCTTCAATTTTAAAAGAAAATTCGATGAATCTTTTATTTTTTCAATAGGACCAGGTAAAATAGTAAAAAACCAGTATTTGAAATATAAAAAATACACAATCTTCTTCTTCTGTCCTCTCCTTATTCCCGCGATGCGGGGTCGGCGGACCTTTTTCCCTCCAAACCTATCATGCGTTTTTGGGGTCGGAAGAAATAGGACAGGCCGGCCCGTCGCATGGTCCATTGTTGAAAAGAGGAAGGAAGAGACAGACATATAAAGAACTGAAGGACTGCCTGTCCAAGCTCGGGCAGCTCGTGGTCGCCATCCACGTACCCACAAGATGTGGGCCCCTGAGCGAAATATAAAATACACAATACTTTCTCTCTCTCTCTCTCTCTCTCTCTATATATATATATATATATATATATATATATATATATTTCATATATAGATTAAGAGAAAGTAAAAAAAAACTTTTAAAAAAAGTATTTAAAATGTAATATACTAAATACTTAGAACTCGGGTAAGTTATTTGAAATACAAAATACGAATTACTTTCTCTTACCCTATATATGAAATATATAGAGAGAAAGTATTACGATCATATCAAAAATTCGATGTCAATATTTTGATGGATATACACGTTTGGAGGTCCGAAAAATTGAATCACTCAAATTGGTCTGTGAACAAAATATCTCAGGAACGAAAAGAGCTAGGATGTTGAAATTTTATATTTGAGTTAGGCACCCCCCCCCCCCTCCTTCCAAGGGGTGAAAATAAGCTATAGAACAAAATCGGCCAAAAAGTTTACTGATGTACTTTTTCAGTTTTTCAAGTAGTCATAGATATTTAACAGTTTTTTTTATATGTTTTATTTATATATGATATTTCATTTTTCCCTTAGGCCCGGACCCTTTCAAGAACAAAATTTTGATTAAAATATATATATTTCCTTTTAACCCCGGACATTTATAGTAGGTTAAAATTAAATATACAAATTAAACACTAGGTTATTTGTTTCAAAGGTTTTATTAATTAAAAAATTAACACTTGATACGTATTTCGACAATTCCTTGTCATCATCAGAAGTGATTACATTCTAACAGTTAATGATGACAAGGAATTGTCGAAATACGTATCAAGTGTTAATTTTTTAATTAATAAAACCTTTGAAACAAATAACCTAGTGTTTAATTTGTATATTTAATTTTAATTTACAAAATGTTTCAACGAGAACCAACGGTCGAAAGTTTAAATCTTATTTATAGTAGAATCAAAAAGCGTGCCGGTCCCGATTATTTTCTTTTTCATTTTCGGGGGAAAAACATTAATATCAAATTTATATGTATCATCCCATGACTTTGGTTTCAAGCTGGATGGAGGCAGGTGGCACTATCGCCCTCCCGGTAGCATCGTCACTGGGGATAATCCCCCGGATCATCCTCAAATCCCGCCCCGAAAAGTCCTATGGTTTGGGACAAAAGAGGAATTTCGTCCCCCCTCCCCCTTCCCATATACTGAGGTATGCCTCTAGATATATAATTACAAAGTAAAAAAAAGCAAATTTTCCTTTCATGTACGTCTTATTATAAATTAAAATACGTAAACTGTTGTTGTTTACTTCTGAATGTAATGGATAATATATTTTCTTGATTAAAAAACAAATTAAAATATCTCTTCTATCAAAATAAAAAAAAATATATTATGCTCATTATCTTTAGATATATGAATAAAAACTTAACAGTTGATTAAGAGAGAATTTTAAAGACTTTTTTTTTTACAAAGGACTTTTTTAAAAGACTGTATTTTTTAATACATTAAATTCTTTCCTTTGATCCAAATAGCATTCATTGTTCCAAATTCTTAAGTTTTTTTTATTTTTTTATTTATTTTAAATACATGGCGACTGTTTTTATTTGAATTTAATGGAAAAAAAGCAAAAAAAGCTGTATCGAAGAAAAGACAAATTGCCAATTTCAAGTCCTTTAGAAAAATTAGCTGGAAATAAAGACTTTAGAATATTTTTTTTCATTTTGCATTTTTTTTTTTTTAAATATATTCTATTTAATAATGAAATATTCGTATCATTTTATTGATTTTGTCTGAATTAAAAGAAAAGTAAAGAGTGAAAATTCATGAAAAGAAAGAATATTCACCTAAGATTTAGAAATTATATAATTGTAAATTAAATTTTTACTTTTCCATATTTGGACATTTTTAAGCATGAAGGAAATATGCTACTAGGTTGAAATTTTATATTTAAGTTAAGCACCCTCTTAAGTCTTAAAAATATGCTTTTAAACAAAATCGGCCAGAAAGCACTAGTACTTTACTGATGTTCATTTTCAGTTTTTTTCGATTTTTTCAAAATTCGCTCCAACGATTTTTATTAAAATTCATAAATTAACTATTTTTTGATGCTCTTTAAAAAGTATGTCAGTGAAATTTTTCTTGAAAATTGTTTTAAGTACACTTTACTGATGTGGAAGCATTCGTAGCTCGGCGCCATCTATGAATGGCGTGGTCAAGTTAGCCAGCACACGACTTTTTCATACTTTTGGTAATTTAAAGTTGCATTCTGTACTTGTTTACCAGAATATATATATACAAATAAAATTTTTAAGTGTTAATTTTTAAAATTTTATAATTTAATTTTCAAGAAAAATATTTTTCTCAAATCCTGGGAGGCTGGAGGGTAATTACCCCCTGTACGTATGAGTAGAAGTTGCTTATGAGATGCTTTTTTTAATTTTATGCTTATTGAACAAATTTTCATTCAAGATTTTTATGCTTTTCTAGGCACTTTTTTTTCATATTTTTATGCTTATTTGCCCGGTCTTTAGTGATAAAATATTAATTTTGAATTTTTTAAATACAATCAGAAGAAATCTATGGTATACATTGACGATCCCATTTCAATTTTAGAATAAAAAAAAAGCATTTGAAATTAATTATTTGTCAGATTTATTGTATAAATTTGAGCATAATAAGTATAAACCAAACCTATTAAAATAAAAAAAAAAAAAGTTATTTTAATTTGATCGTAGATCTTATCTTGGATTATTATTAGTAACCGGTAGGCATCAAGAGCAGACTTGCCTCTGGTTTTCGAATGCCACTGTGGTGTGTTCAATCTTCATTAAAGTCCAATCGACTCGGGCTTTTGCGTTTCCCTTATACTGTTTCTCGAGTCAAAAGTTGGCCAAATTATCTTGAAAATCGTACCGTCGTTCACCTCACCAATCAAATAAATGGTATAGAAAATCAGGCATTATTCATATAATTCTTAGTAATAAATAAACAAATATATAATATTAAAAATTCCCTTTAGAGATCTGGAGAAGTATCGAAAAAAATTGAGTAAAAATCATCATTCTAAAAAAAAATTAATAAATAAATAAAATTTTTAACAATTTTTTTCATTTTTTTTGTTGCAGAAAAAGACCCGTACCCCGTGGACGCGTTGCCCACGTGTAATCACGCACTCTCTGTTTGTCAACAACAACACAAGTGTATCAAGTTATTCGACGATTTCAAATCTAACTGCAAAGTTCGTGACGGAAAGTGCAGAATGGAAGACCGGTAAGTAACATTTATTATAAATTGTTACCTGACAAGTAAAGTCCAGATGAACAAATGGGAATATTATTTTCAAGGGGTGGGAAGAATCATTGAAATATTAATTTATTTTTTTTGTTTGGGATTTCATAAATTAGAGGGGTAGAAGAGTGCTTTTAGTTTAGAATTTAAATTTTTAATAAATTTTTTTGGATTGACATAATTATTATATTAATATATACGTATCACACTTATAAATAAATATATACGTATACATACAAAAATTGCTCATTTATTAATAATAGCTAAGATCTATTCTTAATTCATAATAAATAAAGTAAATAAAAATAAATGTCGCATCTCTTTTAAATACTATTGTGAAAGTTTTTAAATATTTGTTAACTTTTTGTATTAATTATTTTTAAAAATATAAATATTGTACAACCTTTCGACTACTTATTCTGCAGTAGTTTTCAAGTACTCTGCGCTTACTCGGATTTAGCAAACTAACCTCTAAGGATCACAGTGAAGTTAGTAGCATTTTCCATGCAATCAAGTTAGCAACATATATAATCATCCCCATGAAGTTAGCCACCATCATCATAGAAAAAAAGCATGATTGTTACTTAATTTTAAACTGGTAACCGTTGGCTCTAGTTGAAACATTATGCTTTAATAGGAGAATTAAATTCACAAGGTTTTCTGTTTCAATAATATATTAATTTGATATTAACACTTTATACGTATTTCGACACCATATGTGTCATCTTCAGAAGTATGTAATTCGCTTCTGAAGATGACACATATGGTGTCGAAATACGTATAAAGTGTTAATATCAAATTAATATATTATTGAAACAGAAAACCTTGTGAATTTAATTCTCCTATTAAACCCATGATTGTTGCAATAAGTTTTTTAAATTGATTTTAACAAAGATGGTAATATTACTAATTTATTCCATTAATATAATATATTATTGACAAATTCAATAATCAATATAAACGGAATAATTTAGTAATAGTAATTTGCATCATCTTTGTTAAAATCAATTTCAAAAAAAAAAAACTTATTGCAATAATCCTGCTTTTTATATAAGCACTTGCTAACTAGTAGCTAACTTCATGATGATGTATATGTTGCTAACTTCATTGTATATTAAATGCTACCAACTTCACGTAAGTGCCCCTTAGAAGTTGGTTCGTTTAAGTCGGAGTAAGAGCATAGTACTTGAAAACGACTGCAGAATAAGTAATCCAAACCGGCGCTGGACAGTATTTATATTTTTAATAAATAATTAATAACCAAAATAAAACTCGCATAATAATAATAATTCAAACCACAAAATCTTTAATAAACATATCCTTTTATATAAATTTTCAAAATTTTTCAGTGTCTTAGATTTTTTCTAAATATTTATATTATTTCAATCTCCTGTTTGCAATAATAAAATATTGAAAATCTCTTTTTCGTCGTTCAATAAACTTGTCATAATCTCTCTATTTTATGTATGTAAATGGGGGTGGGTTTAGGAGTGGGGCGTTAAACATAACACTCAGCCCAAGTGGATATTGCAAGCGTATTAGTTGCTTGCCTGCTCTCTCTATATGTATATTGAAGAGGGAAATTTGCACCTACCAATCTAGATGATCCAGATTACATTTTCCAGGCCCCGTAGTTCCTTGTTTTCAATACTCTTATGACCGGTTTATTATATTATACAATATGCCGAATTGCTTTTATTAGAAATAATATAATCAACCTCGAAATCCCTTCATGAAGAATGTTTCTAATTTAAATACCTATATACAGCTAACAAAATTAATTTTATTTATATATCATCTGTTGAATTAATTTCTAACTCAAGCGAATTGTGTGATAAAATAAAAAATATAGTGTGACCAAACGCGGATCATACTTTTTTTGTGTCGACATATATTTTGTTTCCAAATCCGAACCCAAAAAGGTAAAATCAATTGGGAAAAAATATTTATTGATTGCTGAGTTTATAAGATTGAAGTTGGAAGAAATGAATTTAGCCTTGAATTAGATCCTCTTTAGATCTAAAAAAAATCTGGTTTGACTGGATGCATCACCTCCGGTAATTGAAAGTTTTGTTATGTGCTTGTGACACCGGAATTTTAGTGTCAACATATAAATTAAAATTTATTTAGTTTCTGACAGTACGGTACATTTGAATTCAAGATATAAACATAAAAAATAGTTATATATTGTCAGCATGTCAGTCAATTCTCCTGTCTTTCTTTTCTTTTTCTTTTTTTTTTTTTTTGGAATGGGTGCATAAGGTCCGAAGACCTATAATGACCAATAGTCACATGCAGCCAGGAAGAAAATAAAAACAAAAGGAGAAGCATAAAGGGGAAACTCAACTGCGGGAACTGAGAAGATGCCTGTTGAGGTTAGACTTGAAAGTCTGAAGATTGTAGGTTTTGGGGAAGATAGACGCAGGGAGCTTGTTCCAATCACGGGAGGTCATGAGGACAAAGGAAGAATGAAATTGTTTTGTTCTGTTAGTCGTGATCTGAACAGCATAGGGATGCTGGGAAGATGCCTCTCTTGTGTTCCGTGAATATGTTGCATTGGGTGGGATAATTGATTTTAATTCGGCAGAGCAGTGACCATGGTAATACCTGTAGAAGAGAGATAGTGAAGATAGTCTTCTTCTATGATCTAGTGACTGTAGGGATGCAGTAAGGGTAGAATCACCTATCAGTCTAATTGCACGCCTCTGTATGGCTTCCAAGGAGGAGAGAGCGTCTTTCGACGCCCCTCGGCAAAGGTGGGAACAATATTCAAGACACGGTCGAATTTGGGCTTTATAGAGGATTAGGAGTTGTTGGGAAGAAAAGTAACGCTTCGTTTTGAATAGGAAACCCAATTTCCTTGCGGTAGATTTAACCACAGAAGAGATGTGGTTGCTCCAGGAGAGATCAGATGTAACTGTCACTCCCAGAACAGGAAATGAATCTTTGAACTCGAGACTATTTCTATGAAGTACAAGAGTAAAGTGTGCTTCAAACGATTTTGTTTTGAGAAAATATAAAAAAAAAATCTGAAAAACCACATCAGTAAAGTACTAGTATGTTTTGGCAGATTTTATTTAAAGTTTATTTTCGCGCCTCAATGGCATTAGAGCTAATTTTGAGAAATTAGTCTTCTTCTTCTTTCTTCTTCTTTCTCGCTCAGGCGCCCACATCTTGTGGGTACGTGGATAGCGGCCACGAGCTACCCGAGCTGGGACAGGCAGTCCTGTTATTTGTATGTCTGTCTCTTCCTTCCTCTTTTCAACAGGCGTCAGACCGTGCGACAAGCCGGCCTGTTCTATTTCTTCCGGTCGCAAAACGCATGATAGGGTTGGAGGAAAATAAGTGAGGTCCGCCGACCCCGCATCGCGGGAATAAGGCGAGGAGAGAAGAAGAAGAAGAAGAAGAGTATTCTTCTTCTTTCTTTAATTCTCCATTTTTTTAGACAATCAATGGAAAAGAATATGATAAAATCACCGTCCCTGAATTATATCTTAGATGCCTATGTCGGTATCGAGGGGCGTCAAAGGCTTGATGCGTCTTGGACGGAGGGAGTGAGGGGGGAGGCAGCGCCCCCTTCGCCCCAGCTAGTTACGCTACTGGTGATAAAACGATTACAATACTAACTATAGAGTTTTCAAATATAGCATACAAAAGAAATAAATTTGAGATGAATAAAACTTGAAGATATTCAAAGCTTATGGCTTCTCTAAAATTAAGCTTAGCGAGTTTGGTGACAGTTTAACCTAATCGGCTGTCACTCCTCAATGATATGATTGATTGATTATAAAACTTAAAAAAAAAAAAAATCTACTTGGAAAATTTGGTGACAATCAGCCGAAAAATCTTTGTACAAAGAGTGCAAATATGTTAAAAAGATAATTGATTGGTTAATTCGCTTATTTCTTGGCCAAGGTGAAACTTTGATTTCCTTCAAACAATCAACCATTTATTAAGTAAGAAAAGCACTCTTACATTCCCTCCAATTAAAACCAACAAAACAAACTTTTATTATGTGAGTTTTTAATTAGTAGACCACATTTGTATTAATTATTTATTAAAATTATAAATACTGTACAACGTTTCGACTGCTTATTCTGCAGTAGTTTTCAAGAGACCGTTACGTGAATTTTATATGGAACGACTTCAACGCCATCTACAGTCATTCCCATGAAGTTAGAAACAAACATCAGCTCTATCTACAATCATTCCCATGAAGTTAGACACAATCATCAAAGCAAGTGTTTACATAAAAAGCATGATGTTGCACAGTATTTGAAAACGACTGCAGAATAAGCAATCGAAACGTTGAACAGTATTTATATTTTTAATAAATAATTAATACAAATGTGGTATATAATTAAAAATTCACATAAAAATATAATAGTAATACAAACCACAAAACCTTTAAGAAACAATAAACTTTAAATAGTTGGTGGCTTTTCACTTAACACATGGGTCGTTAAGTCCCCGGACAAATACCATGCCGCTTTTGTTTTCCGGTAGTACCAACTTTCAAAAGATACGTGTAAATGATTTCAGTCTTTCGATATATGGAAGGATTAATGACGATCATTTGTTCACCAAGTAAATGCACTGATCCACAAGTCGACGATGAAATCAAACGATCTAAGATTCGAATTACTTCCACACCCCACATATTCACCAGATCTTACACCAGTTGCAGATCTCAAAAAGATGCTCCACAGAAAGAGATTGGGCACCGATGATGAGGTTATAGTCTATTTTGAGTCCAAAAAAAAATCAAAAGGCATCGAATGTTTAGGAAAACATTGAAATTATTGTATCGCGTTGACTCTGTTGATGAATAAAGTCTAATTTTGCATAAAAATGTGTTTTTACTGATTAGGTATGGGACTTAATGTCGCATGTTATCTATATTATGTTTTCTCATTTTTTCTTTTATTTTAATGAAAGTAATTTAAAAAGATAAACCCCTCCCATTTGAATCACTCCATTTTTTTAAATTATATAAACACGTTTACATTTTGAAAGAGGGTCTTTACATAACCAAATTAATAACAATAAGAAAAATGGAAATAGAACGATTATAATAACGAAACTCCCTTTTGATTAAAATTATTAAACGGAATATTTAATCACAACTTGGAATTGAATAATTTTTAATTAACAATTTCACGATATAAGGATATTATTAAAGTTTCCTTTATGCATTTAAAATAATTATAATTTATTGAAAGGGAAGAGGCTCTCCGATTGATTTTGTTTCTGTTAATTTAGAAGGGAATAAATTGCCATCTGCGGCTGAATTAAAATATTAGCATATATATTAATTAAGAAATGTAATTAAATTAAAGATCATTCTTGAATTGATATTATTCTTTCTTTATTAAATAAATTGCAATACAGTCCCCCGTACAAAGTGGAAATTTCAATTTGTAATTCCGATTTTTTTTTACTTCTTTTTTTTTATTAAATTATTCACCAAGTGTGATGGAATAAAATTTGGTTTTACAAATATATTTTATTTTAATAATAAAAAAAAATTAAATTATCAATCCAGGTGTGTCTTAATTTTTTTGATTAAAATATTAATAATTCAAATAAATTTTTTTATTAAACACTGACAGAATTAATTTATAAATATTTTTTAAACTCTCTATTTTTAATTATCAATAATGTTTTATAAGGTAAAAAAGTCCAAGCATTGGAAAAAGTCATTTGGCTTCCAGCAACCAAAAACCAAATAGATGCTTGATAATATTTCTTTCCTTTTAAATTAATGTTGCGATACTAAAAAAATTCAACAATAGAAATATGGATGGCAATAATAATTTTTTTTTTTTGATAATTATATTCTATATTAGAATACTAAAAGCTTAGAGACATTTATGGTTTAATAAACGCCGAAATTAGTGAGGGATGTCAAAGATCTAACAAAGAATAACTTCAAAGGCTCTTTAACCGGATATTGTTAGGGTAATTAAATCCTCAGGATTAAGATAGGCAAATGGAATAATAAGAAAGGTTATCGGGTGTTAAAAAATGTAGATTCCACTCAGAAAATTTATAATAATAACAAGATAATCATAAACTAAAAAAAAAATGATTTGGAGAATTTATCCAATAAATATTTATTCAAATTAAAGTTGGATGAATAATGAAATTTTTTTTATTTTTGAATACAATTACGAAACGACAAATTATTTATTGTTCTGTGAAATAATTTAAGTTCAAATTTTTTAGTTTTTTCGAAATTTATAAAAAAAAAAAGTAGGAAAAGAATTTACCGTAGTAAATTTAAAGGGACGCTCTCACTGTGGATTTTCTTGATATTAAGCATTTTAATAATAAATAAACATTTTATTTGGTGTCTGATCATTATGAGGCATATTTCTTTCGATTTGAAAAGAAATACCGGAACGACTAATCTTATGACTAAAAAAAATATTCAAATTATGAAAAATTTAGTCCCCAAAAATTTGCATGCAAAATTTTCTCGGAAATGAAATTGTCTAAAATTTGGATGAAATTTTTTTAACCCCAAAAAAACCGATTAACACCTAAAAAGGCCAAAGTTTAATATTTATAAACATATTGTCTTTAGGGGGGCTCCCACCATTTTTGGGGTTTTTTCCAAAGTGAATAGTTCTTGATTTAATAAGAATTCAGGGTTTATGATTATTAATATCTTTAATGGTATTTATTACGATAATCTCATTATATTTTTATATACGATTGAGATAGAAGGTAGAAAAGAATTAAAGAAAAAATCAGTAATATTAAAATTATGAAAATAATTTCAGAAAATAGTTTTTAAAATATTAATTTTGGAGATTAAAGATGGAGTGGCATAACTTCTTTTCTGAAGCTTTTAAGGCACAGGCCTAACTATAACTTACAAAATTATTGTTTAGGGGTTAATCGGTTTTTTGGGGTTAAAAAAATTTCATCCAAATTTTAGACAACTTTCATTTCCGAGAAAATTTTGCATGCAAATTTTTGGGGACTAAATTTTTCATAATTTGAATATTTTTTTAGTCATAAAATCGTATATAAAAATATAATGAGATTATCGTAATAAATACCATTAAAGATATTAATAATCATAAACCGCGTTAGAAGGAATAAGAAATTTTAAAATCCCTTAGAGAGAAAAAAATGGCCGTCATTTGTTATATTCTGAATTCTGATGAATGTAAACAAAAAATTAAAATGTAAACAAATGGAAAAATCTGCGGTAGGAACATTTTTTAAAAAACCGGAAGTGCTAGGGACCAAAACGTATTTTTCACTGAACCGATTTTTATGCTATATAAGTATAAGTAATTATTATTATTTTTCTACGACATTTATTTAGTTCAGACCGTAATGATTATGCGTACGGGCAGACGGACAGATAGACGGACACATGAATCTCTGCATAAGCTCTCTCCATTAGTACTACTTTTACAAATTAAAACTAAAAAAATCGAATGACTTCTCGTATGACGTTTCATTTGTTTATTTTTATATTTTTTTTGTTGATCCTTGAAGGGATCTTTGTTTTCTTTTTTCAAAATTAGCGTGATCTTTTTTTTTAAAAAAACTATTTAGTTTTCGAAAAAAACGTCAAAAAACTTTTTAAAATAGTGTAATTTATCATCACATAGCAAAAAAAATTACAATTTTCAAAATTAAAAAAAAACTTATTAGGTAGAAATTTCTACTCCCGATTGACTTGTTTACTAAAGTTGATACAAATCTATAATTTTAGTGTAAAAAGTATATACAAAATTTCATCTGATCTGACTGCTTACGTTTTAAAGTAATCATGAGCACATAATTTCAAAAAAAATTTTTTTTGGACTAGCGAGGTGATAGAATTTTTTTACGATTACAGTACTTTCTCTTTATATACTTCGTATACAAAAAGTAAAAAAAAATCCCGAGCTTCAATCCGGGAATTTATATAAATGAAGATTTGGATCAAAGAATACTTTTAAATATTTAAAAAAGGATATTACTCAACATTTAATTAAGTTTTAAGTCATTAATCGTATTAATAAAAGAGTCAAAAACGCAAAACCTTTTAAAATTATTAATTATGTAAAAAAAAAAAAAAAATAATCTCTAGAAAAAATAATAATAAGTCAGATGTGTTGACAAAGGGTGAAAATATTATTTTAGAGTAAGAATAATGACTATATATTAAGAGGATTGGGCTAGGTGCATCTTTAATATTTTGAAAGCATAAAAAAAAAGTTGGGTAAAACAAATCCAACGCCTTATATTATAATGAGCAACATGTTTTTTGCTAATGATGCCTAGTGTAAAATTGAGAGTGATTTTATTTTTTCTTACCTATATATGTAAAATTATTGAGAAAGTATTGTGATCATGTCAAAAATGAGATGTAGAGATTTTGATTGAAATAGGCATTTTGAGTCCAAAAGTGGGTCCCGCAAATTGGTCTGTGTAACAATTTTAACATAAAGAAAATATTATTAGGAGAATTTTAAATATAGACCACATTTTTGCCATTAAATATTTATTAAAAATATAAATACTGTACAACGTTTCAACTGCTTATTCTGCAACCGTTATCAAGTACTGTGCACTTGCTCCGACTCAAGTGAACTGTCATGTCCGTTACTTGCCCTTTTATATACAGCGACGTCAGCGCCATCTGTCGACATTTCTGTGAAGTTAGATTCAAATTTTTCCATATTTTCACTCATTTCCAAGAAGTTAGTTACAATTATCAAAGCAAGTGAATACATAAAAAGCATGATGTTACAATAAGTTTCCTGAGTTTTGATTTTAACAATATATATATATATAACCATACACAAACAAAAACAGAAACATACACAAATAGAAACGTTGTACAGCATTTATATATTTTTAATAAATATTTAATACAAAAAATGTGGTTTATATTTAAAAAAAATTCTGCTAATAATATATTCCCAAACACAAAAGCTTTAATAAACAAAGAAAATAATCTACGAGCATGAAATTTTATATTTAAGTTAGGTTCTCTCCCGGACAGTTAAAATAAACTTTGATTAAAATTAGACAAAAAGTACTAGTACTTTACTGGAGTATTTTTTCAGTTTTTTTTTTTTTATATTTTCTCAAAATTGACTTTAACGATTTTGATTAAAATTCATAAATCAACTATTTTTAGATGCTCTTTAAAAAGTATATCAGTAAAATTTTTTCGTGAA
Organism: Euborellia annulipes; assembly: GCA_023213315.1. Taxonomy (NCBI): domain Eukaryota; kingdom Metazoa; phylum Arthropoda; class Insecta; order Dermaptera; family Anisolabididae; genus Euborellia; species Euborellia annulipes. Next base: position 323,053 of record JAKCPI010022805.1, read on the forward strand.
AATTGTTTGAAGTAGACTTTACTGATAGTATTTCATATTTTTCATACTCATTTTTTGGCTCTTCCTTCTATAGAGTCTATGTGATTTAATATGGGGATTTGCATGCAAATTTCGTTTCAAAAGGAAACTTTTTGGAACTTTTAAAAAAATATTTTCAATTCTTATGAAATTCTGTATTTATTTAGAATTCTCTATTGTGTATAAAATATCCAAATATGAGATTAAAATTTTGAAAAATAACCATAGTTTATTTCAAGCAGTCAACATTTAAAACGCAAGTTTGGAACCAGTGGCGGATCCAGAGGTGTCTCTCGGGGGGGTGGGTGGTAATCTGGAGTGACTGGTCGAACAGCACACATTTTTTTTCTTAATTTCGGTAATTTAAAGAGGCATTCTGTACTTATTTGCAAGAATATAAATATAAATCAAATTTTTAAGTATTAATTTTTAAAATTTTACATTAAAAATATATTTTTTTTCCAAAAAAAGTATTTTTTTCCCAAATCTCAGGGGGGTAATTTTACCCCTTTACCCCGCCCCCCTCCTTGTATCGGCTCTTGTTTGGAACTAAGGTGCTATGGGAACCTAAATATATCTCGACGTAAAAAAATCTACTGAGAGCTAAATACCAGATTTTTTTTGTATTTATTTATTTACAAATGCAATCGAGTGTAAGATATTTATTATAATTTATTCATGTTTGAAGCAAACTTTTGCGAAAACGTTTGAGAGTTAATTACTAATTTAATGGCGAACAAACTTGAATGACCTCTGGTGAGTTCTCCCCAAATGTGTATACGAGATAAATAATTAATGATAAATAAATAATTAAAGATTAATTGCAGCCAGGAGAAAATTGAGCCCGGTGGATAAGTTTGTGTCCCATTGGAAGGGGAAAAAAATAAATTCACTCTCTACGTTCAACAAATAAATTCTTTAATATAACTTGTTTAGGAAATGAATTCAATTAGTACAGTTATCTTGTCAGAATAAATCCTAATAAAGATTTTTTTTTCTCTGTTTCTACAAACCCTCCGTCTAGTCTAATATGAACTTATATCAGGCGAATCTTCAAGAAATAATCATTTTTCATAATCATTTTTCAACAACATTTCTAATTTGTATTGTCTGTTCTAAAAATTTCGATATTTTTTTTTTTTACTCAATCAGAACAACTCCGAATAATTAATGATCATTTTAATAATATTTCTTCAAGCTTTATTTCCTCTCTCGTCCTGTTCCTTGTTTATAACATCTGTCAGCGCTTGTCTTTATCTAGTCTTTCAATTTAAAATGAGAAAATCTTCGTTTTTTTTCTTTGAACATGTTTGAATTGAAACAAGACAAATTGCTATCTTTGTATTTGAAAATTATAAGAAAAAGTAAAACGCTGTAAAAAGTTATTTTTTAAAAATATAATCTATTTTATTTATTATAAACAGGATATATAATAAATATATTAAAATTATAAAAATCTGGTGTGACTGGGGCACAGCACACAACTTTCTCTTACCCTTCGGTAAGAGAAAGTTGTGCACCGTGCTGGTCACACCAGATTTTTTGTGTCGAGATATATTTAGTTTCCGATAGCACCTTAGTTTCAAACTTGCTTTTACCAATTTGACTTAATGGTTATTTTTCAAAATTTTAATCTCATATATTTGGACATTTTATACACAATATAGAATCCTAAATAAATACAAAATTTCATAAGAATTGGAAAAAAATTTTAAATGCCTAAAAAGTTCTAAAAGGGGACCCCCTTTTGAATCGAAATTAACATGACAAATCCCTATAGGAAATTAACATTGTTCCTATGCGAAGATAAGGTGGAAAGGGAATTTAAAAAGATGTAGAGAGAGACGAGTAATGTGTTGCAAGTGGAGAGAGACATATATGTTTTCTTGGAAACAATTAAAGACACAAATAAATTTTAAAAAAATGGGCATTTAAATAGTAATTGATTTTGAATTTTAATCAAAAGGAACAGATTTAAATTCCGTTACCATGGCAACCATTTCTACTTTCCTATGAAGAACAAGAGTAAAGTGGTCTTCAGAAGATTTCAACGGCAAAATGAGAATATACATTTTAAAGAGCATCTAAAAAATAGTTCATTTATGAATTTTAAAAAAAATCCTTGGAGGGAATTTTGAGAAAATCGAAAAAAACTGAAAAAGTACATCAGTAAAGTACTAGTACTTTTTGGACGATTTTGTTCAAAAGCTTATTTTGAGATTCTTCGAAAGGTACCTAAGTTAAATATAAAATTTCAATCCGCTAGCTCAATTCCTTCATGCTAAAAAAATGGGTCCACACACACAGACACACACACTCAGGGGGACCTCAAAACATGTATATCCATCAAAATCTCGACATCGAATTTTTGACATGATCGCAATACTTTCTCTCTCTATATATTTCATATATAGAGTACGAGAAAGTAAAAAACAATATAATTTTAATATGTATTATTGATATTTAACTTTAAGATTGAGGGCTTCTTTCATTTTCTAATCAAGTACTCAGATCACATTTAATTGATTTAGTAAATCAAAATATTGTGAGAAATTTTATAATTAATTAATTTAAATTTTAATTATTTTTCTTATTCATGAACAAAGCAACAATTAAATAAATTTCTTTTCACCTATCAATCTCTATAAAATCTCCTTCAATAAGCCATACATTTTAAAAGCAGCTTCTGTATAAGCCTATATAGATTGATTCGCAAGAATTAGAAAGCTTTTGGTCATGATTGATCGGGAACAGAATAACAAACAGTCCTATCGGATCTGAAAAGATCGAAAAAAGAATAGAGTTTTGCAAAGTCTCTATCCAGAGAAGCGACTGTGGTTTCGATCCATCAAGATATTTCGTCAGAACTAATATGAAGTGCATTCTTGGTAGGGACCCCATCGGCCTTGAGCTGTTCATTGATTGAGTCTTGAGCTCAAGCTTGGAGAAAAAAAAAGAATAAATTGAACACTTCACCTTCGGATTGGCTATAAACTCTCGGGAGTAGGATTAAAACTTTTCCGTAAAACGAATACAAGTTTACTTTTGTACTTTGTGAAATTAATATCTTAATTAAGTAGAAATATCTTTAAAAATAAAATGAAACCCTAGTTTATAATTATCAGATTAGATCTTCAAAAGTTTTATTATTAATACTTTCATTTTCGTATATATATGTTAATTCAGAGAGAGAATGTATTGCGTTCATTTAAAAATTCAATATATAGATTTTAATAGAAATACACGTTTTGAGGCCTCCGAATAAAAAAAAGTGGGGCTGTTTGTCTGGGTGTGTGTGTTTATATTAAACCATGAAAGAAATTTTATATTGAAGTTAGGCATCCCTCTAACAAGCAAAAATAAACTTTTGAATAAAATCAGCCCAAATGTACTAGTACAGTCCCGTCATAAGTGCCTGATGTGCTCGAGAGTTGAGCCTTGACCTTAGGCAACCAAAATGCTTAGCTGTCTGAAGTGTTGTCTTAAAAATCGTAAAAGGATTTAAAAAAAGATTTATTTATTTTAAAAATATTACTTTGGTCAAAATTATTCAAATAAATTTCAATAAATATATTATCTATTGATTTTTTTAAATTATTTATTTATTTTATTTATTTTTTTTAAGGTCTTTTTCGGCATTTAAGGCCATTTAGACCCCATCCCTATTTATTTCTAATGATTTGTAGTCAAATAAAATAAAATAAATTTTTCTCGCTTGGGACGGGAAGCGAACCCGGGACTCCGTTGCGAGAGGCTAATGTCTTCTCACTGAGCCACGGCTCCCGGGCTTTTTTATTTATTAAATGTGTTAAGTCTAGTCGCGATGACAGCTAATGAGGCTTTTCTTGTTTCCGGGTGACGATATTACAATAAAAAATCCAAATTATTTTTGCGAAATGGAGTGGGTAACAATTTTGAGAGATATAAATCAAAAAAAAGTTCCACTTCATAAATTGAAATAAACAATGAAAACAATAAACAATTGTAGGGATTTATGTTTTTTTTTTTCTAAATTATCGGAACTATCCAAAACCATTTTTAAAAGTGCTGACTTTGGTCTTGTACCATTCTATGAATGGGCCAATGAATGGAATTAAGTTAACCCGTGTTGACATTTGAGCAAAGGAAGGACCTCTCATGTGATCACGAATTCATTCAGGGCTTGATGTATAATAGAAACATTTGAAGAAAATTAGATTAAAATATTCTCTCTCAACGAGGAATGAATCATTCAAGGCTTGTTCTCATGAGTGGACAATTTGTCTCTCATGTCTAAACAAAACCACAAATAAAAAAAAAAATCTTGAAATGAATTCAGACCTGAATTTGTATTAGGACGTGTTGTCGTTGGTAAAAAAAAAAAAAGATGAGTGCACTTAAAGAATTTTTATTTGAGAAAACTAAGTATTTTTGAACTTATATTGGATTATATTACTATTATTTATTTGTTTATAAAGAACAAATCCTCCTCCACTCAACGGACTATTGTGAAATTTTATCCTGAAGACAAATTTTCACTGATGTGGTGTGAAAATTGTGGTTCGCAATAATGATTTTCCGCTCCGTGGGGACCGATTCACTCCTTGTTTTAATACCTTCTTACTATCACCTAGTTAAATATTCACAGACAGATTTTTTTTTGCATTTCAGTTAATTAAATTTAAAAATATATAGCTTAGATTTCTCACGATTATAATACTTTTACCTTGCTTCTATAATTTATTTCCGCTAAATTTTATATTTATATAATAATTATTTAAGTTTTAAAATCCTTTATAAATTATAATTCATTAATTGATGACTTTTATTATACCTAAATACGAGCTTAAGTTCTATCAAGTTTTATTACTAAGTCTACTTTCTTTGAAAAGTATTTACTAAACGTGGGCTGTATTCACTCACTCAAAAGTTTCACATTAAAAGTCCTCGTGATAGATTATGGATATGTCAGCTTATTGACATAATTAAGCTAATGACTAAGAAAAAAAAAAGTTAAAATGATCTTAAGAAGAAGGTGTCATATGCGTGTTTTCTTACTTGAAAGTTTTTTTTTTTTTTTTTTTTTTTTTGAAGCCTAATTGCATGTTGTTCCCTCCCCCCTCCCAACTCCATCCCCGTATCACCCTCCTCACCATCTCGGAGGTAAATAGAGTTTACTAACGATTCATTAACACAAACACAATCAAGAGAAGGTTAAATTCAAATTGAAACGAATTTCGGGCGTTTATTTAATCAATACAATTAGTATCCTACTCAGGGCGATTTCTCAATTCATAATTTTTTAAAGTTTAAAAAAGAAATAAATTAAACATTTGATATTATTATTAATAATATTATTGTCTTCTTAACGGTGTAAAAAATATTATAGATTCAAGAATGAGAGATTCTCTTAAAGAGGGCAGAATAAATGCTAGGCGTTTTTACGCCATTTTAGATAATATTTCTTAATGAACGCAAGTAACACAGCAAACGAATAGAGCGCATTGAGAAATGTGTATTGCTCCTCCTTTCTAGAGACGCATGCGCAAAAGAAATGGGGTGGAGCCAACTTGGCCATTGTTTAGCTTTGGCAGTTGCCTAACTACCAGGCACTGTCCATTAAAGCCGAAAACACACTTGACGTTCGTTGCCAAGGCGGCCCCTAATCCAATAGCTATATTTCACTCGGCTTGTAAATCACAAATTTTTAAATGATTGGATCGAATTTGCTGCTGAATGAGGTTTGAGGCAGTCTCTCTCTGATAAAAAAGCAAGTGTATAAGACTTAAATTATAATTAGTTTATAAGATTCAAATTACAGTATAAAAATTGTACAAAGGTTCCTTTAAAATTTCTTTCAATAATCTTATTTGATATATTTCTACAAAAGAAAAAACAATTTTAGTATATTTATATATCTCTATAAATGAAATTAATTCATTAGAAAATTTTAAATAAATAAGAAAAAAAAAAATTTAATATTAATATCATAAATCTTTATTTTAGAAATTCAAATTTTTTGAGAATATTCGAATAAATTCTTTATGTGAATATCAATCAATGATTTTACATTTTTTTTTTTTTTTTTTTTTTGGTATCCCAAATTTCCATATTCTATATTTATTTATTAAAAAAAAAATTGGAAAAAAATTCATTTAATAAAAATTTTAATGAAAATTAATGAGCAGTCAATTTATTTTGAAGTGATAATTTTATTTTATGATATATAGCTACGTAATATGTACAAGTATATATACATGTATGTAAAGGTAAAAGGATTATTCAACAAAAGGTTACTCTAATTACATTTTATATTGAATTTGTGAATAACATGCTATACAAAAGAGTTGAAATTTATATATTATATATTCATCACTGTTGGGGATAAATTTCAAAAAAAAAAAAAAAAATTGAATTAAATTATTTTTTATATATCAATTCATATATGATCGGACAATAAAACCTAAAAGGTGTTATCTTAAGGGGATGCTGAATTGTATGTTTAAAATTTTATTTTAATTATCATCCAATTATTTCGCTAAATTCTCCTTCAAAAGCATAAGGACTAGAGCTCACCCTTTCCTTTCCTTAATATTACAGTCTTCAAATCTTTAACGTTTTTTTTTTTCATATCCTTATGCATAATTATAATCACAGGACTAGCACTTTAAAAGCTTTTGTTTTGCCTACACCCTTGATTAAAATCTCTTGTGTCATGCAAAGGATACATTATTTCTTACTCCCATTTAAAAATTTTCTCTTTAATAATAATATATGATTTTTTTTTTATTTAGAATGGCTTTCTAATCTCAAGGCATTTTTGGTCTCTATAAAAATTAAATTGATTATTTATAAAATATTTAATGGAGTATACAATATATTTTTTCTTTGTTTGGTTTCTATTATTTTTTGTAGTAATTATAACCATTTCTAAAATATTTGAACGATTATTTTTACAATTTTATTTTGTTTGTATATACAGTAAAAGCCCTCTTAATCGGTCTGGTTGGGACCGAGACCCTGGCCGGTTAATCCGAGGTGTCACACATATTCGTTTTCCTAACTCGCTCTTTCGTTTAAGAGATCTTAATTAAGCTTATGTAGTAGAAAAATAGACTGAAAAGCAAGCGAGTAAACAAACTCGGGAACTCCTTTCCATCTGAACCAAAATATTGCACTACACAGTTTAATTAAAATATAAAAACGTAATATATATATAGTTAATAATAAAAAATATATGTAATGACCGGTTGATCCAAGGCCGGATAAAAGGGGGCTTTACTGTCTGCCTGTCACTCTCTATTTGGACAACTTTCGAAACCAAATTTTATATATCTTTGGAATGGAAGATTTATTGCAATATTTTCGACCAAGGTATTATAGGTCCGGTTGTAATAATATTTTTATTATTGTTCGCTTTATTTTGCAGAACTGGCTACTGCGCTAGCAAGCAGTTTCGATGGGATCATCCACCATCTTCAGGCCTGAAATTATATTTATTATTAATTACAATTCACTTATTTTACATATAATGTTTTTGTTTTTGTATCATATATATATCAGCTACAATAAACCATTTTACATTATAGGCTTGTCTAATAAGAAAAACATTATATGTAAAATAAGTAAATTGTAATTAATAATAAATATAATTTCAGGCCTGAAGATGGTGGATGATCCCATTGAAACTGATTGCTAGCGCAGAAGCCAGTTCTGCAAATTAAAGCGAACAATAATAAAAATATCTCTTTTTTATTATTACAACCGGACCTATAATACCTTGTTCGAAAATATTGCAATAAAACTTCCATTCCAAAGATATTCAAATTTTAATTGCACTAATCCATTAAAAAAAAAACAAATTTTACATATACTTATAAAGAGATTCTTCTAAGGATTACAGGAAAATTATTTTCGTCCCGAAATTCCTATTCCTTTGAGTTATTAATTGTTTAAGTTACGAATTATCCCAAAGGAAATATATAAATATTTTTTTTTTTTTTTTAAATCGCTTATGGCCTCTGGTCACTGCACGTTATATCCATCACAGTTAAACTTTTAAGGAATAACTTGAAATATATTAGAAAATATTTTTTTTTTTTTTTTTTGCAATATTAGTGAATGTTAATAAAAAATGGAGTCTAACCAGGACCTTCACACTTTTTAAGTATTCTTTGAAATTGTCAGTGTCGTGATGTTAGAAATGAGAAGACATTCACGTATTCTTTTCAGTGTCATTGAATGCTCATGAAAAGCTCTCCTATTCTCATTTAATAATAATAAATCTTATTATTTATATTAAGGCGAGTTTAAACGAAATTTTATTTTAAAATTATTTTCATATTTAATTTTCTTTGCAAAAAAAGTGTGTTCGTATCGCATAAATACTCCTAATATATTAAAAATGTCTCCTCCGGGAGCCTTCTAAAAGAGCCAAGTTGGACTCTAAAAATGCTCTTCGAGAGAGAAATAGAAGGCAACGTCCTCGAGAGGATTATAGAAAATACATTTATGGCGACAATACTAATCATTTCCCGAGACGCAGTCCGCCAGGGCCCGAAAGCGGGCACCGTGGCTAGTTAATTAAATTTATCCAAATAAGGTAATTTCTTTTAAATTTAAATCCTCCAACATCGTCTTTTATAAAGAATTTTCTAAAATTTCATTAGATAGAAACAAACGGATTTAATATAAAGAAACACATTGAATGAAATTCTATATGAACTCGGCTGATAATGTTTTCTAATGAAATTTTGCCAGCAAAGAGCTAGAGCTTGTTTTTGAAATGAATCGAGGTCCAAATTGACCCGAGAGGTAGATAAGGCCTCGAGAGAAAGAGATGCTGTTCGATCAACTTGATTAACATTTAAATTCCATTACGGCCCTTCGCCCTTTCAGGCTCCCTAAGCACCTGGCTAATTGACCATGTCATGGGCGGTGTATTTCCAACCAATCAAGTCACCGCCCGCCCTCTTGTTTGTAAACATGTCATTACATTCACCGTAAAAAAAAAAACTAATTAAATTTACATTAAAAAAAAAATTATTTAAAAATATCAAATTTTTCAAAAAAATAAAAAAAAAAATTTATTTTCACATTCTGATAGATTTAAAATATGAGCTAAATTAGATGAAATCAAATGTTTTATATATTATTTCAGGGGCGTATATAGAAATTTTTTTCGAGGGGGGGGTGGGGGGGCCTGAACTCAAAAATCTTTCTGCGGAAATTTTTTTTTTAAGAAACTAAATTTTTTTTCACACGAAATTTTTAAATAATTAAAGTAGCTATTTAATTTAATTATATAAATAAAAATAAGCAACCTAATTGTAAAACTTTCCCGCTCTTAATAGTTGTGTAGCGGGAAAGATTTGTCACTTGGTTGCCTGTTTTTTTTTTTCCAAAAAACGTCATGTTGAAAAAAAATCTAAGTTAACAACCCAAAAACCGTTTTGTTGATGTAATGCGATTAAGCACTATTTTTTTATACAGTAAGAAGAATGAAATTCATTAAACTTATTGTTTTTTTTACATGTATAAGAGGGCTTTAAAATATTTTTTTTTGTGAGTTTATAATCAATCAAATAGAATACTCTTTCCTTCAATCCAAAATTGCATCTAGTTTTTTGTCATAGATACTAATATTAAAAAAATAGCCAATCGAGTCATATGTTTTAACTCCTGTAATAGAAAATAATTGTATTAGTCTTTGATCTATATTTATCAATTTAAAATTATGAATATTTTAAGATTATTAATAGTGTATTTACCTTTTTCAAGCTAGTGTTATTGGTTTATTTTCATTTCTTCTTTTATATTTTCACAATTTAAATTGATTCACAAAAAAAAATTAAAAATTAATAGTTTCCATTTACTATAGAAAAAGTAAATGAAAATATTAATAAAAATAACAAAAAGAATTTGAAAATTATATATATTTTTAACCCCGTCTCCACCATCAGATCAGTGGAGCCCTCGGGTCTCAAGGATTGCAATTTTGAGCCTCCAGGCTATTTCTGGAGAAATGACAATCCTTCCCTGACTCACCCATATAGTCATCTCAAACTCAACCTTAAAGATACAAAAACATATCAAACTCCCGAATGCGTCAACAAAAGACTTCTTTTCGCATAAGCACAAAACACTTGAGAGCCTGGGCCTCATAAGATGTGACCGGATCTCCTTATGAATTGTATATGGAATAAAACAACGAGAATATCTTTCATTTTAGGTTTTGACTAATCTTAAATTAAAAACAAATCAAGAGATCCAAACAAAGCGAACTAGGTCAAGATTAGTGGACACCTATAGATAAACACAACAACAACAACAACGAATCTTTAACACAGGCTTAAAATGAAAGATATTAAATTAATGAATTTATATGATTATGTGATTATACACAGTAGAAGCCTAGAATATTCACCTTCAGGAGGAGTTGAAGGTCATTCGGCGGATTCCTTTTTCAATTCAGCTTATTCCAATTGCAGTGGTCATATCTGCAAAAAGGATATGTTTAAGAATCTGTCTCACTTGTCAAAAGGTAACAATGAAGCCAAGATCAACATACCTGTTCCTCAAGTTGATTTTTCTTTAAAGGGCCTCCACATCTCCCCTTACAGCCCTCCCTATCCTCCAAAAGTGTTCTTGGGCAAATGATGATGTTCATTCATAGCCAAATATTTACGTACTGAAGAATTCTCTTGGTTGCATTCGAAGAACGCCGAAGTACAGCCCCCACTGCCAACCACCCATCTGAAACAAAGGAGAAAATTATAAATATTAAATAAATATTATTATTATTAAAAGTGGAATTTGAAAAAAATATTGAGAGAAGTGAAAAATGAAATATACTGTATAATAATTGGTTAGTGGTATTGTCAAATTATTCTTAAATAATCAGCTGTTTTTTCAAATTCCTTTTATAGATATTAAAAATTAGTTACCTTGAAGAAGTACTCGCAGAAACCCAAGTCTTCTGTCTTCTAAATCTAACCTACACCCAATCCCCTCTGTGGCTCAGTTGGCCACCTAACTCTTCAGTCCAGTGCCTCTTCTTTCTTGAGACGATCGCGAAACACGAACACTCCCGATAGACAGGTAAGTCTATATTTCAAATAAGTTATCGATAACGGAACGGTGAAACGCGCCCACACCCAAGTAAAGTTGAAGAAGAAATGAAAATAGAAAAAATATACGGTATTTGAATTTTAAGTTTTAGGATGCGAATCCCGGTATGTACAAGACCGGAGTCAAAACCTGAATGCCTCAGTAAGAGTATGGTGAGGGTAAGAATGGATAAAAAAAGCTAAACAACACCTATCCTAACCAAAGAAGGAACCACTCCGCCTCTAACCTACCCTCCACTAAAACATTCAGGCCAAGAATCCAGTGGACGACCGGTTTTCGGTTGAAAGATTTAGATAATCTTTCTTGCAAAAAAAACGCGTTAATAGAAGGATCCTCTTTTTTCTCCTGAACATCAGTCAATTAGGGAATAGACATTCTTTTCTGGAAATCCCTATCCTAATCACCTAACGTTGCAGTGCCCCAATCACTGCCGTCCTATTTGGAAACAATGGGGAAAGAATAACAACACCTATGCCAGTATAAGAACAGCATTCCCCAATCGAACAACATTCAGTTGATACTCAGAGGATCCTGAAGCCTTGACCCCCCCCCAAAAAAAAAAAAAAAATGAAAGCGTGAGCGCAGAAATGTTTAATCTCCCCCTAGTTTCTAAATAATGTAGCATATCTAACTTAATTTCTTACTCTTTTAATTTTTTTTTTTATTTAGATTTTATTTTTCAAAAGTAAAAATATATCATTTTTAAAAACAAATGAAATAAAAGAAGAATGCACCCCTCTGCCCCCCATAGGATGTCAGAGGGAGGGGGCAATGTACCCTTGCCCCCCCCCCGTTCCGGCGGCTATGATTGTTAGGAATTAAATTTTTTCTTTACAATTTCAACAAGTTAAGTCATCCCAATTTTATGCCTATACATTTAGGTTTGAATGAATACTTTTATTATTATTATTATTATTATACATTATAGGGCGCTACGACGTCATCGGTCATTTCGCCCCTCATTCCGAAACTCTTTTACAATAGCTTACAAGGATGTTTGGCCTCACCAATAAAAAAAACACTCCAGTCTCGTTAAAAAAAAAAAAATCTTTTACAATAGTTTTTTACAGCCAATCAAAAAAAAAAAAAAAAAAAAAAAAAATTATACATAATAGAAAAGTTTAATATCCTTTAAGTATTTAAAAAGATCCTCATAATTATCATTTTCGTCAAACAAAATATCCTGAAAACTTCTTCCTGAGTATTTTGTTTAAAGAAAATGATAATTATGAGGATCTTTTTAAATACTTAAAGGATATTAAACTTTTCTATTATGTATAAATTTTTTTTTCTTTTTTTTTTTTTTTGATTGACTGTAAAAAACTATTGTAAAAGAGTTTTGGAATGAGGCGCGAAATGACCGATGACGTCGTAGCGCCCTATAATGTATAATAATAAAAATAAAAGTCATTCAAACCTAAATGTATAGGCATAAAATTGGGATGACTAATTGTTGAAATTGTAAAGAAAAATTTAATTCCTAACAATGAAATTTAATAAAAAAAATTCTATCATATATTGATTTGAATTGAATTGCATTGAACTGTCTTAAATTGATGATTGAATGAAATTTATTGGAAAGATTTTCTATATAAGAACCTATTTATACCGATAAAAATTAAAAAAATATTCTCTGATATTTGATTTAAATAAATTATGAATGAATTATGGTCTATATAAATAATTTCCAACCGGGGGGGGGGCGGAGGGGGAGCCAATACATTGTTATTATTCGGGTAATTGTAGTTTTGAGTTTTTGTCTAATAAAGTTTTTATTGGGTTTAGGAGACTTTGCAGCCAAGGAATTAAATAAAAAGCTTTTATTTAATTAATTAACCGTCGACGTTTCGGTCGCAAATCACGGCCTTCCTCAGGACGATTAATTGTTAGAATACAAGATTAACAGTATTATATTTAATTATCATTGTAAATTATACAATATTTATTTGGGCAAGTCACTCACTCGAAATACATATAGGCCTTATTGGTATAATTTAAATGATAATTAAATATAATGCTGTTAATCTTGTATTCTAACAATTAATCGTCCTGAGGAAGGTCGTGATTTGCAACCGAAACGTCGCAGGTTAATAATTAAATAAAAGTTTTTTATTTAATTCCTTGGCTGCAAAGTCTCCTATACCCAATTCAAAGTCTACAGCCACTTCTCATCACTAGTTAAAGTTTTTATTATTATTATTTAAAACTTCTATTAAAAAAATAGGTGTGGAAGCGAAGGAATTTTTTTTCACGGAGGTGTAATAAAATTAAGTTTGGAAACTGCTTCTCTAATATTATTAAAAATCTATAATTATATGGTAGTCCCAGTATTTAACTAACTAAAGATTATTTAATTTTTTTAATATATTTGCCATGGTAATATTTTTATATCTTTATAAATTTTATTATCTCGAATTTAATTATTTATTTATTTATTATAAAAAAAATCTGATGTGACACACAGACAGACCAATTTGCGGGACCCACTTTTTTTGGACTAAGGGGACCTTAAAACGTGTATATCCATTAAAATGTCGACATCGAATTTTTAACAAGATCGCCAAACTGTATTTATTTCATATATAGGGTAAGAGAAAGTAAAACGAATGTTAAAAGAAATTTTAAAACAAAATAATTTATTTTATATTAGGTTTCAAATCGAAAAAAAGCCAAAAATAAAATTTTAATTTCCATATGTACATATGTATGTATACATTTATGTAGGCCTACAAGCTTTTTAACCATGTTTGAGTGTGTGTGTGTGTGTGTGTGTGTGTGTGTGTGTGTGTGTGTGTAGATTTGGTAATCACTAAAAATAATAATTGGAAATAAAATATTAAATGTTTTAATGAAAAAAGTAAATGGAATTCAATATTTATTAATTCATATATCCGAAAAAATAAGGGTGTGCCGCCGGGAGTCGAACCACGGATCCTCCGATTTGTACTCAGAGTGCCCTACCACTGGACCACAGCACCCTTATTTTTTTCGGGTGTATGAATTAATAAATATTTAATTGTATAAATTTCGCGGCTTATATACGCGATATTTATAATATCTTAAATATTATATATAATTTCTTATTTATTAATAAAGTAAATGGATTTAAAATAAAATTGAAAAAAAAATTATAGGTGAATTAATATATAATTTAAGGGAGTGCATTGAACGAAGTGGGGCGATTTATATCAAAAACTATTCATTAACAAACCAAAATAAATAATAAAGGTAATTAAATAAATACACTAAACGAATGATGGACCGATAAGCTTAGAGGCTCGACTTGTACTTCCCTAGAAGCAGGCATAAGTCTCTCTGCCCAACTTAATTTAAAGAGTAAAAATTATTCCCATTTATTTTCACAGAGATATTTTTAATTGAAATCCTAAATTGGTAAAAACCGACGGTGACATGTTTGCCGAAGGTGAGCAAGGGACACTGGCTAGGCCCAAAGCCCGCTGAAGGCGGGTCTTGCAGCTAGTTTCATATAAAATATTTCACTTTTTAATGTCACAAAAAGATGAGCTCCAGACTTTGAAAATTACTGATTTTAATAAGAAATTAAACAGCGAAATAGAATTTTTTTTCAATTAAAAAAAAAATAGATAATTTCTAATTATGATAGAAAAGTTAGAGTTTTTGTTAAGAAAAGCATGGGGTGGGGGAAAAGAGAGAAAAAGAGAACGGACTTCCCATTTGATTAAAGGAAAACATGTTAATAATATTGATTAATAAATAAGTTTTGTTTTTAAATTTTATCTATTAAGAAAAATAGTATTTTAGTTTATTAGAAGGGGGTGATTTACACCCTCTCACTCCCTGGGTGTCATACTTTATCAGAGTATTATAATTATAAATTGGATAATATTATGAGTATATTAAAAAGAGAAAAAAAAGTGAAAATATATTATATATGTAATATTGCGATCATGTCAAAAATTCGATGTCGATTTGAGGGTCCCTAATTCAAAAAAAAGTGGGTCCCTCAAAATACTCAGTAGGGGTGTTTGTGTCAAATCTATTTCGACACAAAAAATCTGGCAAACAAGTACAGAATGCAACTTTAAATACCGAAAGTAAGAGAAAGTTGTGTAGTGTGCAATCACTCACACCAGATTACCTCTCCCCCTAACTGAAAAACTCCTATGGATCCGCCCTTGTTAAGGGGAGGGAGAGAGAACAGACCCCAATTGATTGGAGGAAAGAATTTTATAAAAAAATATAATTTTTATTTTGAAATTTTATTTATAAGAGTAATTTGGTGTCTAAGAAGGGGTGGATTACACCCTCTCTCATCCTACTTTATTAAATACCTTAATAATTAGATGATCAAACGGGGAGACTTGAATTTGGTGGGTGAACGAACGTCGTTTTTGCACAAATAACAAAGAAATAGACGAAATTTAAGAATTTAATTTTTCAATTAAAAAAAATATTTAATTAGTAATTATAATAGAAGAGTTAAAGTTTTTGTTAAGAAAGTCATGGGGTGGGGGAGGATGGAGAGAAAAAGAGAACGGACTTCATTTGATTAAAGAAAAAATGTTAATAATAGTGAATTAATAAAGAATTTTTGTTTTTAAATTTTATCTATTAAGAAAAATAGTATTTTAGTTTATTAAAAGGGGGTGATTTACACCCTCTCACTCCCTGGGTGTTATACTTTATCAGAGTGTTATAATTACAAATTGGATAATATTATGAGTATATTAAAAAGAGAGAAAAAAAAGAAAAAAATATAAAATGTTAGTTAATCCGTTATGCAAATGAGATAAGGAAATATTCAATACCTTAATGATAAGATGACCAAACGAGTGGATGAACGTCTTAATTGCACAAATAACACAACACAATATTAAAAAGAAACTAAAACACGCGCGAGAGACGAACGGAGTGTCTCACGACACGACTCGAATTCAACTAGAGACATGCAGGCAGGCAGCAGACAGAGAGAAACAGCATTGCTATCTCTGCGCCCAAGAAATTTTTATTTATCAAATAAATTCTCTTTTTATAAAAATACTTTTCATTTGAAAACAAACTAACGGGGATTTATTCTGTTGGGAATAAAATCGAAATCTCTTTTATTAAATAACTATTAAAACCTCACTTCTTTTACACACCCCTAAACTCACCCTCTACAGAATAAAATACTACCAAGCGTATTTTTTTGTATTTATTTATTTATTAGGGATCTATTCGAAGTGAAATAATTTTTAAAAGACTTATTTAATGAATCCACCCCTAACCTCACCCTCTACAAAATAAAATACTACCAAGCGTATTTTTTTGTATTTATTTATTTATTAGGGATCTATTCGAAGTGAAATAATTTTTTAAAAGACTTATTTAATGAATCCACCCCTAACCTCACCCTCTACAAAAAAAAAATACTACCAAGCGTATTTTTTTGTATTTATTTATTTATTAGGGATCTATTCGAAGTGAAATAATTTTTAAAAGACTTATTTAATGAATCCACCCCTAAACTCACCCTCTACAAAATAAAATACTACCAAGCGTAATTTTTTGTCTTTATTTATTTATTAGGGATCTATTCGAAGTGAAATAATTTTTAAAAGACTTATTTAATGAATCCACCCCTAAACTCACCCTCTACAAAATAAAATACTACCAAGCGTATTTTTTTGTCTTTATTTATTTATTAGGGATCTATTCGAAGTGAAATAAATTTTAAAAGACTTATTTAATGAATCCACCCCTAAACTCACCCTCTACAAAATAAAATACTTCTAAGCATAATTTTTTGTATTTATTTATTTATTAGGGATATATTCCAAGTGAATTAATTTTTAAAAGACTTATTTAATTAATCCAACCCTAAAACTCACCCTCTATAAAATAAAATACTTCTAAGCATAATTTTTTGTATTTATTTATTTATTAGGGATATTTTCTAAGTGAAATAATTTTTAAAACTCTTACTTAATTAATCCACCCCTAAACTCACCCTCTATAAAATAAAATACTTCTAAGCGTAATTTTTTGTATTTATATATTTATTAGGGACAGGGGCGTATCTCAAAAATTTTGTTTTTCGTGGAACCAAAATTTTGATTTCGCGGAACCAACATTTTTTCCCGTCCGCACAAATATATTACCTTTTTTTTAGAGAAGCAAAATATTTCCCGCCCGCGGGACCAAAATTTTTTTCATGTGCCGATCGCGGGACATTTTACTCTTTTGCGGAACCTGGAATTTTCGTGCTGCGGGGCCGAGCAAACATTTCGGGGGGGGGGGGCGAGACCCATTATTGTCTCTATATCCCTATAGGGCTATATGCATTTAGAAAATTTCGGGGGAGGGCCCGAGCCCCTCGGCCCCCCCTTATATACGCCCCTGTATTATTTACAAATACTATTTGTATTAGCATCCTTGATGTAGAATTTTTGTTGAGATAAAGAAAACAAGGAATTTTATCTAAAGACAATTTTTTTACACTCTGGACGATCGGTTTCGGTAATTATGATACCATCCTCACGACCGCTTAAAACTGAGAAACAGTAATTTGTATAAATTAGATATCATAGGATTTAATTACTCAAAGTATTAAACTTTTTTTAAACAGTATAAAATATTTGAATTTTTTTTTTTTTTTTTTTGTTAATAAAATTTAAAATTTAAAATTAAAGACTAATTGCAACTACGGTACTATAATTACCATGACAAGCATTTGTATAAAAAGGAGTATCTTTTTTTATTAAATTAATTAAATAATTCAATAATTAAGAGTAAACACTATACTTAGTTTAAAAAAGGAGTTATATTTGGTTTATGTATATTTCGATGTTAAAACAGAGCCTTATTACATACTAACTGACAAATTACTTTGTTGATATATTTAGACTATACTTAAAGTAGATGGCAGCACTGTAACTTTTCTTTTCATAGATGGCAGCACTGTTACACAATTCATCAACCATATATATTGTTTACAGGTGGCAGCACTGATTTTTGTACTTTCCCTCTGAATCCCAAACAAAAATTATAATTATTCAAACCCATAGACATATATGATTAAATGTTATATTGTCCATTTTTTATTCTTGAGTAGAGAGAAAAAATTTTTAGTAATACACAATTTTTCTTAGAATTCGGGACCGGGAGATAATTAATGTTTTCCTTCGTCTCATTTGTGGAATATAATTATAAAATAAAACCTGTTTAATAAAGATATATGATTAAAAATGAATTTTTTCGTTGGTGTTATTCCAGATGATGCAATGTGTTGGTTTCTAGAGGCCAAAGGAGAGCCTCGTTCGCCAGGCAAAACGTTTTCATGTTTTATTCAGAGATTTGCGATCCCCCTGAAAGGTGACTTTTGCCAAGCAAGAAACGGTAAGCAAAAGCCGAGGGGTGGTTGTTTGGCTCGATGCCTTAGATTAGAGCCCCTCGGGTTAGAGTAAGCGAGTAGAGAGACGAAAGAAGGGAATCGGGAAGACGGGAGACGTTAGGAGAAAGCAAGAGGGTAAAATGGATGAGGGTGGGGGTGGACCTCGTCTCCTTTATCAGCCTGTGCCTTTATCAGCCCCCATTCCCGTGCTCTGATAACGACTCTGCAGCTCGAAAGCCGCAACCTCAAGCAAATCTTTTAAAACACAATACCGATTTAAAAGACCCTAAAAATATTAGAACGTTGTTACCGGTTGGGGTGAATATGTATTTTAGTATAAAAAAAAAGGGCAGACACGTCGTCGTCGTTGAGAAGAAATAGTTTACATAAATAAGTTGATATAAAATATTGTATTAAGATATATAGAAGAAAAATGAAGAGCAATATTATTTATCTTTAAAATATAAACAAGAAAAAAAGATATCAAGCAAGAAAGCATTTCGGTCATTTATTTATTTATTTTTTTAATAAAATATAAAAATAATTATATTATATATGAAAAATATGATAGTAATTTTTTGACATAGGCGTAAAATCTATGACAATTAGAGTTCCGGTTTCTTATTTCATTAGAAATGACTACCAATCATTTGAAATAAATAGGGATGGCCTTAGATGCCGAAAAAGACCTTAATAAATTAAAAAAAAAGATATTAACCACAGGGTTCCCAGTACAGTTGTCACCACAAGTGCCTGATGTGCTCGAGAGTGGACCCTTGAGCTTAGACAACCTGTGTTGTCTTAAAATTTGCTTTTCCTTTTCGGTTGCATTTTAAAAATATTGCTTTTGTTGACTAATCTCAAGACTCCACTCTCGAGCCCATCAGACACTTGTGACGCTGATGTACAGTCGGAGCTACAAATACCTGATATCTTAATTTTAGAAAAATATTTTAGAATTCATAAATATACAATAAATTAAAAAGAAGGAAAATATAAATTTAAAACAAGTGAAGGAAAAATGAACTAGTTTTAAGACGGCCCACTTGGTTGCCTAAGCTCAAGGCTACACTATCAAGCACTTGTGGCGCCGATTGTACTCTGGTGATCAGATGATTGATTAATTCTGATATTTTATATTTAATTATTTTAAAATATATTTAATTGTAATTTTAAAAATTTTTTTGTTAAACTTACTCTTGTTTACAATTAATGTATATTATCAATTTAATTAAATTTAAAGCTCTTAAGTCTATATTAATTAGAAAGTTTACTATATGTTCATCTAAACATTTATGTATAAATTAGAGACAATACTTCGACTTTTACGAGTTGGACAATAAACGACATGTCCAACCAACATTGGAGCAATCAAACCCTTAAACAACTTCAAACTACAAACGATCAAAATTTGAAATTTTTTTTTTCTTTAAAATATGACAATAGGCTTTTGAAAAAAAGTTATTTAATTAAAGAGATTTTTATAATTTTCGAAACAATAAAATTAATGCTTAAATTGAATGAGATTTTCAATTTTACGATAAAGCAACGATCACGTGATTATTTTGAAATTTAAATTAATTCACTGTAGACATTGACAGCATTAATATGAATAATTAAGTAGAGATAATTGGAGCTGGATGAAGAGATTCAACCCCTGGAGGGAATCTGCCATTTCAAATGAATCCCCTTCTCTTCCCCCCACCATTCTCCTTCAATAGTCTGCTTTATTTTGAATTATAAAATGCGCCTTGCAATGGAAAAATGAAAATCCATCAACCTTTTGGATTTAAGGTATACATAAGCACGAGCTGAGTTAATTAGATAGTAAAAAACGTCTATTTAAGTTTCTGAAAGGGAGAGGGAGTTGGAGGGGGAGGAGGGGGTTGGAAGAACTTCATTTTTGGTGAGATGAGGGTGTGGGTGCAAACAAGATTAACAACCGTCGACCCTGCAAAGATGAATGACTCCAAATGAAATGATTTATAATCTTGCAAGCAAATTCGATCATTTTTGTTCCTAAATATAGTTGCGAAAGAGGAATCTTTCCTGAGAAAGAAGCAAATCTCGCAAAGAAAGGAAATATTTAATTAAATTTAAAATATGAGCTTCAAACGGGCAGATAATAAATATTCACACATAATCTAGATATATATAATAAATAATAAAAAAAATTGTAGAATAATTCTTTTAGAAGATTCACTCTATTTTAAAAATATCTATAGTTGTCAACATCGGGTGGATTGATCTAATTTCTGTTTAATTAGACGCGATAGATTTCTTGTTTTTTATTTAGTTTTCAAGACCAATTCATTTGTATTAGATATTTATTTTATATACAGTAAAAGCCAGTAACGGTGCTACGGGGGAGGGGGGGACTATGGGGGCTATAGCCCCCTCCCCCCAGAAGAACTTAACTTACATTAGATATTTTGCGTTCTTAAAGAAATCAATTGAGTAAGAATTGTTTTTAAACATTTTTTTTTATTTATTTTGAATTGTTTTTTAAACATTTAAATTTTCCGCCTCCCCCCAAGATGTCTCCGAAAAATTTCAGCCCCTTCCAGGACCGCGTCTGGTAAAAGCCTCGATTCGGTTCAAATATTGTTTAAAATAGCTGATGGATAAAGTGTACAGTTTATCCTACAAGTGCCTGACATGCTCGAGGGTAGAGCCTTGAGCTTAGGCAACCGAACCAATAAATATATCTTTTTGCGTTCTCTCTCTCTACGTAGAGAGAAAATATTTTTTTATTGCGATTGAAAGGAAAAAGCTACTTTCAGGCAACACTTCCGAGCATTTTGGTTGCCTAAACTCAAGGCTCCACTCTCGAGTACATCAGGCACTTGTGGTTCCGACTGTACCAAGTCAACTAACATTTGACATTCAATTTTTTTTTATGCTGGAAAAAAGTCCTAATTCGGCTAATAATTATTTATTTCCAATGTCATCGTTTCGGGAACTATACGTCACTCATCCTCAGGACCTTAAAATACAACAACATAGAATAACTTTATATATTTAGATCAACTTAAAGTATAAAATACAAAAAAAAAAAGAAAAGAGGAAAAGGGGAAAAAAAAGTACACTTACAAAGGTCATAAAAAAAATTCTTTCTTGTCTCCTGCACTCGTGAGTGAAATCTAACAATGAGATTGGGTAACGTATAGTCCCCAAAAGGTAGACATTGGAAATAAATAATTGCCGGGCTGAATTAAGTCTATTTTTCTTCATCTTCCAGTTTAAGTTTAACAATGTGGTTTTTTATAAATTAAATTCATTAACAATTTTCACATTTGTGACAAATTAAAAAGTTTTTTAATCTAAAAAATTTAAAAAAAAAAACATTATATTTAAAATTAATATCATTTGACAAATTTTAATTATAATTAAGAATTATTTTAAAAAATAACGATCAAAATAGTCCAATGACAGATTGTGAGAGTAAACAAGCTTTCTGATTGGCTAGATCAATCATAATGAATTTTTGCTTGCACGGCGAGGAGTAGATCTCTCGACTTTTATTACTTTCTCTTACCCTATATACCATATATATAGAGAGAAAGTATTGCGATCATGTCAAAAATTCGATGTCGAGATTTTGATGATATGTTTTGAGGCTCCCTCAGTCCAAAAAAGTTGGTCTGTGTGTGTTTTTATTTTTAGTAAAATTTACACCCCTCTCTTTTTAGGTTTAGAGTTCGACAAATTCATGCAAAATTAATCATTTATTGTGAATAATAAGATAAAAAATTTTAAGAATATTTTTTGATTCAAAAGCTCTCTCTTTTTCTTTCACTCTTTTTTTTTATTAATTTTCTTAGAGAATAAATCGCCGACTACCAGAAAATCCTTAAGAATAAAAAAAAAAGCCTGGGATCTTTATGTGTTAATATTTTCTCATTAACTGAAAAGAGATTTCCTTCCACCTCGTGTTCTATTCTAAAGAGTCTGACATTTTTCATTCAGCAATTCTTCAAAGGAGCTGTGCAATTTGGATATGGAGCTTGTATTATATATCCATATTTATGATAAATTACCCTTCGACGGTGTTGGTCGCCATTGAATCGTGATGAGCTCCGGCCCTCAAGTCCACTGAACTGCTCTTGAGCTCAACAAGTGAGCTTTTTGCCTGTTATCACAATATGAATTACACCGGGGTGAAAATGATTTCATCTGGAAAAACATGGCTTAATAGAATCTCTCCAACTACTTGAATATAAATTTAAATTTAGACCTAATATATTTAAAGAAAAATTCTAGAATGAAATATAAAGCCTCATAACAGGAACTGTTATCACATTTAAAGGTTTTTATAATGCAATATATAACACTTATTAAATTTTAAATTTAAAAAAAACTCTACACTCTGCGATATAGCCTAATTATATATGAGAAGTTTTCATTATTATGGTAATTGTTGTTATTATTCATTGTAAGGCGCACCAGCTAGTCGTGCATTATTAATTGATTATTTAAATAATTTTAGAGATTATATTATTTGAATAAGATAATAATATTAAATGAATATTCTTAAATTAAAATAATTTAACAGTAGTTAAAAGTAAACACACTAGGTTTAGTTTAAAAAAAGAGTTTTATTTTGATTTATGTACATTTCGATGTTAAAACATCATCATCAGAACCTTATTACAAACTATTATACTCTTAAATACTAATTACTTATTTTTAATTAAAATAACTCGAAAAAAAATTTATCCAGAGAATAAAAAATAATTTCAAATATATTTAGACTCATTTATTGAAAAGGCTATTCACCGATATATTAAAATTCAAGATGAAAAATTTATATGGGAAAATATTTGTATTTTGTTACCAAGATAACAATTTTTCCTAATCTGTCCTATAAAGAACAAGAGCAAAGTGTGGTTCAAACAATTTTGAAGACAAAATGAGAATTTACACAAAAATAATTTATTTATGAATTTTAGTCAAAATCATTAAAACGAATTTTGAGAAAATTGAAAAAACTTGAAAAATCAGCATTAATAAAGTTATAGTACAGTTAAAGTTATAGTCAAAGAGTACCTTTGACCGAATTGATTGAAATCCCTCAAGACACGTGCGGCATGTGTACTTAAATTGAGTATAAAATTTTTGGGTTTTTGGGTAATTCCCATTACTCATATTTTTGAAATTCATTAAATTTATTGATAAAAATTCCTAAATTCTTAGAAGAACAATTCCAGTTAAAATATCAAAACATTTACCTAAATTTCTATGAAAGAGATTTTATTGTTTTTAAATTCCTGTTTAATTGATTCTTGTCTTAAAATTGCAATCTTTTTCTAAAAAATAATTGCTTTATGAATTTTAATCAAAATCCTTAAAGCAAATTTCAGAAAAACTAAAAAATAACTGAAAAAGTACATCATTAAAGTAATAGAATTCTTTGGCTGATTTTGTTCAAAAGCTTCGTGTTACTTAACTAAAATTTCAAATTTCAACTTTCCCGCTCTTTTTGTTCTTGAGATATTTTGCCCACAGCCCACGTCTTTCAACTCAGGGAACCTAAAAACGTGTATTTTCATCAAATTTTTGACATGAATTCAATACTTTTTTTCTCTACATATATTATCATATATTTAGATAAGAGAATGTAAAATAAGTAAAGAATTTGTAAAATTTTGTCGATCATCATTAAGATTAGGAATATGAAATAAGATCTTTATAAAATGTGAATGTTCTTTCATGTGAATGTGACTTAGAGTGAAGATTGGTTTTTTCTTTTCTTTTATTTAGTTTGATTAATTTTATTGAAAAATCAATGTTCTAATAAAATTTCTCCACTTAAACTCACACCTGACCACCTGCTACTATGGTTCTTTCCAAATCATCGGAACTAATCCATCATTATTTACATTTAGTCATAATATTAAAAATAATTATGAAATATTATTATTCCATAATGTATACCATTAAACAGGAAAAAAAAATGTTTGATAAATCTAATTTTCACCATTGACGTTAAAGAGCAGCTGAAATTTTTGGGCCAGCCGACAAAAATATGATTGATATTGAAAAAATCTAATTATATAAAAGAGGGAACAAATTGATGTTTTTTTTTTCTTGGTTGGACTTGTAAGGGAGGAGAAAATGGTTTCTAAATCCCCAGACAGGCGATTGTAGCAATCGAACCCTTGGGGATGTTTCGTATGTACTCAAGAAGAGGAGCTTCAAGAGCCAGAGGGCCGTAAGTTGCCTTTATAACGATCCACTCAGGCGCCAAAAAGTTCACTAAAAAAAATCACAATGTTGATAATGATATATTGCTTCTTTCTACTTAGTTGCTATAAGAACAATTCCACTTACCATAAACGATAGCATCTAAATTGAACTCTTACGTGTCTCATAAAATGTTTCTGCCCCAAAAATGGCTAGTATTCGAATAAAATTCGTTTTAGTATGTGTGTGTTATATGATTGGGGTGAGAAATTGGAAATTCATGACTCCAAGATTCTTTATTTTTTTTTTTTTTTAACTTGTTTGAAAATAGTTGAAGTTTTTCAAACAACGCTCTAATGGCTGTAAATAGAATAATTTGCAAGCTGAGTTTGTGTTTAATTGGGAAAATCCCGCCTCCGTGGACTCGAACCAAGATTATCCAGATGGAAGATGTTTTTTTGGATTTTTAAGAAATTAAATCATTGTGTGGATTTATGAAACCACGAAGCAAGTGAAATTTTTTTTAGGATCGTAGGCGTTTAGCTGAAAATTTTCAGAAAATTATTCGATTAAAATAGCGTTTTTAATCTTAACTTAATAATTGGAAAATGGGAAATCAATAGACGCATGTTAAATACTGAGAACAATATTTATTTAGCAGTTGAAGATTTGAATCATTTTAAATTATTTTAAAAATTATCAATTTAAAAATTGAATAATTAAATCTCACAATTATTTTTTATAATTCGTCATATATATTAAATTTCAACTTTCCAATTTTTGTCGTCACGGCTTGAGACGTCATGGCTTGTAGCGTCACGGCCTTTGACGTCACGGCATGAAACGCGACATGCTGATAGAAGAGCGAAAAAAATTTGAGGGGATCAAATAAAAGTTCCACTTTAAAAATATATTTATTTTTATTTTAATTAGAATAAATAACTAATAAGTAGGTAAAAAATATAATTTTTTAGCACCTTTAGGACCGATTGCTTCACTTCTAGTCAACTATCCGAATGATAGAAAATCATTGATATAGTAAACAAGAACACAACCTTCAAGTTAAAAGAAAATAAGTTTTCCACATATAATTAGTTATCAATATAATCTGAGGTATAAGGAAAGTTTCGTGAAGTTAGCAACTTAATAAAGGCAACAATTATAGAATTAAAATTAATTAAAATAAATATTAAAAATTAAAATAATTAATTAAGTAGAAGAAATTCGATGACTGAGTGGTAATTATTAGAATTAGGTAGATATAGGCAGTCAGCAACAAGTAATAAAAAAAGAAACTCTTTAATTATCGTCGATGTTTCGGAATCACATCGATCCCATCTTCAGGACGATGTTCTTCAATGTTGCTTAGATAGATGCATTTCGGTCCATACAAAAATAAATGAATAAATTTGCATATAACATTAGATGTATAATATGAGAATCGCCGTTGGTGCATGGACTGTATTTTTATTTTCTGGCAAATGGCCCCGAAACAACAGCACTGGCCAAGATGAGAGAGTGAAGATGGGATCGATGTGATTCCGAAACGTTAACGATAATTAAATAGAGTTTTTTTATTACTTGCTGGCTTGCCCAATCCTAATAAATTTAAAAATTTTCAAATAAATAAATAAATAAACAAGGCTTGTGATAATATTTAAATATTTTATATTTTATTAAGAAATAATCGCTTATATTAAGTATATATATATATATAATCAAGAAAATATTTTCATCAAAGATATTCAATTAAAAAAAAAAAATCAATAACGGCGTGTTTATTTATTTTAAAGTGAATAAAAATAATCACAAAAAAAATACTTCATTATTATAAAAAAAGCCTCGAATAATAAAGTGAAGGAAGAAAAGGGTGGGGGAGAAACTCTGTCAGACCATGAAAAATTATCCAAAGAAAGCCTAGCAATTTCTCTGAATATATTTATTGACAATAAGAAAAGAAAAAAAAAATTTTATAAATTTGCATAACAATAAAATAAAACTTCTTTCTAAGCATAAATTGATTGCATATGTGCGATTAATAAAAAAATAAATAAATAAATAAAAAGGAGATAGTATCTTTTTTGTGGAACCAAGAAGCAATTAAATGAAAAAAACATGATTTGTATATTTCTAATATATAGAGAGGCCCAAATGTTTGGTGAAAAACTGAAAAACATGTCAAAACAAAACCATTCTGTTATTTTAAAAAATTTGGTGGCACCAGATTTTTTGTGGGGACGTATATTTAGTTTCCGCCGAATATTAGAATTTAAAATCTAGCCAACCAATCTTTATTCTTTCCTCTCACGTACAAGAGTAAAGTGTGCTTCAAATAATTTTGAGAGCAAAATGAGAATATGCATTTGAAAGAGCATCTAAAAAATAATTGATTTTTGAATTTTAATCAAAATCGTTAGAGCAAATTTTGAGAAAATCGAAAAAAAAAAAAAACAGAAAAAGTACATCAGTAAAGTACTAGTACTCTTTGGCCGAATTTGATTAAAAGCTTATTTTCACGCTCCCGGGGGGGGTGTTTAACTTATATATAAAATTTCAGCCTCATAGCTCAATTCCTTCATGCTTAAAAGTGAACACAGACACAGAGACAGACATGAATCCAATGCTTTTTCTATATACATTAACGTATAAGTAGAGGTAAGAGAAAGTAAAAGTACATCAGTAGAGTACTAGTACTCTTTGGTCGTTTCTATTTAAAAGCAAAGAGGATGCAGCCAAATAATTGAGCCTCTATTTGGTAAACACTCTTTATTGGGACGTTTCGACTGGGATCAACCCTGCTATCTTTAGCCTTCAAAGAGCATATTTAAATTTTATATACTTAAATAGAGTTGTCATTAGTTAATAATACAAGTTGTTTGCATTTTTTGTCCAATGAATATAATAATTTTTAAAATACCAACAAGTGATACCAAGAAGATCAAGCTTATCTTCTTCATGGTATCACTTGTTGGTATTTTAAGAATTATTACATTCATTGGACAAAAAATGCAAACAGTTTGTATTATTAACTAATGACAACTCTATTTATGTATATAAATATGCTCTTTGAAGGCTAAAGATGGCAGGGTTGATCGCAGCCGAAATGTCCCAATAGTGAGTGTTTATTACCAAATAGAGGCTCAATTATTTGGCTGCATCCTCTTTCCTATTCAACATATCAGCTACAGCCACGTCCTACAATATGAAATTTCAACCTGCTAGCTCTTTTCGTTCTTGAGATATTTTGTTCATAGACAGACTCAAAATTTTGATGTCAACAATTAATGAATTTCACTTTATTTTCATAATGTGTTAAAGATTCTAAAAACCACAACCCCGTGGCCGAGAGTTTAGAGATATTGACAAATATCAATATTGATAATAATCTAAAAGCTGAAGGGAGTTGGTTCGGACACCAGGCAGTAGAATGAAATTATTTAAATTATTAGTTAACAATTAAAACATATAAATAATGAGGATTGTATGGCCTAAGATGCCGAAAAAAACTTAAAAAAATCACTATTTTCAAATAAATAAATTGCTATAACAATAATCAATCCAGAAAAATTAAATTTTCTTTTAAAATTTTTCAAATTACGAGTTCGACCTTTGTACATTAATTTAAATTAGATATAATTTTATGGAGCTTACAAATAAATACAAATACGCTGCTTTCATTATTTCGTTAGATCGATTTATTTATTTTATTCTATTTTTTTATTTTTTCTATAAATGTGATTTTTATAAATATTAATATAAAAGATTTGTTGATTATCATTTGTAACAATAACCCATTGAATATTTTGATATTTATTTTTTTTTTTATTTAGGGATGAAATCATTCCCTTCTCGAGATCCGCCTATGGTTACATCGCACTAAACAATAAATCAACTAGTGTGTTCACATTGTACAGTTAATAATAAGAATTTTAAGATATAATTTATCTTTTTTCTCTTCAAGAAAATTGAAGATCTCTATTCTCTCTTTTTTTCACTATTGACATAAAAAAATAAACCTTAATAAGGTTATTTTCATTTACTACAAAAAAAGTATATGTAGTAAAGTAAATAATAATAAAAAAAAACAGCAAGGTTTTATATTTTTTATATTAACTTTCCCTTGCTTGCTTAAAATAAATAAAAATTTCCCGTAAACCGGGATTCTGAATAAATTGTATCAGTGAGAGAGAACATAATTACGAGCAAATGAGCGCGGGGGCTAACCTGTAAGAGACGTGTGCGTTTTGTGCATTGCCCTGTAATTGACAATTGCTG
This sequence comes from Euborellia annulipes, assembly GCA_023213315.1. Classification (NCBI taxonomy): domain Eukaryota; kingdom Metazoa; phylum Arthropoda; class Insecta; order Dermaptera; family Anisolabididae; genus Euborellia; species Euborellia annulipes. The sequence continues at coordinate 351,995 of JAKCPI010022805.1, forward strand.
TGGGGCAGTTTAACAACAATAAATAAATCAAACCCTAGCTAGCCTAACTCAAAATAAGAACATTTTTTAAAATCCCTCCGGTCTCTGGCCTTGATGAAAGTTACTTAGAATTAAAATCTTGCAAATTATAATAGAAAAATGAAATATATTTTTTTTTCCTTGAGGGAATATAAAAGTTGACAAGATATTTTTGAAATTTAATTACTTCGAAAAAGTCGGCAAGCATCTCGAATAGAGTAGCTAATTTGTTGTTTACATTCCCCTCAGGTAGTGAGTAGAATTTTCTGTTATATTTTCGAATTGCGTTTGTTTGTGATCGTTTTGTATTTGGTGTGCATCTGACAACAGGTGGGGGGGGGGGGGTAGAAGAGAGAGAAGGATAAAATTGGAGAAGGGGAATGGGGTGGAAATTGCAGTTAAAAAAAAAAAAAAAAAAAAAAAAGTCATTGGTATGCCTTAAGGGTGATGTTGTTACATCTTCACTCAAGGAATTTGTTACTCAACTCTTATGAAATTCATAATTCACATTCAATGAATTGACAGGCAAGATTGTGAAAATATGAAATCGAATAAATTTTTAAAGTGGGATTAATAAAATTTTTAATAGAATTAATATAATCTTAATAAGGATGTGGTGTAGGCCTATTGGTAGTAGGGCTTTGCAAAATAATCGATTAATCGATTATTTTTGATTATTTTTTTAAAAAATAATCGATTATTTAAAAAAAAATATAATCAATTAATAGATTATTCAATTTCCCTTTCCCATAATCGATTATGAAAAAGACCCGACTATTTCACTATAAAAAAAGAGGGGAAAATTTACAAAAAAAAAGGTCGACTGAAATGGATTTAATCAATTATGGGAAAATAATCGATTATTTACCATAATACATTAATCAGAATAATTGATTATTTTTTAAAATCGATTATTTTTTTTTCATAATCGAACACATCTAATTGGACGTTTCGAGTGACGATCGCATTTATCATCAGGACAAAATAGGTGTTACAATGTTGACCTACAAATGGAACTCCTTTATCTACCTGGTCATCGCATAGGCCTATTGTGTATATATTTATTATATAAGAGTTTGTATACAATGTATAAAATACACTAAGATCACTTTCATAATGACTTTTCGCCGGCTCCGAAGATGATTCAAAGACGGAATCGAAACGTCAGCCGTGCGGATTAAATAAATATAAAAAAAAAAAGATTAGATGAATCTCTCATTTTCTACCCTCTCATTAATATAACATCACAGCTATAAATTGCGTTTTACTCAAAATGGAAAAGAGAATTTTCAAAAAGATTGATTCAAGACATTGCTATCTTACCATGTGAACGAATCTGACATTTTTTAAAAATTTGTTAAAGTCTTTTTAGGAATCTGAGGCTATTTAGACCCCGTCCCTATTTATTTCAATTTAATTAAATTTACAATATTCAATTTAATTAAATTTGACAATTAGTTGTTTAAGATTCAATTGTTGGTAATATGAAGTGAGCAATGCATGTGAACGAAGTGAAGTTGGCTACGAATGTAAGCGAGGCAAAGTTAGCCACGCCTGTAAACAATACCTAACCCTCAGTGTTTAGTGTTCAAAGTGAATGCATATACCTACATTATTAGCAGCCGAAACGTTGTATTTTATTGTAATTAACAACACACTTTTTGTATTAGTCTTATTATTTTTCTAAAATAAACCTCGATTTAGGCGAACAAAATGGCTTTTATTTCTAATTCTAACAAATATTTTGTCCTGATGATGATTGCGATCGACACTCAAAACATAATTAATCTTTTATTTTTCACCTTGACTGCCAATTCACCACATCATCATATTATAATAATCTAACTATCAAAAAACAATTAATTTAATCTTAGTATTTGAAATGATTATAAAATCCTATTTCACAAATAAATTTCGTATTATTTTAATATCTAATATTTGATGAAAATATTCTTTTAACAAAATGTAAAGCTCAATATTTAAAAATACTCTATATTTATCTTTTAAATAAAAAGATTAAATTAAAATTGGAATCTGAGTAAAAAAAAAAAAAAAATACTGATTTAAATTCACTTGATCATTTTGTCTGTTAAAATTGTTTTTACTAAAAAAAAAAAAAAAAATAAAATAACATCAGCATGCAAAGTGTGACTCAAGATTCAATTATTAGACAATAGATAATTAGTTTTCACATTTAAATCAACAAAAGACAAAAACAATGTTTATTGAATTAATTTAAGCTCTATCTAATTTTTTTTTTTATGTATATGGAGAACTTAAATAAAAGAATTTTAATTAAATTTTGTATTATATTTTTTTTGCATCTTTTTTTTTATAGTTTAAGGATTGTAAAAATATTCCAGAGAATAACTTTAATTAATTTGATAAATTTTATTCAATACTAGCCAGCGGGACTCGGGTCTAGGCCCTGGCGGGCGGCGTCTTTCAAAGTCCAAATTGGCTCTTTCAGAAGACCTCCCCGGAGGAGCCATTTTTATTATTTATAGATTAATATATTTTGTTAAGGTTTTGCAAAGAAATTAAAATAAAATTTCGTTTAAACTTATCTTAATATAAATAAGATTTAATTTTATTAATTATTATTAATTTGAAATAGGGGTAAATCACTAGTGGGCATCCCCGACCTTCAAATGATCATAATTATATTTCTAGAAATGTTAAAACTGTTTAAACTAGTGGAAACCTTCAACAATTACTAACCCAAAAGTTAGATGAATTTCAGCAACATATTGTTATATAATCACCCCCATGAAGTTAGCCACCATCATCATAGAAAGTGCTTACATAAAAAGCATGATTATTACAATAAGTTTTTAAAATTGATTTTAACAAAGATTTTAGTAATATTACTAATTTATTCCATTAATATAATATATTAATAAATTCAATAATCAATATTAACGGAATAACTTAAGTAATAGTAATTGGTACCATCTTTCAAAGAACTTATTGCAATAATCCTACTTTTTATATAAGCACTTGCTATGATGATGGTAGCTAACTTCATGATTATATATGTTGCTAACTTCATCGTATATAAAATGCTACTAACTTCACGTAAGTGCCCCTCAGATGGTTCGCTTAAGTCGGAGTAAGAGCATTGTTGAATTAATTGAAAACTATTTCAGAATAAGCAGTCGAAACGTTGTACAGTATTTATATTTTTAATAAATAATTAATAACAAAATGTGGTCTATAATTAAAAATTCCCATAATAATAGGATAATTTTTCTATAGATCCTCTTTCAGCATATAAAATTTCGTTTCGAAATCCCAACGGGAACTTGTCCAAATAGAGACAGCCATTAACGAATTATATCTATAGATTTCTTTAGAAAATTTTCATTTTGATTTAATAAAAGACTTTCTTTTCTGTTTATTTTTTTTCTCAAAGGCCTTTTTTCACCTTCAAGAACTTTCTTTAGGGTGCAGATGTTTTTAGACAGCCTTTTTTTTTCTTCTCGTCTCATTTTGATGGAACTGACCCTCCGGCCCCAAGTTGCATTGTCAAAACTCACATTTATTTTCTGATTTATGTATAATAGGTTTTTATTCGTTTTAGAGATTATTCATGTTCTTGTCAGTAAATATCAACCACGTCGACGCTTATGTAAATGTTTCCTTCCTTACCAATCATCTATATATAGGACGTCGCTTTAAATAAAAAGAGAATATTTCTATATACTCTATTTAAGGGATTTTTTTTTCAATTTAAGAAAGAAATTTTTATAAATATTCATATTTCTCTCATTATACTATTTCTATCATTTGAATGAATTCTTCTATATTTCTGAATTCACAGATAAAACGCTTTTTCTAATAAAATAGCCTACATACATTTATGGAAAGTTTTACATTCATTTAAAATATTATAGATAAAAAAATTTTTAAACGTTTAGGCAGACGAAACATTTACAAGAATTTAACGAAATATACATGCAGATGGATTTTATCTGTGACCAATGGAATGTGAATTTTCCTCGCTCTTACACTCATATTATCGTTTTAATTCCACACTTGGCCGGTCGTTTATAACTTTATAAACAAATAAACGCCACGTCTATTTTCAGTGAAATAAAATTAAATCTCCGTGTTTTATTCGATTATATTTAAGCTCGATTGCATTAACCTTTGAATTATTTCAAAATTGTTTACAGAAATTATTTAAAAAAAAAGAATTTAATAATTTTATAAAAGCGATCTTCGAATTTCTTGATTACATATTTTCGAAATTTACAGTCCTTAACATTTTAAAACTTGCATTGCAACAAGAATTATCCTAAATTGGGAATAAACTTTCCCAACTTTAAGCGGGCTTTGCGGCTAGTATACTATTAAAACATAGTTTACCCGAGAGAAAACTGAAAGCTAAAGAAAGAGAAAATTCAAAAACGGCATATGACCATAGGCGCCAAAACTGAGGGGGGGGGGCAATATGTCTTATTTTATTTCATTTATTTTTAAAAATGATATATTTTTACTTTTTAAAAATAAAATCTTTTAAATTAAAAAAAATTAAAAGAGTAAGAAATTCATTTTTTTCCAAAATATTTTATATAGAACCTATTGTATTTCTAATTTCTAAAAACATTTTATTTATTTATTATTGAATTAAAATAAGAAATTAAAAATACAAAAATAAAATAAAAATATTTATTTTCTTCAAAATAGTATAAAACAAATCTACTATATAGCCTAAAAAAAACTTTTGATAATTCACTAACAAATTTTTTAAAATTTTAATTTTATTAAAATTGTGATTTTACTTAAAATTTTTAAAGCTTTATAGGAGATTTGTTTTATACTATTTGAACATATTAAATTATTTTAATTTCCTAAAAAAAAATTCTTTCCCCCCCCCTCCTTGATTCACATTCGTTCCGGCGCCTCTGCATATGATTAATATTAATTGATTTAAACTTTCACAATTATCGTTATTAGAAATAAAAGACATTTTTACTTTCTCTTGTTTTGGCTTAAATCGTAAAACAAAACGTTTCGGCTGCAAAATTAGCTGCCGAAACGTTGTATTTTATTGTAATTATTAACACATTTTATTGTTGTTTATTATTATTATTTGCTAAAATAAACCACGATTTAAGCAAAAAAAAATTGTCTTATTTTTATGAGTCTCTTTTTTTGTACGGGCTTAGAGGATTGCCTCAGTTTTCTATGAAGAGGTCAAAATTCTAAGAAGGGTTTTCTATAAAAATCAAAATGTTTTTTAATTTTTCTTTTTCCAATGGTCAGTTTTCTATGAAGACGTCAAAATTCTAAGAAGGGTTTTCTATAAAAATCAAAATGTTTTTTAATTTTTCTTTTTCCAATGGTCAGTTTTCTATGAAGAGGTCAAAATTCTAAGAAGGGTTTTCTATAAAAATCAAAATGTTTTTTAATTTTTCTTTTTCCAATGGTCAGTTTTCTATGAAGACGTCAAAATTCTAAGAAGGGTTTTCTATAAAAATCAAAATGTTTTTTAATTTTTCTTTTTCCAATGGCAAAAATACATTTCTAGATATAAAATTTAAATTAATTAAATTTTTTTTTTTTATTTTCAGGGATCTCTGTCACGAGGCCTGGACCCGATTACGTCTCTCGCCGATGTTCGGCTGTATCTGTCCCAACAATCACATGAAGAAACGTTGCGATAAAATCTTCACGATTGTCAATCACAATCCATGTGTCGGTGAGTTGGTACCACAGCATCCATTGGTCCACAAAAATTTAAAAAATTATATATATAAAAAAAAAAATTGATCATTCATCTCTCAAATTCTCCCTTTTTATTGCAATCATCTCTCCTAGTAATAAATCCCCAGATCACATTCCAGAGCACCTTTTCTCCCCCCCCCCTCACCTTCACCCCCCTTTTGGTCTGTCTTTTCTTAATATCTACGTGGGCTTGGCTTCTATCGCCGTCTCTCACCCTCTAGCTCTATCTCACTCTAACTTTCTATCTCTCTATAGCTCTATCTCTTTCTATCTATCTATCTATCTCTTTCTTTCTCGCTTAGTTCAATGACAGTTAATAATAAATTTCTTGTCGGTGTTAGGTTTCTTAATTGTTTGTAATCTTTCTATTGTAAATTTTCTTTCTCTGTTGCATAAATCTTCTTTGCTATTGCCAAATGAAATTAGTAATAGTTTTTGATGTGTAAATTAAATTGAAAGAAATACTTCTACTAACTTATTACAATATTTATCTATATCTATACCTATTATTATTAATATTAATATTAAGTATTATTTTTATATGAAAGTGTGCAATATATATTAACATGAGTTAAATTTTTCAGTACACTCATACAAGACATCAACACAGACTACTACACCTGTTTTGAAACTTCCAATCGTTTATTCTTTTTGTTTTTTTTTTTATCTCTTCATTTTTGGAAATATTGAGCATGTTTTAACATTTTTTATTATCTTTATATATCTCTCAAAAAAAATAAATAAATAATTTGCAAGTTGCATGAACATTTGCCAATTCTACCCTGGCACATTTTTTTAATATACTTAATTTTATTTTATTTTTTTAATTTAATTTAATTTATTTTGTTAATTTATTTATTATGATTTTAACAATTAACTTTTTACTCTATTCACTTTTTAATCACTCTATAGAGCACTTGTTTTTTGAACATTTTCTTCTTCTTCTTGTTGAAAAGCAAAATTATAAAAATTGCTCGGCCAGATCTATTATATATTAATGCACTGTTTTTTTTTATTATAATTGGATTTAATAATATTAGAAAATAAATTAAAAACATGGCTGATGTTAATCGCAAGCCTCATAATTATTTTTTTTAATCCGTAAAAATTTTATTTTCGTAGATATATTTATTTTTTACAAAAAATAAATGACAGTTTTTTATTTTTTATATATAAAAAAAAGTAAATTTTTTTTATAACAAATTTAAAAAAATAAAAAACTTATAATTAATAAAAAAAAATTTTGATAATATTTTTTTAAGTTTTTAATTGTCATAGTTTATTTTTTTTAATAATATCTTAAATGAAAAGTTAATTTAAATAAATGGCGATATTGAAAACTGTTCATTTTCTGTTTCGTTTAAAAAAAATACAAATTTGTTCAATAAATAATTTTCTTAAGTAGAAAAATTGATAAAATATTTTAATTTATTTTGAACTTTTTAAAACACAATTCCATTCATTAAAAACGCAATGTATTTAATTTTAATTAAATATATGTGCAAATTACTAAATATAATGAACGGATTCATCAAGAGAAACAAACAACTATAAATCTAAATGGCTCAACTGTTTTAGAATATAAATAAAGTCACTAATAAAAATAAATAAATTCATGATAAATCCTCTACTACATATTTTATAATTAAAAAAAATTAATCTCTTTATAAATTCAAATAAATAAATAGCTTATGTGCAGATAAAAAGATATAGAATAATAAAATTAAACTAACATAAAATAGAATTTAATAGTAAAAATCAAAAAACAAATAGATGTGGTAAAAAAAATTCAATTTTCACAGGACAAAAATAATTGAAACTAGGTTTAAAAAAGAAGACAAAGGCAAATATAATATTTTCATCAATACTCATATTATTTTTGTTTTTTTAAATAAATGAAACTAAAAATTTCACCAGTCGATGGCTCTTTAAATTACTTATAAGTCAAAATTTCTCTATTGGAAAATTTGGAAAAATAGTCCGTATAAATAGGGCCCGAATATTCCCAAATCAGTCAGTCTAATTCTAGTGTGTGCTGAGCAATACATAGTTAAACGCTCCTGTTACAACACTCTAAGCAGTGATCTTATTTACAAATTCGCCAGGTGAGTCAATAGTAGAATGTTATTAAAAGAAACAAAATTACAAAAGAATAAAATAAAATAAAAATATAAAGATCTGGTGTGGCTTAACACACCAGATTTTTTGATGTCGAGATATATTTAGTTACCCATAGCACCTTAGTTCTAAACTTGACCACTTGTGTTAAACTATGAATGTTTGCACATCAGTAAAAATTGTACCTCAAACAATATTTATGAAAAATTTTACTGATACTCTTTAAAGAGCATGTAAAAAATAGTTGATTTATGAATTTTAATGAAAATTATTAGAGCCAATTTTGAGAAAATCGAAAAAAAAAAAAAATGAAAAAATACATCAGTAAAGTACTAGTACTTTTTGGGTAATTTTGTTCAAATGCTTCGTGTCGCGTCCCAGGGGGTACCTAACTTAAATATAAAATTTCAACCTCCTAGCTCTTTTCGTTCTTGAGATATAGACCCTCAGACACACGGACCCACTTTTTTGAACTCAGGGGACCATGAATTTCCATCAAAATCTCGACATCGAATTTTTTGCATGATCGCAATATTACATATATTGGTAAGAGAAAGTAAAAATTGGAAAATTCTTTGTTTTTGTCTATTTAAAATAAATTGTAGAAAATAAAAATATTAATTCAATATATTCGGAGAAATTTTGTCTTGTATATAATTTAAAGCGCCAGTGGAGTTTTTAGATTCATAATTTGAAATTACGACCAAAATAGGTCATCAAAATCTTTCAGTATTTGTAGTCTAAAATACTTTTTTGAAAATACTTAAGATATACATTAAATTTAAAAATTATGGCTAAAATTTTAATGCATTTTCCTTCAGAGCCAAACAAATTTAGAATTTAAACCAAATAAAGAGTAGTTTAAAATAAAGAAATTTTTTATTTTTCTATGTCCATTTTCTTTAATAACTTTTAGGGATAAGTCCTGTCTGTAACAATATCAATGTTTAAAAATATTTTCATCTCATTTGTTTAATAATATTATTTATTATTCTATTATTTATTCGATTAACTTGTTTCAGTAAATACAAAAGCCTTTATTAATGAATTAAAATTGAATTTAATCATGATATTAAATTTGATATCTCGTCTTTTGATAAATTAATAAACCGATTATTATCTGAAATAATGTAATTTTTAACTAAAATCAAGTTAAAATTAAATTTTAAAAAACGATTAGTAAACAATGAATACTGTTTAATAATCAAAACGATTTTTAAAATTCTATTATCACAATTCTAATCAATGAAAAAACTATTTACATAAATCAAGACGGGTAATTCTCAGGTGCTCCCCCCCCCCAAGATTTAAAAAATATAAAAATTTATTATATATCTATATATTTTTAAATTAATGTTCAAACTATTAATTAATTAATAGTTTGAAATGTAATATTTTGGTTAAGCATTCTCGTCGGCATAGCGTTTAATTTAATGGAGTAAGAAAATCTAATAAACTATGTTTTAGTTTTATAAAAAAACATTTCAGTCATTCGTCCTGTTACTTTCTCGGGTATAAATTCAGATACAATCACAAAGCGTCTTACATCTAAAACATTCAGAATGTGGGTCGCTAAATGTAAGTCGCTTTATGATTGTATCTGCTTACACCACAAATTTAGGTACAATCACAAAGCGTCTTACATCTAAAACATACAGAATGAAGATAGCTACCGGGTAATTGTAAGACGTTTTGTGATTGTATCTGAATTTATGTCCAGAGAATGAATAGTCGAAATGTTGTATTTTATAGAAATAAAACACAGTTTACTAAAAATCAAATATTATTATTTAATTTATCAAATTTTTTACAAAAAAAAGACATTAAAAATTTTTTTACCAGTATTAAATTTGTTGTTATTTACTTTAATAAATATAAAATTAAATATATATTTATGCCTATATATTGCTCCTTAAATGGAAAAGTGACACAACTTAAAATGTCTCTTTTTTTCAAGAAAGCAGTTTAAAGATTTCTATTTTATTAATGCAAAACGCGATGTATTTAAATTATTGTATGCAATGCACATATTTCTTCGAAAAACTGTACTGTCTTGTGTTTAACTCGACATCAGTTAGACAAATGATGCTTTTCCACAAAAGTAAGAGCAAAAACGCTAAAATTGAAAAACGACACTAGCGCATTCTGGGGGTGATGCTTAGAAGTGAATGAAATGACACTTTTCCACATAAATATACACATAAAAAGAACCAATTTTTATACAAAATCTCAAAATTTATCATTTTTGAGTTATGTCACTTTTCCATTTAAGGAGCGTATAGTAGGAACTATAGGAAGTAAAAAATTGATATATTTTTGTTTTGCTCTCTCTCCCCACCAATCAAATTGTGTTCTTGAAATCAAGAAAATATTTTTCACTCATTTTAAATTATCTCTCATCTAGTTTAAGAAATTTTTCATCAAGAATTTTGTGCAAAAATTCTTTATTATTTTTATATACATATTTTTAGGATACAAAAAAATTTCAAAGTTCCCAAAACACTTAATCTAAAACTTGGTTTTCTGTCATTGTAAAATCGAATGAGTAACAACATGTGATAATTTATTAATTATATACCTGGTATTTATTTAAATTATACGAACTCAATTAAAAAGCTTGCTATATAGATCAACAAAAAGAGAAACGTGTGATTTGGATCCTCCCTTTTAAAGGCCCCACCTCCTCTCACAGGACACTGGGGCGTATCTATGGATAGGTGGTCATGAGACCTAGGCCCCTCTTTTCCTCATATGGCTAGATTATTCTTTTTTTTTTAACTTTCTTATAAACAAAAAAAAAATTACCAAAATGCGTTTAAGTGGTTTTTTTAGAATGTCTGTTCGTGTGTATGTCTGTTGTATTTCCGTGATTTTCTAACCTAAAATAAAAAAAAAAAAAATAAGCTTTTTATTTAATTTATAAATAATTATTTTGATTAAACAATAAATATAATCGAAAATTGGCCACTCTAAATACGTATGATAAAATGGTCTAATTCACCTCTCGGACGGTTTTAATTAATTCCTAGAGCTACATGTCTTTACCATTTATTGTATTATCATTTCAAAATGTCAGTTCAAGTCGAGGTAATCTGAGAGCTTTTGGGTTAGGCAAGGGGGTGGGAGAGAATTCTCATCTCAATTAAATGAATGTTTATACATAGAGGAGGTTGGGTTAAAAAGAACCGAGTGGAACTACTATTGAAATAAGGATTAGTTCATTAGCTTGAAATATGAACGTAGAGATGATGTAATTTCACAGAGTTCCGGTAGATGGCTACGACCAGAGGCGGTTTGATTTGTGTGTCTGCGTACACCAAAGAAACTCGAGTATTTAAACAGGGATCCGAGTAGGAATTTCAAATAATAATTATAACTTATTAATAAAATACATTTCTTAATAAGAAATAAAACCATGCGCTCTTAGTTAAATTTAAAACGATCTCCAGAGTTAACTACATAAGTGAAGGAACCGGCATTTTTAATATAATCCAAAGAATTTAACATTGGCACTAGGTAAGACATTCTGCAATTTAATCAAATTCGCATCTAATTATAGATAAATAAATAGCACTAGGTTAAGTTTCAAAAGGTTTTTAATTTTAGCTTATGTCAATACCCGAAACGTTGACATAATTTTGGGCCGAATAAAGTCTTTTTCTTCACCTTCCTGTGAATTAGACCAGTGGCGTCATTTGGGGGGCAGGGGGGTCATTTGCCTCCCCCCTTCAAGAGCTCTGACTTTTATAAAATTTTATATTATTCTAGATAAAATCTTTCAAAATATATCTTTACGAGTATATAAACTGTAGAGAATTAAACAATTAAATTAAATATCTTTTGGCTCAATTTGAGTATATATTTGTAGGTAAATTTTAAGAAAAAAAATGTTTCCCCCCCCCCAAGAAAAAAATTTGCCCCTCCCAAGAAAAAGTTGAAATGACGCCACTGAATTAGACGGCCCTCCTCCATATGATTAAATAACACTAGGCTAAGTTTCTAAAATATTAACGTCGAAATGTTCATAAAATAAAAATAAAAACCTTTTGAAACTTAACCTAATGTTATTTATTTAACTATAATTAGATGAGAAATTAATTAAAAATTGAAAGAACCGGCCTCAAGACTACTGAATTTTGGGGGGTTACTATATTAATATTATTTTCAAAAAAAAAAAAAAAATATATAATTGTTCAAATTTTTATAGTTTTTGGATGCTAAAATTTTAATAAAAAATCTTCTCTCTTAGAGTGAATTTATTTTTGTTAACTATGAGGTCACATTTAATACACCTTCGCCTTTATATTTGTCCCAGTAACAAACAATGTAAACAAAATGTTTGTCAACTGGGAACTTTAGAAGTGGACAAAAAAACAAAAAAAAAAAAAAAAAAGATAAAGCTTAAAGCAAAAACAAAATATAAAAAAAAGTAAAAATTAACTGTTAAGAATTTCCTGTTCAAACAAACTTCTATTTATTTGGAGTGGGTTCTATCTAGTTTTAAAAGTTAAACCAATTTTCCGGCTCTTAATTAGGCATACGTTCCCAAATCCGTGACAAGTCAAAGGATGTTAGTCTTTCCAACCGCGAATACTGAACGGAAGCTAAATCAACCAATATTATGACCTAATTTCCACCTAACTTGTATGCGCATCAAGTAGACTAACCTAACAACTGGCCGATCGAGAGCCAAACTCAATAATGTTTATTTGCAAACCAGCAATCCAAAGGTTAATACCGCACGATTGATTTGCCGATTACACATGGGCCTGGCCTCTTGCGTAGAATAAGTAAATTTTTAATAAAAAAAAAAAAGTAATCCCATTTTAATTGAAAAATTTTTTGACATCGATTTAATTTAATCCTATTCATTCAAAATTTTCAGATTTTCTTTTAATAAAAGTGAATTAGAAATAAAGTAAATTTTTTCAAGGGAAAGAATGAGAAAAATTTTTTTTATATAATTGATAATAATTCTAACCTCATTGCTGAGGTATCTTTAGTAAGTATTTCGATAAATAAGGATAATCCGATCTGATATGGTGATTAAATTTAAAAAAATGATTCTTGCTATCAAATATATCTGGGTCAACGCCGTAGCCAGAGGAGGGGATGGTTAATTTTTATTTTAACCCTTTTTTTGCTCTATATTTCAGAAAGAAATTTTAGCTTGTTTTAGGCTGCAGTCGTCTGTCATTAACCAAATTTTTCTGTTAATTTTGAAAATAATTTATTTTTATTTCCTATATACTTAATATTTTTATCATTTTTAGATTAAAAAAAAAAAAACAGCCAGCCAGTAAAACATACTCATGATTAATAATATTAAATTAAACTATAACTTCGAACCATGTAGTATGAATAAATAGTTTTTTTTAAACTTATACAAAAAATTAATAAAATATTTTAAATAATTCAAACGTAAATATTGACTGGGTAACATATCAACGTACAAATTTAAAATTTTGTTATTAATATTCAATACATAAAAATAGACAAAATATTTTCTTACGTTTACATTCAAATTTGAACAATTTTTCATACAACACACAGAGAAATCTTTATAAAATATAAAGAATGATATTTACAATATTATATTATCGTTGAATGATTCATAAAATTAAAGACAACATATTAGGTCGATTAGGCGTCCGGCGCATGCGCATTAAGAAAAAGCGTATTGCTTTTTGTTACTGCGCATGTGATTTTCCTCACTACGCATGCTCCAGACGCTCAATCGAACAGAGACCTATTATATAAAATTTGTATGTTTTAAGAACATGATGCTATCAAAATAATCAAATACTAACTTTTGTTACATCTTAAATCAAAATCAGTGGCGTCATTTCAACTTTTTCTTAAGGGGGGGGGCAAACTTTTTTTTTTAATTTACTTACAAATAAGTACTCAAATTTCGGTCAAAAGATAATTAATTCAATGAATTGTTTAATTTTGTATACTCGTAGATATATTTTAAAATATTTTATTTAAGAATAATATAAAGTTTTAAAAAAATCAGAGCCCTTGGTGGAGGGCAAATACCCCCTGCCCCCTCCCCAAATGACGCCTCTGGTCAAAAAATCAGTTCCTGAAGATAGAAATCCGAAAACGATAATGCATACATTTGACCTGAGAAAAATTAAATATATATTTAAAAAATAATTAAAATTTTTTTTAAATTAATTATCACGCCTAAATCCTGTGTTTCGACGTGTTTAGCTGTTGCAGATTTAAGAGAATTCAATATTAAAAATTGTACTAAAAACAAATCTCTCAAGACAAAGAAAGGATAAACCATAGGCACTGGTTAAAACACGATAATATACTGTAGGTAAATGTAATAATATTCTAGGTCATGTTTCAAAAGACTTTTATTAATTTACAAGATACGTATTTTGACACCAAGTGGTATATGTAATTAATTTATAACTTTTAAAAATAATCAAATTAATGTAAACGTTAAGAATTAATACTAATTTAGCATTTATTCTTAAATTATTAATTTTTCTTTCTCTTATTTCTTTTTATTATTATTATTATTATCTACTCTATTGGTATTATAATTTATTTACAATTTTTCACAAATACTCTATCAATTCCATGAAAAAATATTCCAAGACTAGCAACAGACATCACTTGTCAACATGTATATATTTTAATTAAATAATATACAACAATACTTTCATTGGGCCACCAAAGTGTAGCTGTGCGCGATTCAGGTTGGAGTAAAACTATTTTTCGGTGGATGCTGCTAAATAGAAAATTGCTTGTGTGAAAATGCTTTGTTTGATAATTTCAAATTATTATTATTATTATTATTTTTTTTTTAGTTAGTAGATATAAATGCATTAGGCTTAAAATATTGTGTAGTACTGTATAATGGCTGATTAAATGTCGCTAATAGTTTTAAATTTTAAAATAGATATTTTTTAGAAATAGATTAATAAAAAAATAATTATACTAATAATTAATATATAAGTTCTTACCTCTTTCAATTAAAAAGTTTTCAAATAAATAATATATTCAATAAAAAAAAAAACTCATTGAGAAAGGTAAGAACTTTTTATTTTTATGTATAATAAGATTTATTATTATAAAAAATAAATATAAACAAATGTGCCAATTTAGATTAAGAAATACCGTGATTATAACTCGTTAGATGTCAATAATATATTATAATTTAGAATCAATGGTACGTTTGTTGAGATCAAAATTATTAAATAATCGCGTCAAATTAAATATTAATTAATTAAAAGTAGATAATTTAAAAAATATTAATTGACGCATGGAGATAAACGGAAAAATATCAATAAAGTTCAAACAAGAAATAAAATTTAAAGAAAAAAAAATAGGCTCGCTTTTATTTTAAATTTGATGTCGTGAGTAAAATAGTCGCGTGTAGAAATCTGGGCTTGCGATAAACATGGACGTGGAGCACATTACCATCTTAAGCTAGTATGAATAGCGTCTGGCCTTTTAAGGACGCATCTCGGCTATCTTGAGAATGTGCGCCAATTTGGCGCCCTCCATTGCAAGGTGCCTTAATATCGCACTCCACGCACCACCTTAGTTATAATCACACTATTTTCCTGTTTTATGTCACAAAGAGCACCTGCACTCATTGTTTCTTCTCGTGCTGTTTTCATTTCAGACGTTCTACCAGCCTCCCTTGACTTGTCTGGCACAGACTCTGCACTATATCCTCCGTACGATCGGGAGTTTTGGTTTCCACCACCCACGAGCTTGTATCCGTTTTTCCTATACCCTAGCAAACCACGACCACACATGCCCTATCCTGACACCGAGCAGCGCACCGGTTTCCTCCACACTCACCACGACACTCAACTGTCAGTAGAAGACACACTCAACACTCCTCTCGATTACGAGAACCCCGATGCCAAACTGACATCGACCTCTTCGGGATCAATTTCAGTTAAGGTGATTTCCTCTGGAAATGGCACGTCGTTTGACGGCATTGAATCTCAATTAGAGAACCCTCTAGTTGGAATTAAAGGGGCCACACAAAAGGATATAAACGTGCTAAGGCAGGAACTCCAAGGCATTCCTTCGAACGAGAACAGCCTCTCGTTAGATGGCGAGGACGCTGAACCAAGAAGCACTAGTTTCACGCACTATCCTTCGGGGAACGCGAACGGGCATTCAAGTATGTATCCATTGCAAATATGCAATCCCTTTTCAAACTTTATTCCACTATAATCTCTCTGAGTCCTCACATTTTTTCCAGCATTTTGCTTGCTCTGTTTTTATGGAGCTGTAACCCGATATTTTTGACCCACCTTAATTATTCCAGGTCTATTTTTAAAGGGGTATTATATATTATATATATATTACTATCTAACTAACAGTTGGATCTACGATATTCCCCAAAGCTTTGAAGACATTAAACTATTGGGGACATTGGGACATACAATTGCATGTAATTTAGCTGCATGGGTTGATATGCATTGTTACTAGAAGCTGAAAAAGCCCGTGTTCTAAAAAAGAACCATTCACAAAGCACCTGCCTGTCACAGCACGGCATTTTTAGGGCACTCGCCACTACAGCACATGCGGCAAAAATCGTTTCATTGATTTCATAAATGGTAATCATAATATTATCTATGATAAAGTGAAAGTGTTCCCAAAGCGTGCACAAAAATGAAGAAAAAGTTTTTCAATGACGCTTTTTTGGTGCCCCACGGCCAAAACATCAAAACATTGATTTCTCTTTATCACTCCTTTAGATACTCGTTTACAGCTGTTGCTCATACATCAAACGTGCCATTTAATTAGTTACAATATCATTTCATAAAGGGCCCATTATTTGCTTTTAAATTAGATATCGTTAATGAGCTTTAAAATTAATAGTTTTGTCTCTTAACTTCACATTCCTAAATTTATTAAAGTAACTAATGGGTAACTTTTTTCATCTCCAAATTAACAAAAAATCAATGTTTACACTAAACACAAACACAATTTATTTCAGCATTAACCAAATTTTTTTTTATTTACAATTTATTTAATATTTATTGCAAGGTAAGTTGCAAATTTTTAAGATATAACGATGTTTGATGTTTAAGTTTAGCTGATTCTCCTTTTTTTCAGTCGTTTAAAATAGATTCGGCCTTATGGTTAAGTTTTATTCTAAAATTATTAAAATGGCAATAAGAAGTAGGATGGGATTTTAGGGATAATAAAATATTTAAAAATTATTATTATTTTTTTTTAATTAAATAAAATTTCGCTTTGTTGCTTGCTTTATTTATTGATTCTATTAGAGAATATCGGTCTCATTATCTTCTCATTAGATGTGCACAATATCCAAACACTACTTGATTACCATATTATATCACAGCACTATATTTGTTGTTAGTTGAGTGGGAGATGGAAGCGTCTTTAACGGGAGTTAATTAAGATAAACAATCTATTTAAAAACGGATGTTTTGTAGGTATGGGGTAGGGGGAAGAGAAGATGCAACGTTAAAGAGTGAATTGGGCTTTGACTCTGCAAGAAGAGGGTAAGTCCTCTTTTGGTGGAGGTGACGTTGCTGCCACCGTTTCCTGCCTAATGGCGCTACCCCTCACCCATTTTCTCCCTTACCCTTACCCTCTTTGCTAATGCAACCAGATAAGCCCAATCCTATTTCCTCCCTATCGGGAGAAGATGTGGCAGCCGTCGCATCCCCCAGGATCCCCCAAGACAACATCTCAGACGGGACTAGTACCTCTCTCTCTCGCTCTCTCTTTCTCGTCCCCGGTTTTCCTTACCCTCCAACTTTCCTTTTACCCCTTTAAACCCCACCCATAACGTTTCGCCCAAGATATCAGACTAATTAAAACTTTCTGACTGCTATAAATTTCACAAATATAATTTCTTATATTCTATATTTTTGAAGAATAACACATGTTTCAAGCATGAAATATAGAAAATGGAAATTAAATTGTCATTTTAATTGCATTTTTTATTACTTAATCATTTCCTCGTCGGAATTCCGGAATAAAGTAGCCAAGCAGCAGCATCAGGCCGAATCTAAAACGCAATCTTACTCAACTCTTCGTTATATCCTTTCAGTAATTTCATTAAAAAAAAATCTATATTACTACTAATTAAATTATAAAATCTTTTTTTTGATGGGTTTTAAATTGGCCACATAAACGTTATATACAAACACAAACCATATAAATTTACCTGTTAGTTAGATAGACTTAACACTACACCAACCAATTCATATTTTTCAAGTTTTTTCCATTTGGGGAAAACTAGAAAAAACACAAATTCCATACCATTTTTCCAACAACTCAGAGAGGTTATGCATTATATATATATATTTCATACAGTCATGAAAAACAATAGTGAATGTCAAATTTCTCTATCTTTTTTGAGGAAACATGCTTATGTGAAAACACATGAATTCTGTATGTGTGAATTTGCTTTTGGAAATTCTTCTCTATTTTTTTTTTTTTACTATATTTCGAATGTTTAATTTTGAAAGCGAAAAAAAAAATAATAGAATTAAAGAATATGGTGCATAAATGAATGTTCAAATGAATGAATAAATAATGGATGATTTTTCATTGAGTGCGAAATTGGAGTGTGCTTGTTAACACTTGTTCATTTATTTATTTTACATTTTAAGGGATACCGAGTAAGTTCATTTAAATCTTTTATAACACTTAATTTTTTTTCCCATGTAGAAAAAAAAAAATTTGTACTGTATTTTTTTTTAAAGTTGTAGTAAATGAGTAAAATTGTCTTTGACAGGAGACATTTAGAACTCATTTGTGATTTAAATCCTCCCGTATTAAACACGACAGTTTGGGTACTAGATTATATCCACTAGAATTGACTATACAATTAGACTTATCAAGAATTAATTAAACGTCAATTATGATTTATTTTGTTAATTTTATGAAATTGTAAAATTATTATTTTTTTTAGGGTATTCGGGTTCAAGTCCCGATTAGAGCATTTCATCATCACTCGCCAGTCACCATTTACACATTCTTTTGTGAAAAGTTTTAAGGAAGTTCATATATATGATCAGAGCCTTTTAACAAAATGAGTTGCTATACAACTCGAGTTCAAATCCAACTTGCCGGGAAAATTTTCAAACATTGACAATGTTTCCTCCGTCTCTCTGTAATTGGAGTTAATCTCTGTTAAGAGATAAAAAAAAAAATAATAATAATTGAAGTTTTCTTCTAATTTAACTTAAAGTATACAAACTTGTATTATTTTATTTTTTTTTATTAATTAAAATAAATATAATATAATTTTACACGATACATAATGGTGTAGATGTAACAATTCTTTTGAAGTTCAGTCAGTGACACAAGTGCCTGATGTTGCTCGAGAGCGGAGCCTTGAGTTTAGGCAACCAAAATGTTTAGCAGCTGGAAGTATTGTCTTAAAAGTAACTTTTTCTTTTCAGTTGCATTAAAAAGATATGATTTATTTAAAAGATATTAAGTTGATTGACTAAGCTCAAGACTCCATTCTCAAGATAATACGTCCAGCTGGTAATTTTGGCTGCCTAAGCTCAAGGCTCCACTCTCGAGCACAACAGGCACTTGTGGTGATCACTGTACTACTGGATTTCTAGAGCGAGGAAGAAAAAATTATTACCATACTAAGCCAAAACCAGACCAATTAAATTATTATTTTGATTTTTTCATTATCTGGGTTAGTAAATATTAAAAATTTTTAATATAATCCAAAGAATGCTCTCTCGAATGAATGGTTCTATGATTACACTATCAGCATTGTTATACTTAATAAATAAATACAAGTTTGATATTTTTTCTAATTAAGTAAACCTAAAATATTTGTTTTTAACTTATATTTCTTCTTGTTTTTGACCATTTTAAATCTCCCCCACGTTATCTATTTTGGTTTAAACAGCTCTGTATCTTCATATTTGAACAACCTTTTATATACACACAAATATATACATAAATTAAAATGAGTTTAATATCGTTTTCGTTATATTAAAAAAAAAAAAAAAAAAAAAACAATTTTTGAAATATTCTTTATTTTAAGATTTTTTTACTAAACATATTTTTATTTCAAAAATTGGGCCAATGTAAAAAAAAAAGTATATATAGTAGGTTATAAATTTTGAGAGAAATGGAAATTGATTTAAAATACGAATTAATTTTAAAATTTTCCTCTTTTTCTTTTCTTAAAATTAAACATTTAATTATATATATATAAATGATTTTTAAAAATTCCCATGATCTTTCGAGCTTTTTAATTTTTTATTTATAAGCTTTACAAAAGTTAGACACATTATTTTTTCATTTATAACTCTCTAAGCTTTAATGTGAGCTCATGTAAAATTGAGAGTGGCTTTTTTTTTATATCATTTCATTTATTATTTATAATTTTCGGTTTTCTCTGATTTTCATTTTTAATCCTTACGTGAACAAAATAAATTTTATTTTTAAGTTAGAAGATAAACAAAAATTGTGGAGCTAATTTTATTTAATGAAAATTAACGCCATCACTGCTGATGTTTCGCCCTTAGGCAATAACAAAAGTGCCACTATATTATTATTTTGGGAGTATTTAATTATAAATCACATTTGCATTAATTATTTATTAATAATATATATACTGTTCAATGTTTAGAATGCTTATTCTGTAGTCGTTTTCAAGTACTGTGCACTTGTTACGACTCAAGTGAAATAACCTCTACTTGCGTTTTATATGCAATGATGCCAGCGCCATCTAAGGTCATTCCCATTAAGTTAGACACTAGAGACACTAGCGCTGACGTCTTGCAATTGTTACGACTCAATTGAACTAACCTCTACTTGCATTTTACATACAATGACGTCAGCGCCATCTACAGTCATTCCCTTTAAGTTAGACAGTAGATGGCGCTGACGTCATTGCATATAAAATGCAAGTAGAGGTTAGTTCACTTGAGTCGAAACAAGTACTTTTAAAACGACTGCAAAATAAGCATTCTAAACGTTGTACAGTATTTATATTTTTAATATAATTAATACAAATGTGGTCTATAATTAAAAACTATAATAATAATACAGTATAAACCACAAAAGCTTTAACAAACATGCCACTATATTATATATGAATATCAACAATTTCCATCTTTTTCAAATGTGTATGCGAAGCTGGTTGACCAGCAAGGTGTGTATCCGAGTATTTTTGGGCATGGAATGAATGCTGGCCAGAAAGGCCTGGATCCGTGCAAGACCCTGGCTGTGCCCGTAGGCTCCGACGGCGAGGCGGAGGCTGGAGTTGCTGCAGCGGCTGCGCCAAGGAACTTCACATTCCAAAGTACCTGTCACCTGGCGCTAGAATTGTGCGCCAACAACTACAGCTGCAGAACACTTCTTCAGCCCATCTTAGATAATTGTGATCTTGCTCGTTGCGAGCGGGAACCTTGCATGAAAGCGCTTCAGAACTTCTACCGAAAAGCAGAATTACGCTGGAGTCTTGAAATCGCCTTCTGCCTGTGCAAGTGAGTAATTGTCTTTTCATTATCTCTTCTTCAGTTATTATATCTAAACCATTCTGAGAAATATCAATAATTGGAGTTTGTAAGAGGATCATACGCAAATCTCAATTGGAAGATTACTTCCTTAATAGATAGCAGGTTCTTAAAGCAATATTTCAATAAAAAACATACATTTTTCAAAATAATGGATTGAACGAGTTTTATTTATATATATATATAAGAGAATCTACTTTTAGAGGAAGTTTACTCGTCTTTCACTTCAGGTGGATAAGGTGAGTTCTGATTAAAAACAAAATGTTTTTTTGTATGTTGGGATTTTATTGCGACTGTTTTTTCTGCAGATTATCACAGTTTCTCACCTTATCCACCTGAAGTGAAAGACGAGTAGATTCTCTTATATATATATATTAAAACAAATATTTTTTATTGAAATATTGCTTTAAGAACCTGCTATCTATTAAGGAGTAATCTTCCAATTGAGATTTGCATTCTGAGAAAGTACAAAATTTTACAGCACAGCTAGAAAGTAGTTTCTCTTTAAATCATCTTAAAAAAAAAATAGTTCACTGTGACTTTTGTTATCGTATGAAATTAAAAAGATTTTACGATATTCAAGTAATAAAATTATCTTTTCACCCCTCAGGACCTTTAGGTTTAAATTTTATTATTCTTCCTTAAATACATCTGGGATTTGCCGTCCGAAATAAAATTAATAATCCATTATATATGTATAGATTAATTACTCATAACCAGTAATTTGATTGTACTTGGGATACAATTAAATGTGAACTAAGAATTTTTATTGGTTGGTTGCTTACCCTTCCGGGATGAATTTCATATTTGTAAAAAAAATTTTAGTATCCATTTTGGGATTCTAATTTTATTATTAACGAATTAAAGACATTTGTTTAAAGATCATTCATAAAAATTCCTGCTTAATATGGGAATTTATAACTCACCCCTTTTAAAAAATTTTAAACTTACTTCTAATTAAGAATTATGAATTTTTTCCTGCTGAATTTCTATAAAAGATTGTTAATTTGTGTTTTAGTTAATCTTAATCTAAGTTACATTAGTACAATTAATCTTATTGTTTATTAAGTTTGTTTATATAAAGTTCGCTAACAATTACATTAAATTCGTATAAATAATACATTCATTCAAAACATAGAGAACAAACTCGTGGATCAAGGAAGGAAATTATTACAATAAGATGAGAGAAGAGAGCGCTGCTTAATTACTTTTCATCTGAAGCTCAATTAATACAACTTAATTTTTATTAAATACCAAATGAATACAAAATAAATATTTTTTATATTTTATTTTAAAAGTGGAGGTTTTTAAAAAAACTATACATTTTTTTTTTAATTTTATAAAGAAATATAATATATATAGATATTGGACAATATGGCGGCTACCTGCCATAAGGCTCAAATGCCAGGTAGCCGCCATATTTTCCAATATCTTTTCTCTTGATGGTACATATAAATAAATATAGCTTAATAAAAAAAATGCTTTTATTTTAAAAATTGATCTAAAATGAGAGAAAAAATTTCATTTATTGTTGGTTAAAATTGTTGAATATTTATGACTTAAAATAAAAGCGTGGGGCGCTCCGAGGGGTTTCAAAGGTGTATGCCTTCGCTATCAATCAGGTCTATTCTCTAAAAACAGACGTTAAAATTTAAAATAAACAAATAGGTGTTAAAAAGTAATGTAAAAACAATCAGCGTTAAAAAAATGTAATTAAAAATCACTTCCTTGGCTCAAATTCTGTAAACAAAATTTTAACATTTAGTAAATAGTGTTAAAAATTAATGCCATGTCTAGGGAGTGTCTTTAATATTTTGTGTTTAAAATAAAAATGGCGTCCTTAACCTAAAAAGTAAGGTTATGATTTTGATAGCTTTGAAATAAAAGCAACATGTTAACGTCGCTGTTAAAAGAGAATAGCATTTTTTTAACGCTGATAGTTTTTACATTACTTTTGCCTGATATTTTAATACTTTAATCGTTGATTTAGTAAAAGAAAGCAGGGGTTGAATAGCATGAGCTTCCCCTTTAAGGGGGGCAATTAAAAAAAAAAGAAAGGAATAAGGGGGGTTCAGACCTGCCATATATCACCTCTGATTACGGCCCTGAATGTAATACATAATACTAGTATATATTTATATCGTATATTATAACCAAGTTTGTTTGTATATTTAAAATTTCAAATCCTCTCTTTTACTTATTTAAAAAATTGCACTTTAATCAGAAAATAAATACTCAGTTTTTCATTAATTCTTGTTAACAAACACGATTTTAATTTAATTTAATTTGAGATAGATTGTATTAGAAATTCAATTATCTCTTCATCTTTTACTCGGAGATTGTTTCCAGAGACCACCTTTCGAAAAAAAAACCCTGGGACGTCAAATGAGGCTCTCAAAGGAGCTTTGAGAACCCTGAAAGGCTTCCTTATGGTTTCATTAAGGTGTCTGTGTAATTGTTTCCTTTTACTCAAAATAACGGCTGTTGAATTCATCTCTCTAAAGCTCCCGGGGAAAAATGGAAGAAATCAATTTGTTTTAAAATCATTCAAGAAAAAATCATCTAAATTTATTATGTGAGAAATCAAATCATAATTTAAAAATAAATATAGATGTATGGAATGGAGTCAGCCAAAGAAAAGTTAAAAAACAAATTTTCATACCGTTTCGAGCGCTCGTCACGCTCTTCCTCGGGACCTGTGGCTACAAATATTTATTAAAGATCAATATGAACATCATTTTTTTTTTATTTTAAACTGATGACCGTTGGCTCTAGTTGAAATATTATGCTTTAATAGGAGAATTAAATATAAGTACACAAGATTTTTTGTTTCAATCTTATTTAATATTAACACTTTTATACGCATTTCGACACCATATGTGTCATCTTCGGAAGTGAATTACATACTGTATGTACAGTGAAGGACAATTAAGTCCCACCCATGGGTTTTCTACTTGTGATTATTTAATTGTTTTATTATATTTTTTTTAATAGAAACTTTCATAGTTCAAACCTAGAAAATTTTCAATCAAGATTTTCATTTTCTTTTATAAAGACAATGAAATAATCACAAGTAAAAAACACATGGGTGGGACTTAATATTGATCCCCACTGTACTGTATGTAATTCACTTCCGAAGATGACACATATGGTGTCGAAATGCGTATAAAGTGTTAATATTAAATAAGATTTCTATATCATTGAAACAAAAAACTTTGTGTACTTGAATTTAATTCTCCTATTAAATTTTTTTTTCTTTTTTACACAAATATATAAAGGTATAATAATTGTACTTATAGTCTAAGTGTCAATTGTTACAGATGGTAGTAATTAGATTGTCAATTGACATCATTAAACAGAAATTTAACAACATTGAAATGCAAAGATACTTGTATAGTGAGCGCCACAATTAAGTACCCACCTGATAGCTTTAGCCTTAAGTATATGGCATAGTATATGGTATTTAGTGAAATAATTTTAAATTTGAAAAGGTAAAATAAAATCATCTGTACCAGATTTGACGTTTTACCTTTTCGGTCATTAAAATTATTTCACTATACACCATATACTTAAAGCTATCAGTTGGAGACTTAATTGTGGCGCTCACTGTACAATGAAATACTTTTTCTTAAAAAAAATTGATGTTCATATTGATCTCTAATAAACATTTGTGCCTACAGGTCCCGAGAAAGAGAGTGACAACCGCTCGAAACGTTGACTGTGTAAATTTGTTTTTTTTTTTTACTTTTCCTTGACTGACTCCATTCCATACATCAATAATCACAGCCAGTATAATAATTTTAAAAATAAATAATAATAAAAAAATTCATTAGACGAGCCCATTAGGGATATTTTAAGAGAAAGCGTAATTAGGTTTTTTTTATAATATTTAATTCTCATTTTTAAAACGACCGGAAGAAATAGAACAGGCCGGCCCGTCGCACGGTCTAACGCCTGTTGAAAGTATAGAAGCAAGGTACAGACATATAAAGAATAGAAAGACTGTCAGTCCCAGCTTGGGTAGCTCGTGGTCGCCATCCACGTACCCACAAAATGTGGGCCCCTGAGCATTAAAAATTCCTTCTCCATTTAATTTAATTTAAGAATCAATCAACTTAAGCTTTTTTAATCAAAAATCGTATTATTTTATTTCCCACAAATTAGAAATCAACCAAACCTAAATTGTTTAAGATTATAGATCGTAAATCAGAGCAGAGGTTCCTTATAGTCACCTTTTACGACGAGTATATATTGCAAAAAGAGGAGAGGGGCATAAAATCCTCGACATATATTTGAGCCCACAATTGTCTCAAACAGAATATATCAATCAGCTTAATCAATGAGACAATATAAGAATGCTAACGCCATCATTCATTTTTATTTTTAATCAAAGATTCACCTACTGCTGTTTATTTACACAAAGAGCTTACATGAGCAAAGATAATATCGTCAAAATATAAAATATTCAAATATCACTGAAAAATTCAATTAATTTCACAGTCATACAATATACACAAAATTTCAAAACTACTTGTCTAATAGGCTTACTACTAATAGTTGTATCGAATGCTGTGCCTTTAGAGGAAAACTTTTGCTTTTAAAAATACCTAAACTTTTTAGGCCAATTTGGCTTTCATATCTTAAACATAAGATCAAGTTTACAAAAACAAGCTTAGTAAGTATCAAACTCACTTATAAAGTAAATAACATATTGGTTCAATACACGTTTAAGAATTAACACCAAGATAACATTTATTACGAGATATAAAAATTGAACTTTATTTTAGTTCTTTTGCAAACAATTTTGGATAAAATATCAAAAGAAATAATATCACAATTTAATAAATATAAAACGCTAAGCCTGCGACTCCCTTAGACTCTGACATGTTTCAATGTCACGGCACCTTCCCGCATATAAATATTAAAAAAAAAAAAAAAAAAAAAAACTAAGGATAAAACAATCTCTTTGATAGAAAAATAATTTTTTTATTTGTAGATGAGATTTGCTTTTTTATTAAGGGATGGTCTCATGGCCAAAATTTGCCGAAATCTTATCGACTAATCCCCCTCTTCTGTGTGCCGGTGTGTAAATCTCCCCCACAAAATTGCGGTTAAATTAGAAGAAATCAATTTATTTAGAAAATTTAAATTTGCCGCCTCAATTGATAATTTCCAAACCGAAGCTATTTTGTAAATTTGTATGTATATATATTCCTAAATTACGAGGTTTGTTAAATTTTTTAAATTAATTTAACTAGCATTTTGAGACATTTTGTCTGATTTTTGATATAAATCCTCATTGGTTTTTTATAATACCGCAGAATATGTGAATACCGCTGCGATATTTGTAACGAAAATATATTCATGCACTCTTTTGAGATGGTTAACAACCTCAAAAAAATTTCATGACCCTAAGTCTTATAGTTTCTGAGTTTCTGGTATGGCCATGGGATAGATAATTAATAATACGTTATAGATATAAAAAATAAAATTTTAAGTGTTTTTAATTGTTAATTAAATAAATATTAAATTAAATATTTATTATTCATATATCCGAAAAATAAGGGTGCCGCCGGGGAACCACGGATCCTCCGATTTGTACTCAGAGTGCCCTACCACTGGACCACAGCACAGTGGTAGGGTCCAGTGGTAGGGCACTCTGAGTACAAATCGGAGGATCCGTGGTTCGACTCCCGGCGGCACACCCTTATTTTTTCGGATATATGAATAATAAATATTTAATTGTATAAATTTCGCGGCTTACAAACGCGATGTATATAATATCTTAAATATTATATATAATTTCTTATTTATTAAATATTAAATATTTTATTTTTGAACTTTCATTACTGGAGTGAGAATAAAAAAATTGTAGTCTCCGAAACGCAAGATCATGCAGGGAAAAGTGGCATATATGGTAATTAGAATAAATTATAATCTTAGTTTGGGTAACTCGTGGTATAAAATCAATTATTTGTAAATTGAAAATAAAAGATAAATGCTAATTTTCATTCGCACTTTTTATTTCCAAATATACAAAATTTCTGAGGAAATTTGGCCGCATCATACAGCCATCCTCAGCTTAAAACCAATTATTTGTTTATTTTAATTATCAAATAATACTATTAATAAATTTAACGCCAGAGGAAAATAAAATAATTTTATCTACTTTTTTTTATACATTTTATAGACAACCAAGAATTTTTATATTAATTAATAAAATATAGATATAATATATATAATTAATGTTCATTAACTCAAATAGGCTATCTTAAAATTCTTCAATAAATATCTTTAATTGGTCAAAATAAACCAATCGAGGTGAATTCCATTTAGCAGAAAAGAGAAGCTTGGTGAGATGGATTTCTAATATCGATTTAAACAATTCTTATTGGCAGATTGACAACATCAAATGTCAGTGTTAGCGTTATATGCGATTCCAGTTGAATGACGAGTCTTATTATTCCAGGCATCTTCCCCCGTCGATCGACTTTTAGCTTTTAAAGACCTGTAAAAGACGATGACAATCATCTTTAAAGGAAAGCTGCTGCTCGCTTGTAATTTTCAATTATAGAGAAAATATAAATCTTTACCAAATATTATTAGCATATTGTTATTATCATAATCAAAATAATTAAAGTGACAATGATTGACAGCCATGAGCATTAGTGGAGAATTCAACATTTAAATATTAAAAATCTGCTGTGAACAACAGCCCAGCACACAACAATTTTGACTAGTAACTCACTACAGTCCCAGTAGCGATCACAGAAATTTTAAAAATGATATGTCCTAGTTCTTAAATGGATAACAAATACCTATAATAAAAATTTCATGTAAAAAAATACACTAATTAATGCTATCATCTATTAAAAGCCTTTTGCTTCTTTAATAGCCATAAAGACTCAAGAAGTCTGACTCCAAAAACTAATGGAAAAACCCTAAAAACAAAATAAATTTTAATATTCATCAAATGAATTAAGAGAATTTTACAAATTAACTTACAGTGAAATTCATCTTGAGACACTCTCCAAAGTGATATCCTTTGGAGTCAAAAAAATATTTTCATTTTATCTCTAAAAAAAAAAAAATAAAAAAAAAAAAATAATAAGATTAATAATTTATTATATTATTAAAGTGTTAAGCTGTTTTTTAATAGTCTTGTTAGATTTAATATTACTTACGAAAAGATCACGTTGGTTATGCCCTGAAGAATCTCGACGATCTCAGCCCCCACTCCCACCCTAACCATCTGAAACAAAAAAGAAATAAACAATTTATATCAATGATGCAACGTAATAATTTATGAAAAATAATTGAAAATTTTTTAACTTACTCTGTAGACTGCTTCTTTCGGCTCAACGAGGTCTTCCCTAAAAACTAACCTAATCCCACACTATCTATGACCGGGACGGCCATCTAATTCTAAAATGCAGTTCTTCTTCTTTCTTGAGACGAACGCAAAACGCAAGAACTTCATTGAAGGCATATAAGAAGGAAAAAGGATAAGGGATAGATAGGATTATGATTTGGGATATGGTTCCATTGAGGAGAGACCATGAGCACGCGTCTGCCTTTTATAGGAATCATAGGGGGTACCTATGCTCTACCAAGCATTCACGTCGTGATTATAAGATTGACGAGGTTTATAAAATATTATTAAACTCAATTTTATATCCTTTGAATTGACGAGAGAACTGTAATTAAAAAAAAAAAAAATTAATATTAAAACTGTACATAATAATTCTACAACAGATTGAAGGTATTATTTTCATTTTTTAAATACCTATTTATCTTCTTATAAAGTTTTTTAGTTCAGTTAAACAAGAACGTTTGTTGTTTGTGAAACAGGCCTCCATACCTCCCCTTATAGCCTGCCGAACCTCCCTCAGGACAAAAAAGTCTGACTTCACAAACCAACGGACCCCTAAAAACAAAAGAAATTTTAATGTTAGAATTCAACAAATGAAATAAGAGAATTTCACAAATTAACCTACAGTGAACTTCATCTTGAGACACTTTACAATCTCGGTCAGTGATATCCTTTGGAGTCAAAAAAATATTTTCATTTTATCTCTAAAAAAAAGAAAAATTAAAAATTAGAAATATATTTTATTAGAGATGTTTTTGACTTGAGAGATTTAATATTACTTACAAAAGGATCCCGTTGGTTATGCCCTGAAGAACCTCGACGATCTCAGCCCCCACTCCCACCCTAACCATCTAAAACAAAAAAAGAAATAACAATTAGTTTATTTTGTTTTATGAAAAAATTTTCATGAAAAAAAAATTGAATATTTCTTTAACTTACTCTGTAGACTGCTTCTTTCGGCTCAACGAGGGCTTCCCTAAAAACTAACCTAATCCCACACTATCTATGACCGGGACGGCCATCTAATTCTAAAATCCGCAGTTCCTCTTCTTTCTTGAGACGATCGCGAACGCGGCACTCCCGGAAGGCAGGTAAGCCTTCATTATATCACTTCGGAACGATACGGTGAAAACGCGCCCACAACCCAAAGAGTGTTTAAGAGGAAATGGAACAGAGAGAGGGACACATAAGTACATATGTTATATGTACTCACACACAAGATCAATTAATCTCCACCCACCTGCCTAATCAATGTCATTTAATAGCGAACTAAAATAGAGCAGAGTTAATTGATCTGATAATCATTCACGAGTTAGGAAGGAAGCCCGGCCAATACAATACTGAAGATCCCCCTTGATTGCTCATCTCAGAAACAGAATGTCGTTGTTCAAGATGCATGCTGAAAAAAAGAACCCTAAAGCTAACAACATCCTATACGAACTCCTAACATCTTGAACATTAACTCACTCTGTCCTGAAACAACCAAGGCCCAGAACTCAGCACTGATGGACAAAGAGCCCCGGAGAAAGAGAAAACACTCTTTCTCTCAAAAACGCGAAAGAGGGAAACATGCGATAGAGGAATTCTCCTATTTCCCATGAACAACGGTCAAAAGTGAAATGATCCTCTACTGGGAGCCCTGCCTAAACCTAAATGGGACGAACAACAACACCCTATGCCAGCATTGAGGAATCAATTCGCAATTGAACGTCAATTCAAGAGAACATCAGAGAATTCCGACAAAGAAGGCCTAGACCCCCACAATAATAATAATAATAATAATCTAGAAATGCGTGAGCGTAGAGATTTTCTAATTATTAAGCGCCCATATATAGATTCTATCAATTGCTAGCTAGATAATCTAATAAGAATTGCGTGTATTCTTAAAAATTAACATACAGTTAGTAGAGATAGAAAAGAGTTCCCCTTAGATAATATTGATTCCATACACGCAAAACTTAAATCCTAATACTGAATTATATAATTATAGCTAATACATGCACACTTGAATTGTCTCATATGATGACGATGATTCCCACGTAGGGTAACGGGATAAATGAGTACTGTGCATTATCCACATACTGTATTACCAATAATCGTGTACCTTTTGCACATTTACCAATAATCATATATAAAATACCTTTTGCACATTGAACATTCATCCATCCCATTACCTTGAGAAACGAAACCTGCATTTGGGTACTGAAATATAAAAACCTATTCTTTAATAGATTAAGATATTAAATTTATGATATTAAATGAATTTAGAAAGAAATTTGACAAATTATAATTATATCTTAGTAATTTAAAAAAAAAATTAAATGAATTAATAAAAAAATTAATTTTTTATTTAAAAATTTTGAATTTTAAATCATTATCTAACTAAAAGGGACTCTGAAAAGGGAGAATTACATTGTTAATAACATCCTATCCATGAACCTATGTTAAAGTATTCGATTTTTTAGGCCGAATTAAAAAAAAATTCAAATAAAATTTTGAAAATCCTAAACTGCTTACTCTACGCCCACGTAAATGTTCATACAGACTTTAAATGTAGCTGCTACACTCGTGGAATCTGCTGTAGCGACTGCCTCTGCCTGGTTGACGTGAAGACGATGTTTGATGGCGGATGTCAATTTTCGAAGGTGATTCGTCGATCTAAAAAATAAACAAAAAAATGAAGAAAAAAAAAAGGGAAAAAAAAAAAAAAAGAAAAAGAAAAAAGGGGGGGAAGAAAAGAAAAAGAAAGAAAGAAGGAGAAGGAGAGAAAAAAATTAAAGGAGGGTAGCGATCCTCTGGTTCGAGGGACAAGATTTCAATGCAATATTACACCAATTATTAATTTTACTTTTATCAAATCAAATTCACCTTTTACTTAATCTTTTTATAATCGTCAAAAAAGAAGTATATTGAATAACAACTCCCTAAAAAATTACGTACTGTGAGGGACAAAGTTGAAGCATAGCCTCATGGTCCCAAGTGATTATTTGAATTTAAATAAAATTAAATAAATTTGTCACCGACCCGCTAGGAGGCATCTCTAGGGAGGGGTAAGTCACTACCTAGAGCACTATTCGGACCTGCGGCGGGCCCTCGCCTTTCACGTGTCGCATTTTTTCAGACAATTGAAATAGATAATATAAGCATGTCTTATTAAGAATTGTATACAGCCTCTCAAAAAATTACTAATAAAATAATATTTTTTTATTAAATAAATTTCGAGGTCTATATATTTGAAAAAGATATTAACTTTCAATGAATACGTCGTTACGGATTTGACTATTCATTGATATATTTAACAATTTTTCAGGATTCGAAGGGACTTTGCAGCAAGGAGATTAAATAAAAAATCTTTTATTTGATTTTTATTTGCCGACGTTTCGGTCGCCAATCACGACCTTCATCAGGGCAATCGCAGGGACTTTGCAGCCAGGAGATTAAATAAAAAAAATATTTTATTTAATTTTTATTTGCCGACATTTCGGTCGCCAATCACGACCTTCATCAGGGCAATCGCAGAGACTTTGCAGCCAGGAGATTAAATTAATATATACACAGGAAGTTTATTTCCTATTGCAGGTATTAGGCAATTAATTTAATAAAGATGACTTAATTTTTTGGTGAAAATTTTTTTGGTGAAAAAAAAAAAAAAAAAAGAATAAAAATTTTTCACCAAAAAAATAAAGTCATCTTTATTAAATTAATTGCCTAATACCTGCAATAGGAAATAAACTTCCTGTGTATATATATATTAATCAATATATTCCTACATCTCCTGGATTCCAGGAGATTAAATACAAAAATATTTTATTTAATTTTTATTTGCCGATGTTTCGGTCGTCAATCACGACCTTCATCAGGGCAATCGCAAGGACTTTGCTGCCAGGAGATTAAATAAAAAAATCTTTTATTTAATTTTTATTTGTAGACGTTTGGTTCGCCAATCACGACCTTCATCAGAGCAATCGTGATTGGCGACCGAAACGTCGGCAAATAAAAATTAAATAAAAGATTTTTTATTTAATCTACTGGCTGCAACGTCCCTGCGAATCCTGAGTAAATTTCCAGAGCCATAAAACATCAATTTAATTAATTTGCATCGAAATCTCGACATCGAATTTTTGACATGATCTACAAGTATAATTCACTTACTAATTATTTATTATTTTTTGCAAGTGATCCTTATTTCTTTTATATTGTACTTTCATAAATTTCTTTTGTGTTTTGTAATTTTTATACGACAGCAATCTTTATTCCTGATTTCGTTACTTTTTATTTTGATCTACGATCTAATACTAAGTAACCTTATTTTACCCCTAATCTAATCTTTAATTTCAAGGGTGATTATTTTCTATCTCATCTTATTACCTGTTGACATTTTAAGTCATTAAGCTTCTTAATAAACAATTAAGATATTATATTTATTTCTGTAACGTTAATTTTGTTCTCAAACAATTTAAAATAATTCAAATTCTTCTTTTATTCGATTGGATAT
Source organism: Euborellia annulipes (assembly GCA_023213315.1). Taxonomy (NCBI): domain Eukaryota; kingdom Metazoa; phylum Arthropoda; class Insecta; order Dermaptera; family Anisolabididae; genus Euborellia; species Euborellia annulipes. The sequence goes on from JAKCPI010022805.1 coordinate 385,251, forward strand.
ATTATGAAATGAATACATAAGAAGGATTTGGCTGCAAGTTTGAAAAGACCCGAGGTTATCTTGATGGAAGGGTGAGAGTTAGAGCTGCTTAGCAAAATGGGGAACAATATATAAGCTCTGTTTGAGACATTTTGGATCGTTAGATGAATTGCAAGACGACAATCGCTAATGAGAAATAATTTTAAGATCGAATAATAGAACCTTTCAACAATTCGCAAATATAATAATATTCCGTCGATTTACTTTGATCTTAACTCACAAACAACTTGTTTGACTAATTGTGCATGTTCAAGTAAGAAGCTTGTCGAATTTATTACAGAATTTATATAGAAGATATACTAAAAGGGTGGTTTAGAAAACTCAATAAATTCGGCATATATAATCCAAGCAAAAATTTGATAAATTAACGTTATTAGTTATTAGTAACGAGATTAGTGATGGTAGAAATGAAAGTGCATGTTAAATCTTATAGGAGATTGATTTTATTTAACGGGAATCAAACCCGGGATCTCCAGCCTTTCTGGTGCATCGGTGTGCTACCATTTGCACCAGACCACCGGACCCTCGACCAACGCCAAAAAAATACTCATATCTCCTATTTATGCAAGTTCACGGGGAGCATAGGCGTAGCCAGGGGGGTTTTGGGGTTCAAACCCCCCCACCATGGGACCCAAGCCATGATTAGATATTTAAGCTTTATAATACAAATTATATTATTTATAAATACCCTAAAATAATCTTAAATTTTTCAAATGTTTGAAAAAAATTTTCTTGAACCCCATCAAAAATTTCTGGCTACGCCTATGCCGGAGAGCATAGGGCTTTTTTCCCACCAATAAATAAACATAGTCATTATTTTGTTAAATATTTCTGTCTTGTCAAGTCCGAATCGAGGTATTCATTGAATATTTATATATAGATTTCGAAAATTATTCAACTATTTTATTATTTCTAATTTCGAACATCAACAGTAATTTCTCTCCGAAGAATAATAGAATTTTATTATTTCAAACACATGACAAATTTCTAATCCATTTCTAAGTTATCGTTTTCGCAAACACCCACAATCCAGTAAGAACTATTAACCGTCGGCTCTAGTTGAAACATAATGTATTTAAGAGAAATTAAAAACACTAGGTCATAATTTTCAACAGTTTATTAAAAATTAACATTTTTCAACACTTTGACACTCATGTGTGAAAACATTTCTAAATTTAAGAGTAATTAAAAACATTTTCGTAAGTTTTAATGATTTATTAAAAATTAACATTTTTCAACACTTTGACACTCATGTGTGAAAACATTTCTAAAGAGTGTCCAAGTGTTCAAAATGTTAATTTTTAATAAATCATTAAAACTTACGAAAGTGTTTTTAATTACTCTTAAATTCCAAAAAAAAGTATCAAAATGTCGAGGCCGAATTTTTTAACGAAAGAAAGAGGCTGCAACACGCGAGCTCTTATTAAATATTCTATGGGAGGCAAGGGCGGATACAAGGAGATCATTACCCCCTTCCCCCGAGATTTGAAAAAAAATACTTTTTAAAAAAAAAAAAAATTATTTTTAATGTATAATTTTAAAAATTAATACTTAATTTGTATTTATATTCTGGCAAACAAGTACAGAATGCGCCTTTAAATTACCGAAATTAAAAACAATTGTGTGTTGTGCGACCAGTCACACCAGATTACCCCCCCCCCTCGAGAAACACCTCTGGATCCGTCCTTGATTGGAGGTAACTATTTGAAATAAGAGAAAGTAAAAATGAAGCCCGCCGAAAGCGGGTAGCGCAGCTAGTCATTTTTTGCTAATTTCTCTCATTGAGAGGCTATATTTTAAATTTCAAATAGATCTTATCTTATATTCTCACACTGACTCATTTGGATATAAAAAATTAATCTTGGATTGAATTGTAATCCCGTGGATTGGATGTTTGTTATCCACCAATTCATATAAAAGAATTGATTATACTCTTTCTATTAAAAATGGAAGTAAATATCTAGCTAGAATGCCAGTAAGTCGAAATTTGCCTGATTAGGTGCTCACCGAAGGCGGACGACGCAGCTAGTTAAGTTTAAGTGAAGATATGGATATAAATTGCAAGAATATTCCTATGCTTTGGTGAATTAGCCCTATACTCGCGTTTGTAGTTCATATGCTAAGCTATGCTACGTAGGCCTATCTATTAACACATCCAACAAACTTGTCCTGACTTGCCTACGGGCCCTTGCAAGCAAGTAAGGAGAGAGAGCCAACTCAATTACTTTTATAAGCCTATTTGTCTTAAAATATTTTTTCAAATTAAAAAAAAAAAATGCATTTCTCGCCTTGAAACAAACTCCGGACCACCACCAAATATAAATATTTTGTTATTTTTCCACACTGGCTCATTTGAATACATTTTTATAAAATCACAATTACGTTTATATATAATAAATTTTTTTTGTAGAGGGATTTTTATTTCTAATATTTAAAATAATAAACCAAGTATTAATAAAAGAAGAGAAATGAAATTTACCTCAAAAGTCCTTAAAGTTTAGAAGAAACACGAATTTTTGCAGGAGCTCACACTTGGACACGTCTGCCCCCAAGCGACGCCATTCACCAACTGAGGGATGGGATTTTTTTTTAACGCGGAAGGTGCTTCACTTATCACTGTCCCCACTCAACTGAAGCCTCTGGCTTTGCTATTTGAATATATAGGTAGATTTTACATTGAAATGTATTTAGACTCGGGACCCAGCTCATAGTCTTAAACCTTCTATCAGCTGATTGGCCAAGCACTTTGGGAGTGGGGGTGGTGGTGGGGACGGAATTTTTCAATATTACTAATACTACTTTCCTCCTACTATTACTACTTTTCCTGTTACTAATACTACTCTCTTCACTCTAAAAATATAGGTATACTTTCCTATACTTTTCTACATTATAGACTTTTAATATTTTTTGTTTTACGTATATACTATATATAAATTTGAAAATTTATATTCATTTTCAATTACAATCCCAATAGTACAAAAAGAGGGCCAGGTGGTGGTGGTCCCGCCAATTTTTTTTTAATTTAAATATCTTTGGACGCACTACTCCAAATGCAATGAAATTTGAAATTTAAGGTCTTACCAGCGTACAAAAGGCTACAATGGAGACAAAATTGAACTCGGGCCCGCCAATTTTTCTAAATTAAATATCTTAAGGTACTCTGTTCCAAAAACGATGAAATTTGAAATTTAAACTCTTATTAGCATACAAAATGCTACAATGAATACAAAATTGAGCTCGGGCCCGCCGATTTTTCCAAATTAAATATCTTTCGGCGCACTACTGCAAAAGCGATGAAATTTGAAATTTAAGCTCTTATTAGCATACAAAATGCTACAATGAAGACAAAATTGAGCTCGGGCCCGCCGATTTTTCCAAATTAAATACCTTTCGGCGCACTACTGCAAAAGCGATGAAATTTGAAATTTAAGCTCTTATTAGCATACAAAATGCTACAATGGAGACAAAATTGAGCTCGGGCCCGCCGATTTTTCCAAATTAAATACCTTTCGGCGCACTACTGCAAAAGCGATGAAATTTGAAATTTAAGCTCTTATTAGCATAATACTTGGACACGTCTGCCCCCAAGCGACGGACAATCATTGTTTTTACTTTCTCTTACCCTATATATGAAATATATAGAGAGAGAAAGTATTGCGATCATGTTTTTATTTCTTTCGATGGAAATGCATGAACATATTTATTGTTAATAGGCATACATTTCTTTTTTTTTTTTTTTTTTTTTTTTTTTTTGTTTTGTTGTATTTGTTATTGTATTTAAATTGGTATTGTGTTTGTTGGACCTAGCTACCGAGGACTGGTGCCTCTAAGCGGGTCGTAATAAATTTATTTATTTATTTATTTATCTTGAATTCTATTATATCTAATGGAAACTAAATATACTGGTATATCGACATAAAAAATCTGGTGTGACAAGCACAGATCACAACTAAAATCAACTAAACTAAACAGATCACAACTTAGAGAAAGTTGCGTGCTGTAAGATGAGTCACGCCAGATTTTTTGATAAATAAATTATAAGATCTTATGAGTAAATTTAATAATAAAGAAAATAAAAAAGTTTGTATTATATCTATAATTTCTGACAAGTTGTCTCAATCAATCGAGCTACGCAATTCGGGGACTGCATTCCGAACCTGGGGTAAAGAGCAAGGAGGTGGTGACCTGAGGGCCTCTAACACCCTGAGTGTTATCGTCCACAGTTCGATAGCCAGAAGGTCCATTGGGGCCCTACTACCATTTCAGCTGATGGAAGGAAGAAAACCTTTCCTTTCGGTAGACTTTCCCCCCACACAAGGGGCTTTTTTTTTCTCCCCTCATTCCCATTTCGATCGTCGCCCCCGGATTTCGTGACCGGCCATCCGGATAGGCTCCCGTCCCGTGAGAGGTTTATGTGTATGTTTGTCCTTTTGTATATGTGAGCGATTCATTCGTGGATGTATAGTGTATGTGCTCTTTTCCTGTCTTTGTGTGATGGGACGCCCCCTTAAAATTAGTCCCTTGAGTGTCGTCGCCAACACCCGAGCCAAGGACCAATTAAAAATGGCGCTCACACACCTTACGCCCTTCATCTCCGCTTTCTGATTTTTTTAATTAATAATAACAATAATTTTTTTTTCTTTTACTTTTATAGATAATAAAGACAAAAAAAAATAAACATAAATATTTATAAATACTCTTCGATACAAGTATTGCTGGTTACCGTGAAGGATTATGTTGGGGTTTTTGAGTAAATAAAAAATTATTAAAATGTTGTTCAGAACACGGAGAGAGAAGTGGGGGGATTTATAGCTTTTTTTTGCAGGATCATCACGCAGCTCACGTGAGAACAGGGTGGCGGACTCTCAGGCGTTTAATTTGCGATTTTTATGCGAGCCTACGACAAATATTAATTTAAAAAAAAAAACAATTTTGATATATAATTATTAAATTAAAATATTTTTATTTATTTATTGACACAGGCGTGGCTAGTTGTAGTATAGGCGTCGGAAAATTTTTTTCACAGGGAGCGGGACATATACAAAACTTCAAATAAATATATTTATTTATGGTTTAATTGAGATTAATATCAATAATATTTTTATTAATAAATCTGGTGTGCTGGCACAGCACACAACTTTCTCTTCCCTTCGGTAGAGAAAGTTGTCTGTGCTGGTCACACCAGATTTTTGTGTCGAGATATATTTAGTTTCCGATAGCACCTTAGTTTCAAACTTGCATTTTAAATGTTGATTGCTTGAAATAAACTATGGTTATTTTTCAAAATTTTAATCTCATATTTGGACATTTTATACACAATATAGATTCGTAAATAAATACAAAATTTCATAAGAATTGGAAAAAAAATTTTAAATGCGTAAAAAGTTCCAAAGGGGACCCCCTTTTGAATCGAAATTAACATACAAATCCCTATAGGAAATTAACATTGGCCAAATGCGAAGATAAGGCAGAAAAATTTAAAACGCGTAGAAAGAGAGAAGATAGTTTTGTGAGAGAGAGAGATATGTTTTCTCCGAAAAAAAAAATGGGCGTTTAAATAATAATTGATTTTTAATCTAATAAAAGAAAAAGATTTAAATTCGGTTACCATGGCAACCATTTATTTCTCCTATCTTTCCTATGAAGCACAAGAGTAAAGTGTGCTTCAAACAATATTGAGGGCAAAACGAGAATATACATTTGAAAGAGCATCTAAAAAATAATTGATTTTTGAATTTTAATCAAAATCGTTAGAGCGAATTTTGAGAAAATCGAAAAAAACTGAAAAAGTACATCAGTAAAGTACTAGTACTTTTTGGCCGATTTTGATTAAAAGCTTATTTTGTCGGTCCCGGGGGTGTTTAACTTAAATATAAAATTTCAGTCTCATAGCTCAATTCCTTCATGCTTAAAATTGACACACACACACACACACACAGACAGACAGACAGACAGACAGACAGACCATGTTGCGAAAACCACTTTTTTGGATTCAGGGGACCTCAAAACGTGAAGATCCATCAAAATCTCGACATCGAATATTTGACATGAAACCAATACTTTCTCTCTATATATATATTACATATATACATAGGTAAGAGAAAGTAATAAATAAAAATCTGGTGTGACTGCCACAGCACACAACTTTCTCTTACCTTCGGTAATCGAAAGTTGTGTACTGTGCTGTCACACCAGATTTTTGTGTCGACATGTATTTAGTTCCCGGCAGTAGGGAATATTTGAATTCAGATGTAAAATTTATAAGTATGGGAAAATATTTATATTTTGTTACCATGGCAACCATTTCTCCTATCTTTTCTATGGAGTGCAAGAGTAAAGTGGTCTTCAAACAATTTTGAGGGCAAAACGAGAATATACATTTGAAAGAGCATCTAAAAAATAATTGATTTTTGAATTTTAATCAAAATCGTTAGAGCGAATTTTGAGAAAATCGAAAAAAACTGAAAAAGTACATCAGTAAAGTACTAGTACTCTTTGGCCGATTTTGATTAAAAGCTTATTTTTCCGGTCCCGGGGGTGTTTAACTTAAATATAAAATTTCAACCTCCTAGCTCAATTCCTTCATGCTTAAAATTGAACACACACACACACACCCACCCACACACACACACACACACCCACACACACACACACACAGACAGACCATGTCGCGAAAACCACTTTTTTGGATTCAGGGGACCTCAAAACGTGAAGATCCATCAAAATCTCGACATCGAATTTTTGACATGAATCCAATACTTTCTCTCTATATATATATTACATATATACATAGGTAAGAGAAAGTAAAAATGACATATAAATTGGGGAATAAAAAAATGACATATAAATTGGGGAATAAAAAAAAAGTGATACTGTTTATTAATTAAATAATAAATTCGAAATTTTTCTTCTTTTTCCACAACATACTAGTGTTTCCCAACCTTTTTTATGCTTTGTCTCAGCCTTTCTAAAATTCTTATCCCCCCTCCCCTAACATATACTTAATTTTTTAAATTATATTATCATTTAATTATAGATAAATAAATAACACAAGGTTAAGTTTATTTATGATCATTTCTACGTTAATATCATTTTCAGAGCTATAAACATAAACCTTTGTGGTTTTATATTATAGCTCTGAAGATGGCGTAATAACGTTGAAATGAACATAAATAAACTTAACCTTGTGTTATTTATTTTTCTATAATTAAATGATAATTTAATTAAATTTAAGAATGTTTCAACTAGTGCCAACGGTGAATTTTTTGAATTACATAATTTTTAATATTCGAAAATTGAAATGTTCGTTAATGATATGTTTTGGGAAGAAACCACTAAGAAATTATCGAGCAAACAAAACATATAATGTCCCCCTTAACAATCAAATTGCCCCCCTTGTGGAGCGTGGGCATTTAATGCAATTTTAATGAAATATATTATAAAAAGTGAAAGGGAGATTATGGTTTGTATAGCGACTTAAGATAAAGATAATACGTCCACTGAGAAAACGGAAAATCCTAGTTCGAGTCCAGGGGGGCTAAAATATACTGATTCAAATACAAACTATTCTAGGAAATTATAATCTTAAATAAGTAAAAATATAAGAGATCTTATTCAATCCACACCTGATTAACAACAAAAGAGGTCAATAGTTCTTTAAGACCTTTAATTGGAAGACTTTAAGACCTTTACAGTCAATGCCATTGCAGTGCCACAGTTTGTTCAAGAGATCATCTACAATTTTTTACTAAATTAAGCTCTATGAATGAATGTAGGAATCAGTGCATAAAGAGAAAACCATCAAAAGAAGACGGAAGTTGAAAAGTCAATTAGTTCATTTCTCAAATATGGGTCTCCTAGCATTTTAACATGGCTTAATTTCTATCGAGTCATTGTCAACTCATTCAACTATTTACTAATTCAAATCTATTTATTCAAGTACTATTTTATTATCCCTTTAATATTAATTATCTTCGTCAGGTGACAATTTATATAAGAACAGGTTTATAAATAAATAAAAAAAGGCTAACTCACTCTTAGTTCAGGTCCATTTTGATGGCAAAAAAGACTAAATTTCAACATTAAAAAAGGCAAAGAATAGGAATCGCTCAAAATAGACGCTGAATCATTCTTTATTTAAAATTGAAAAATTTAATTAAACTTAAGAAAAAGATATTTTTTATTGACAATATTTCACTGATTATTTTTTGACAACTGAAAGTACCGAGTTCACTTAAAAAATCGATAGTAATTTATTTATTTCTATAAAATTCTTTGATTATTGAAATTTAAATAAGTTGATAAGTTTCAATCACTTTATATTTTTTTTTAACACATAACTGTCATTTGCAAGGAGCAGAAAATGAAATGCAATTAAAAAAAAAAAGATTATTTATTTATTTCTAAGCACTCTGGTTGTCTAACTTCACGACTCTATTCTCTAGGGGTGGCGGTTAAAAATTGAAACTGACTGTACCAAGGGCGGATACAAGGGGGGGGGGGTAAAGGGGGGTAATTACCCCCCCCCCCCCCCCGAGATTCGAAAAAAATATATTTTTTTCGCAAAAAAATTTATTTTTAATGTAAAATTTTTAAAATTAATACTTAAAAATATGATGTGTATTTATATTCTGGCAAACAAGTACAGAATGTGCTTTTAAATTACGGAAATTAAAAAAAAAATAGTGTGCTGTGCGACGAGTCACACCAGATTACCCCCCCCCCCCCCGAGAAACACCTCTGGATCCGCCCTTGGACTGTACATGAATTATAATTTCGCAAAATTGGAAAAACGGAAATGAAATATTACTATATTTTTGTTTATTTGATCTATTTGAAAATATGGTATGGAATAAATAATATTAAAAATATTTATTGTTTTTAGTAATTTTTAAATTTTGTTAACAAACCTTATTGATATCTCTTTAAAAAAAAAAAATTGGATTCTACATTTATGAGAAATTTCAATTTTCACGGAGTACCCCGAGGGTTTACAAGCGAAATGAATCTATTCATTAAATGTTGTTTTGACTTTGGCTTTGACCAGGTTCTTCAAAGGGATTCACTCGGAATGGACCTGGCTGAAAGGAATCCTGCACAGTGAAATTCCTGCCCCCAAAACGGCTAGTCAAATTGACTAGGAAAAAAAAACATTCAAAAAAATTTAAAGATAAAAATAAAAGTATTAATCTAAAATTAGAAATAGCAAAGATCAAATAAACAGCTAAATTTGAATGTCGATTAGTTAAAATTCACTGCTTGAAAAGGAATTTAAATATTTGTGCTTTGAAATTAAAGCGAAGTACCATTTTCACTTCATTGATGGTGATAGTAAACTTTTGACCCAACTTTTTAAATTATTGTGCTATTATTAATTGACCATCCTTTTGATAAAAAAAAGAAGGCAGGGGACAGAGGCGCATTCACGATAAAAGTGCTTTCTCAAAGCCTTCGCGAATACAAAAAAATTACTTGATAAAGATAGCTTTGTGTTTTGATTGGCCAAAATTGGCCATCTAGACTCGAACCAGGACTTCCACGCTTTTGCGGCAGGCGGACTGCTCTTATCCTAGATCGCCGGCTCAATAAACAAATCTTATATCCGCCAATGGCGACCTAGGTAGTCCGCCAGCCGCAAAAAGAGTGGAGGTCCTGGCTCGAGTCCAGGAAGCACAATTAAAAAGAGGAATAAAAAATCCTTAGCAGTCTATATAATAATATAATTCTATATAATAAAATAATAAAATTATAAAGAAAAGAATTTATACAAAAAAAAATTTATTTAAAAAAAAAAGAAAATATAAATAATTTTCACTTGGGCAAAATCCCAATATTTAAACAGCGAAGCAGATTACAATCCTGATTACAACCTCCCGTGACTAGAGAAGCAGCACTAACTGCTAGCTCGCTAACTTTTCCCTTAGATATTGTGAAAATAATTGTAAATATTCTTTTGAGTTCAACAAATCAAATGTTTGTTTATCATTCTTTGATTTTTTTTTATGCTAGAGGAAATGTTCAAATTGGGTTCTCTATTCTCCAAGAAACAAATAGAAGAAAACATTAATCAGAACCGGGGCGGCAGAGGATCCTTTTTGTGGGGTCGAAATCTCCCTTTACTTTGAACCGAGCACTCTGACCAGATTAATTGGCCATGCCTTTGAAAATTTAGACATAAAAGGATCTCCCATGTAAATATTAACTAATTAAATTTTTTTTTTAATTTAAAAAATTCAAGATTGAAAAACGAGTTTCCTGTATTGGAGATAAAACTTTAACTGATTTCCTTTTATACTTTTATTTACATTTGAGAAACATTTATAATGTATTATATTAATAAAATAAAATGATTAAAAAAATTAATATTAATTAAAGAAAAAAAAACTTTGATATGATTTAATCAAAACTTCTCATTTAAAAAAATACTATTATGAGTATTTAGCAGTGTTTCCCAACGTGGGTCGTCAAGGGAGGGAGGGAAGCAATTTAAAAATGAGTCCGTCTCGAGTTCAACTATTTTTGCATAATTTATATTTAAAAAATAGCTTTTTTGTAATTATAGAATAATAAAAAAAATCTGGTGTGACTGGTTGCACAGCACACAACTTTTTCTTATCTTTGGTAAACATGATCAAGATTATTAATGTGACAGAAGGTTTAATACTTGATTATATCTTAAAAACAAAGATCTTGATTTTGATATAATAATTTTAAAAAAAAATTAGAGAGAAGCTCAAATTACTCTTGTTAGTGTCAATAAGAAAAAAAACAAAGTAAAAAATAAAAGGTGGGCAAGAAAATCTAACTTGTAAGCATTAATCCATGGGAACGCCTGGGAGTTAGGCAACCAGTAGCGATAACGAATGGAAGGAAATAGGCGGGGTTTCCCCTCCTTTCTTCTTTTTCATTTCTCCCCGCCGATATATTAGAATTAAAGATTTAAAATTTGTAAACATAGGAAAATATTTATATTTTGTTCCATGGCAACCATTTCTCCTATCTTTCCTATGAAGTACAAAAATAAAGTCTGCTTCAAACAATTTGGAGATCAAAATGAGAATATACATTTGAAAGAGCTTCTAAAAAATAAATAATTTTTGAATTTTCATCAAAATCTAATTTTGAGAAAATCGAAACAAATTGAAAAACTATTGATACATCAGTAAAGTACTAGTACTCTTTGGCCGATTTTGATTAAAAACTTATTTTCACGCTCCATGGGGATGTATAATTTAAATATAAAATTTCAACCTTATAGCTCAATCCCTTCATGCTTAAAATTGAACACCCAGACAGACCATGTTGCAAAAACTACTTTTTTGGACTCAGGGGCCAATATATATAGTTTTGTTTGAAAAATTACGTCGCAATAAATAAAAGATATTTTTATATATATATATAAATGAAATATATTAATATATAAGCAATTTTTTAATACAACTTTTGTCTTTGAGAGGGCCGGGCCCCCTCGGGGCTCAGGTGAAAACAAAAAAATTTTAATTTTAGAATTGATTCTAAATTGAATTATCATATCAATTAATTATTAATTTTTTTTCTTTACAAAATGGATACATAACATCGGTGCATGTGCAAGTAATTGTTAAAGATAAAGGATTGAAATTTTTAAGGAAAACATGTCGAAGGAAGTTTATTCCAATTCGAAGAGGAATTGATGTAAATTAATATTACCTCTTACATTAATTAATATACTGTATTTATTATAGTGAAAATTCATTTTATTTTGGAATTACATCGAAAATGGTATTACAAAGTAAAATAAAAAAAAAAAAAACAACAATTCTCATTTTCTACATAATATCCATTTATATTCTGAAATTCATCATAATAATTGAAAAAGAGGAATTATTTTTTTTTTTTACATTAAAGATGAAATTCGGAATATTTACAAATAGAGGGAATAAGTGGAAAATAAATTGCTATTTGTTCTTTTTTGATATTATTGAAAACTTTATAGGTTATGTAAATTAAAAAAAAAAAAATACATCAAATGGCCTTTTTAGTTTAGAAAATTAAAAACGAAAAACTTAAAATAAATATTTTTATTAAAAAAAAAAAAAGTTGCTAGATAGAGAAAGGGAAGAGGAAGGAGAGCGTGGGCCCAGCAGAGAAATAATCAAATTAATTTGAATTATAAATTCTTATCATACATATCTTTCTCAGAGTATAAAAGGCTATTAAAATGACCTCGATTGAGGTTCCAAAGTCAAAACAAAACCCACACATCCAACCTCCACCTTTATCACAAAGACAAATCAAAACCTCTGATATATTATTTAGCATTCGCTTTGAAATTTTAATTTTTACCATTAAGTGATCTTTGAAATTTCAATAAAATAAAATTTTATTTTATATTCAAAGAAAATTTCGATCTATGACTTTATTTTAAAGTATTAATAGATTAATAAATTTAGTAGGTTAACATAAAAACTAAATGGGTTAAAAATTTTAACAAGATTTTAAATTTTTTACTTTCTCTTACCCTATATATGAAATATATAGAGAGAAAGTATTGCGATCATGTTAAAAATTCGATGTCGAGATTTTGATGTATATACACGTTTTGAGGTCCCAAGAGTCCAAAATTGGTCTGTCTGTGAACAAAATATCTCAGGAACGAAAAGAGCTACGAGGTTGAAATTTTACATTTGAGTTAGGCACCCCCATAAGGCGTGAAAATAAGCTTTTGAACAAAATTACCCAAAAAGTACTAGTACTTTACTGATGTACTTTTTCAGTTTTTTTCAATTTTCTCAAAATTCACTCCAGCGATTTTGTTTAAAATTCATAAATCAACTATTTTTTTGATCCTCTTTAAAAAGTATATCAGTGAAATTTTTCGTGGAAATTGTATGAAGTACACTTTACTGATGTGAAAGAATTCGTAGGTCAGCGCCATCTATGAATCGCGTGGTCAAGTTATGAACTTAGGTGCTAAGGGCAACTAAATGACACAGAATATTTGGTGTGACAAGCACAGTACACAACTTTCTCTTGCCGAAGGGTCCTGTGCGACCAGTCACAATAGATTTTTACTTTCTCTTACCTATATATATAATATATAGAGAAAGTATTTTTTTTTATATATTCGGAAACTAGAATTTCTCCCAAGTAAAATAATATATAATATTTGTATCATTAAAAAATTATTTAAATTTGAAAATTTAGAATTTCAACAGAGCTAAATTTTATTAATAAAATACTATATTCTAAATTTTTTTTGAGGGCAAAGTTTTTCGCTTGGCTTTCCCCGGCTATTTATTTTTATTCAACCTGACCAAAGTCGTCAACTCACTATTTAAAAAATTTCTATAAAACTACTAGAATATAATTTCCGTTAATTAAGATCCTGGAAATTAACTTTACTTTCTAGATGAGTGGACAGGGGTTAATAATTTTAATTAATTTGTACAATATTATAGGGCAACTAATTAAAGTTAATTAAGCATTTAGTGCATAATCAATGGCAGTGTATGTTTCAAGATTAAAATGATACTTGGTGGTCTGTTTAAATGTTGTTGGTTATCTGTTTACATAAAGTGTAGAAGCAAAAAGCCGTAGAGATAACGAGAGTCTTGGACTAGCAGCATTTGAAAAAGTAAACAGACTCTATTACACAAAAAGGTTTTTCAGGAAATTAAAATCATCCTAGTTATGGTTAGTTATCGCCTTTAAAATGATTCCTATTCAGCAGAAAATATTTTTATATCCTGCTGCCAGAGAAAAGAATGGTAATTAAACACGATATATATTACCAAGTGTTTGTTTACACCTAGGAGTTTCATCATTCCAAATTTGACCAAGACTAACAACTGAAAATGATCAAGAAGTTACTTAACTATTGGTTATCGTTTTTACTTTCTCTTATCTATATATATGTAATATAGGCCCTATATAAAATATTGCGATTAATGTCAAAAATTTGATATCGGGATTTTGATGTTTTGAGGTCCCCTGGTTCCGCAAATTAGTCTGTTTGTGTGTATGTGTGGACAAAATATCTCAAGAACGAAAAGAGTTAGGAGGTTGATATTTTATATTTAAGTTAAATACCCGGGCAGTTAAAATAAGCTTTTGAACAAAATCGGCCAAAAAGTACTAGTACTTTACTGAAGAACTTTTTCAGTTTTTTTTTTTTTCGATTTCCTCGAAATTCGCTCAAACGATTTTGATTAAAATTCATAAATCAACTATTTTTTAGATTCTCTTTAAAATGTATTAAGTAAAATTTTTCGTTAAAATTGTTTGAAGTACACTTTACTGATGTAGTATTTCAGATTTTAAAAATTCATTTTCCGGCTCTTTCTTCCATAGAGCCAATGTTAATTCCATATGGCGATTTGCATGTTAATTTTGATTCAAAAGGGGGTGGGTCTTTCGAACTTTTTACACATTAAAAAATATTTTTTTAATTCTTATGAAATTTTGTATTTATTTAGGATTCTCTATTGTATATTTTTTCTCAGTCATTAGTGTCAGCCTTGACACGTTGTGGATACTCTGAAGAGTAACTCACATGGGAATGATACTGAGGTGGGTTCCCGTTTCCTTCCTCAGGAGAGGGCATCTCAAAAAGAGTTGGATAATTTATTGCCAAGTGGATTTGAACTCGATTTGAACTCGAGGTGTATTCAACTCAGGATTATAAGCTTAACTTCTTTATCCCCTCGGCTAATCACCTCCTCATTATTGTATATAAAATATACAAATATGAGATTAAAATTTTGAAAAATAACCATAGTTTATTTCAAGTAGTCAACATTTAAAGTACAATTTAAATACATATATGGTATGGAAATTTTGAATCAATTGACTTTTTTACTTATGAAACGCAAGTAGTCAGGTTTGAAACTATGGTGCTATGTTAAACTAAATATATCTTGACACGAAAAATCCCGTGTTACAGCAGATTTTTTTTTAGTTAACTTTATGTCATCGTTTTGAATATTAGAAAATGATATAGATAACAAAATTGTTAATAAAATTGGTCAACCAAGGAGATTTGAACAAACAAAACTGAAATATATACATTTGTGCTTTTTGTAAAAGAACACATTTATCATTGAGACATGTTAAAATATAAAAATATATTCAAGTTTATTTTTTTAGATATTACTCTCATATACAACGGCACTTGTCTAGTGGCAACGGGGCCGTAACTTGCACCGATGGATATATGATGGCTATTTCCATTTTTAAAAAGTCCCCTTCCCTTCCATTCCCCATCCCTAGAAGTCTTCAATTTATGCTTCTTCTTTTGCCTATAGAATGACTATATAATCCTTTTGACTTTTTCTAGCATCTAATAAAATTTTTTTTTCTTTTTCAAATTTTATAGAAAAAAAAAATCAATCGTTTCGAATTACAAGGGTGGTAAGGAGTTAGCATCAAATTAATATAAGGGCCAGCTGCTACATTTTTAGCAAACTAGCAAACTTATCCGACGGTTAGCAAATCACCGATTTAGTAAACAAAAGCACGATTAAAAAAATCAGCTTTTCCACATGTAATTAGCTATATGAGGTATGAGGAAAGTTTCGTGACGTTAGCTAGATAGTTAATAAAGACATCATTTATATTTAATATGAATATTATTTAAAAAAGAAAAGAATTATTTATTTTTAAAACAAGCATGTCTCGATACTCGCACGCACACACATAGAGAGAAAGAGAATTCTCTAGAGCAGATGACCCCCCGGGTAGGCGTGGCTTCGCCAAGGCTTCGGCTAGCCTCGCCTTTCTCCGCCAACGCTCGAGCGCTGTAACGCTTTTTTGTTACGAAGAGAGGAGTTACCTGACGATTTCTGTCAATTCACCCTACATTAAGCCGCGTAAAAAAACTTCGTTCCAAATATTAAAATAAATAACTAAAGCTAGTTAATTTTTTAGCAAAAATTTAAAATTTTTCAAAAAATAAATGTCTTGAATTCTTACTTTCATTTCTTAGTTAGCTATATCGAACTTTGAGTCTTAGCTAGTTAAGTACGACCTGGTCTCTTATTTAATCTTATGATTAGCTTAACTAGATGTTAAAAGACTCGAAAGTTAGCTTATCCGAGGGTACTGTAGCTAGTTAATCAGGAGTGAAGCTACTAAATTGTAATTGCTAATTCAGTGAGCCTCAAAGACTTTATTTTCTGTTTTCTATTTTTTAGTCAATTATGGAATGTCTCTTTAAAATGTGAATTTGAAAAAAAAGGGAGATATTTTATAAAAGCAACCTCCCTCCCTCTCATAATCTTTACCTCGTTTGCGTGCGATCAATACATTAAAGAGAGCAGTCTTAGCTCGAGCAATTTGTGGTTGTCATCCAGGTAACCACCAGTATCAGAGACACTTTTTGATTAATTAAAAAAAAAAAGGTAAATTTACTCGCATAGAAAAGGACATTAGTACTTGAAATTGAACAGCCCAGGCAGATTAAATCCCCCGATCGTCTGCTTGTCATTGGGATATGATATGTTTGTATAAAGCAAATTGATTCTATTATGTTTCCCAAAGGACAGAGAGAAAGAGAGATTCTCTCTATGAAAAGAAATTTTACTAATTAAAAATTAATCCTCAAGTTGTGTGAGAAAAAAAAATTATTTTATTCATATTTCAAATATTGAATAATATCCTTAGTTGATATATATACCTTTATTTGAAAAAAATGTTTGTTTTTTTTAATTTTATTTTTAATTAGAAAAATTTGTGTCTGTATTTAGTTTCTGAAGGTACATCAGATCATATAATTTCTTCGAATATTTTTAAAAAATTTACAATAAATTGCTATTCTTTCGCACTGTACAGTGAACGTAAAAGTCAATTCCCACCCATGAGTTTTCTACTTGTGATTATTTTATTGTTTTTATAAATAAAAAAAATTAAAATTTTTATTGGAAATTTGTTAGGTTTGAACCATGAAAGTTTCTATTAAAAAATTTATATAATTTTTTTTAAAAACAATGAAATAATCACAAGTAGAAAACGCATGGTTGGGACTTAATATTGTCTCTCACTGTACATACATATAAAAAGCGTTGTAAAATGTAAAAAAAAAAGCATAAAATAAAATTTAGTGTTTTAAATACAGAGGAAATATATATATATATACATAAAATATGGTTAGAGAACTTAGAATTTATATTCGAGTAGATGGATAAAGAAGAAAATCCTCACTAGACTCTCTTAAAATAATTCTTTACACAACGAGGTCTATTAACGTTGAATTTTTAAACGAAAAAATCTGGTGTGACACCAAATTTTTTGTATATTTAGTTTACAGTACGGTGCATTTGAATTCAAGATAGAAAAATTTAAAAACATAGAAAAATCATTTATATTTTGTTACGGCATATATTTCTCCTTTCCTATAAACTACTAGAGTAAAGAATTTTGAGGGCAAATGAGAATATACATTTTAAAGAGCATCTAAAAAATAATTGATTTATGAATTTTAATTAAAATCGTTACAGTGAATTTTGAGAAAATCGAAAAAAACTGAAAAAGTATATCAGTAAATTACTAGTACTTTTTGGCCGATTTTAATTAAAAGTTTATTTTCGCGCCTCAGTGGGGTACCTAACTTGAATATAAAATTTCAACCTCATAGCTAATTTCATTCAATCTTTATTTTGATCACAGACAGACCAATTCGCGGAACCCATTTTTTGGACTCAAAACATGTATTTCCATCTAAATTTTGACATCAAATTTTTGACATGAATCTAATACTTTCTCTCTCTATATATATAGATATATATGTAAGAGAAAGATTTCCCATAGACTTTCTCGTTTACTTAAATGAGTGTATATTTACACTAAAATTGTAGATGATACAGATCTACAATGTTAGTGCAGAAAGTATATAACAAATTCAATCAATCTGACTGGGTTTTTAATTGCTTGGGTTTTTAAGTACACGTGACCACAAAGACAGACATTATTACAAAAATGTTTTTTTTTTTTAACAGAGTGGGGTTTAAATCATCAAAATCTCGAGATTGCATTTTTTGACGATTACAATACTTCCTATACGAGATAGTAAAATAAAATGATATTTTATTAATTAATAAATTCATAGATGATAAAAAGTATATTAAAATTACTTGGTTATCATATATTAAAATTACTTGGTTATCATATCTATATTACTCTGAATAAAATTTCTGCTCATTAAGTGTTCTTTTCTTTTTGGCCTTATTCCTGATTGAGTTATCCTGGTTCCCTCCCATTCCCTAAGGACCCATTTCTCCCTTGGGATGTTACCCATTCCCGGCAAACAGATCCCTCTTTGCCGGGGGTGTCGTAAATCCCGGCGTTTTCCAAATTCCAAGGGGCAACGTGTTCTCACCATTTGTCTTCAACATCTCTCCTAACTTCATCACTCTGATCACTAGAGACCGGATTTTAAGCAAAATGCTTATTGCTGAATTTTATAAGCAACCATTAGATATTTAATTTCTACACGAATTATGTATAACTAAGTGTATTGAGATTGCATTTTTTATGCTTTTTTGAGTTTTTATGCTTTTTTCCCCTTAGTGCTTATTTGAACTTATTTTACAAATATTTATGTAATTTTTAAAAATAATTCAAAACATTATTCAGCAAAAACGTTCATGTAAAGCAAATCCTTGCGTAAATCGCGCCTTCCCTACTCTGGCCCCTGGACCCCCGACTCTAGCTCGTGCCCCCCTGGACCCCCCTAGTCTGGCTCTGGCCCGCCTGCGGCGGACTCTCGCAAGGTTGGGGGGGTGATCTGGTGGGACTGACCGCACACTTTCGCTAATTTAAAGTTGCATTCTGTACTTGTTTGCCAGAATATATATACAAATAAAATTTTTAAGTATTAATTTTTAAAATTTTATATTCAATTTAATTACCTCCTTTACCCCCCCCCCTTTGTATCCGCCATTGGTATGAGTAGAAGTTGCTTATGAGATGCTTTTTTTTCAAATTTTATGCTTATTGAACAACTTTTTATTCAAGATTTTTATACTTTTTGGAACACTTTTTTTCCATATTTTTATTCATTTTTGTCCGGTCTTTACTGATCACCATTGATTTAGACAACTATTTGCTTAGGCGAGATTACTTCATGAAAATCAATTCATTTTTCTTTATTTTTATTGAACTCTTAATGATAATATATATAAAAAAAAAATGATATTTTTCTTTGATATTTATTTCCATATTCGTGGTCTGCCGTTAAACAGTAAATTTATTAAGAAATATAATTAATATTTTAAACCAAAAATTGAACTATTTATGTAAGCGTTTATTTTAGGAATTCAACAATAAGCTTCCTAATTCAGGATTATAATGTTAACATCAATAAGCGGATGAAAATCTTAAATTATATTCATAATAAATATGCAAAATTTGATTGAAATGATAAGTTCTGAGAAAAACGGTCCTGTCAAACATCATAGAAACGAAATTGAATATTTATTTTTATAAATATTGAATATGTCAAGAAGATAATCCACAAATAAGAGAAATATAAAGGAATGAATAAATTTTGTACTATTGATAAAATGTATTCACGTTGGAAAGAAAGATTTCTCTGTCATTTTAATTAAACTTAAATGAAATTCTCTATTATAAATTAATACTTGGATAGATCAGAGTTTTTTTTATTCTTTTTAAAAAAATTTTGTAAAAATATTAAGCAATTCAAATAGAAAAAATCTGTTGGGACTTGTCGCACAGCACACAACATTCTCTTACCTTTGGTAATTGAAAGTTGTATTGTCACATCAGATTTATTGTGCCGAAATATACATATTTAGTTTCCCACAGTAAGAAATCAAGATAGAAAATTTATAAACAAAGAAATTTATATTTTGTTATCATGGCTTCTATTCTTTCCGGGAACGGGAGCGAAGGTACGCATGTTTTTCCCGATAAGATGGCGTAGTGTGTCATAAAAAGTATGCCCAAAAAATCAAGTAATTCAAAAATTTGCCAAGAGATGTCAGAATAGTAGCTAATAATATTTAATGCATTTGGTTGATTTTCATTGATATTTTAACAATAAATACTTTATAAATGTTATTATATATTATGTATCTTTTATAAAAGCATAAAAATATATAAATATAGACCAGATATAGGCTAATACTATACTACTATATCGGCTGTTAGACTAGCCTGCCATCTATTGCAAGAAGGCCGAAGTAATTTGACAGTTGATTTTTAATTAAATCATCTAAGCGCATTTTAAAAATTTCTTAATTAATATCTGATTAATAATAATAATAAATTCATTTTTAAATTTAAAAAAAAATTAAAGATTATTGGGACAGATTGTTTTTTTGTATTTGCTTGATAACAAAAAAATTAATTACGATAATTTTTTAATAAGTCGTTAAAAAAATTATAGCTCGATGTCCCAATAATCTCTTATGAATTTAATTCATTTAAAAAAAAAAACCACATTGAAAAATTCTTTATAATAGTCTATTTTTTTTTAAAGTACGTTTAGACGTCGCTCCTGAACCCCCTTACGTACAAAAGTGGACTTTAAACAATTTTGAGGGCAAAAATACATTTTAAAGAGCATATAAAAAATAATTTATTTATGATTTTAATCGAGAAAATTTTGACGAAATGGAAAAAAAAAAAACTGAAAAAGTACATCAATAAAGAAATAGTACTCTAGCTGATTTTTTTCAAAAGCTTTATGTTACATACTAGTGGGAATACCTAACTCAAATATAAAAATTTCAAACTTCATAGCTCATTTCCTTCATGCATTAAATTGAACACAGAGAGACAGACCACTTTGCGGGACCCACTTTTTTGGGCTCAGGAGACCTCAAAAGGTGTATTTCCTTTGATAGAAATCTTGAAATGGAATTTTTAACATGAATCCGATACAATATATTAATATATATAGGTAGAGAAAGTAAAAACTAATACGAAATCAAATATTAGAAAAACTATTAATGTTTAGAGGAGAAGTAATCGATTTTTTTTTTTATTTAAAAGATTTAGCTTAATAGTTGGTTATGTTTATATAGGAACTGCAAACTACACAGTGCATGATCCCAGAAGCACTCGGGACATGGCGCCTAATTGCCAGAGGATTTACCTTTCTCAATTGGATTGAAACATCATTCAATACTCCTGATAAATAAACAATAACAACTGCGGCATTAAGCAAAATAGAACAACCACACAATTGGTTAAATATCATAATCCCGTAATTACAATTTTCACTTATTCTCTCTCTCTTTTGATGTTAACCCTTAAGTGGGTGAGGAACGTAATACTATATTATTAATTTGGATTAACAAATGAAGATTCAGTTAAATATTACAGCTACACCAAAAATAATTTGTATTTGCGAGGAAACAATAATTCATTATTGGGCCAGAATGTCTCACAAAAAATGACACATTTGAAAAATTAATAAAAAAACAAAACAAGGCGATTGGAACAAAATTTTCAGAATTTCAAAATAATTTTATTTTTTGTTATTCATTTTACTAATAAAAAAATATGCGTATATATATAAAGAGAGAGAGTAAGTATTGGATTCATGTCAAAAATTCGATGACGAGATTTTTTTGGAAATACATGTTTTGAGGTCCCCTGAGTTTTCGCAACATGGTCTGTCTGTCTGTATCCAATTTGCAGTAAGAAGGAATTGAGCTAGGAGATTGAAATTTTATATTTAAGTTAAACATCCACCTGAGGCGTAAAAATAAGCTTTTAATCAAAATCAGCCAAAAAATACTAGTACATTACTGTTGTAATTTTTCAGTTTTTTTCCGGTTTTCTCAAAATTCGCTCTAACGATTTTGATTAAAATTCAAAAATCAATTATTTTTCAGAAGCTCTTTAAAATGTATATTCTCATTTTATCCTCAATTGTAGAACACTTTACTTTAGGTAACAAAATAGAAATATTTTTCTTTGTTTATAAATTTTATATGTTGAATCTTAATAAATCGGCGGAAACTAAACAAATGTCGACACAAAAAATCTAGTGTGACAAGCACAGAACACAACTCTTACCAAAGGTAAGAGAAAGTTGTGTGATGTGAGACCAGTCACACCAGATTGTTTTTAAATGCGAACTACCTTGGTTCCAAATAGTTCCGTTATTGATGGAACAAAAGGCTAATTCGTTTTAAAATTATAAACTTTTAGCTATTCTGCCACCTTTAGTAAGTTATTTTAATTCTTATAAAATTAATATATATATTTTTTTTTTCATTTCAGAAAAACAGACAACAAACAAGACGAATGTCTTGTAGCACAAGAAAAATTGCACCCTGTATGCGCACAAAGAGTAGAAGGCTCTGCTGTTCCCACCTGCCATTCTCTGGCGGAATATTGCAGGATGGAGAACGAATGTCGGTGAGTAGGAACATCAAATATTATTTGACATTTGTACCATAAAGTTCAAATATTCTCATTTTTTAAAATATAATAATGAAAATCGTATGAATTAATAATTTGGGTAACATACTTCCTATACTAGTTTATCCCTTGAAAATTTTTAACAGTGTATTTGTAAATAAATCGATGTTAAGTAGATTAAATATTAATTTAAAAAAAATGTTTGGATCGAAGTTCTTTAACGCGGCTTACGCAGGGTGAATTGGGAGAAAATGTAACGTAACAAAAATGCGTTCCCAGCGCTCGAGCGACGGCAGAGAAAGGCGAGATTAGCCGAAGCCTTGGCGAGGCAACGCCCATCTCTTTTTCTTTATTTTCTTCTATCTAGCGTAGGCCAAAGGCGAGCAAGAGGTTCCAGCGGGCGCAGCTCCCTGGGTAGGCCGAAGGCGGGCTTTCCGTCTATTTAAACATTATTCATATTAAATTATATTCTGAGTTGAAGAAAAGGCGTGAGGAACTTCCTTCCTGCCGGGGGTCCCACGACCCCACACGTTTGCCTTTATTGGTACAATTCTTCCAACGCTTCTAGTCATTTATTTATTTATTGGTTTATTTATTTATTCACTTATTTATTTATTTGTTTTTTTTTTTGTAGTCATTTTAAAATTTTTATTTATTTATTTGCTGTTGAATTTGTTGTTATTTAGTTAGTTATTGTTAATTTGTTAATTTGTTTGTTTATTCAAGTTTTTTCTTTCTGATAACTATGAAACTCTGAAAGGAGGCTGGTGTACTCTGATTTATGGGGTACTTATTAGATGTGGCGCGAATGGCCCTGGCAGCTGAAGCGCTCTATAATAATCAATAATAATAATAAATAAAAATTTTTATTATTGCTTTTTAGTTTTAATTTTATGATAATCATAATATGCAAAATCAAGGTTTTTTTTTTTATTATTAAAATAAAATGTTTAGTCTTTTATGTTTCCACCTCTGAATTTATATAATAGAATGTCAAGTTTAAAAGCAAAATAATTTGTCATTAATTATTTGAACAATACCGAAACTTGAAAGAGCCATATAATGTACAAGTTTACTAATAAGAGGCATAATATTGCAAGAGTCAGAGGAGTTAAGGGCATTGTCTCATCTAACTTTGTAGATAGAAAGAGATAATATCTTAATTAAATATCATCTATTTTTCAATTTTTCAGACAATATATTTTAGATTTATATATACAATTTTGTTTTAGATTAAGTTTTGTTTATAAGAGCAGTTTGTAAAAAATTTTAAATAATCATAAATTGTTGAAATGAGAAATAAATAATTCTGAGAAGAATAAATAATGCTTGAGATTTGATAATTAAACTTAAACCCTCTGAGATTTTATTGTTTGAATTTTATAAATTTTTCAACAACTGCTATATATTTTGGGGTCTGTTTTTGATTATTTAGATATTTATTAATTATTATGTCTTTGTATATTTAAAGAAATGAACAACATTCACATATCGAGTGACTTTAAATCCATTCCGTTTCTCCCTCTCATTAGATCAATTATTCAACAATAGAATTTCGTAATAATTCTGTTATAACTTTGATATAGATCTACGTTGATGAAATATCTAATACTTATTCTTTCTAAAACAATAATTATATTAATTATGAGATGAATAATTTTATTTTATGTATTTTAATTATAATAATTTTATAATTCCAAATTAAAATTTCCATTTCTATAATAAGTAAATTAGTAGGGTAGCTTATGAAATAAATCCAATGTATTAAAGTGATGGAGTAAATAAAATGACTTAGTCCATATCATTTATTAAATATATAATAAACTGTTAAAGAACATTTTAGAGAAATTTCATCTTGAGTCATTTTTCATTGGGATCCTCAAAGCATAGCATACCTGGATATTTCTTGTAAAGCTTAATTAATATTTAGTATAATAAGTACATGACGCGTAATGAGCTTTATTAGATTAAAACAATAGCAAATTATTATAAAACACAAGAAAGACATGTCTAATTAAAATGGCGTAACATCAACTCGAAATATTTATTTATATATTCAGCTCAGAAAAGCTTATTAAGAAAAGGTTGTGTTAATTTTATTCCCTCTTACAATTCTAAATTAATTATTTAAATGGAATTCTGTTGAAAAACAAATTAGAGCAATAACTAAGCTGGTTCTCAACTATTGTATTTTATATTAGATCAAATTCAATCTTCTTAAACAATTCAATATTGAATTCTCTTTGAAAATATCACAATGGCTTTATATTAATAGAGTGTGAGAAATATTAATTTTAAATTAACGCTAGATTAATAAGCAATTGTAGAACATAATGTAATAATAATACATTTTAATTTTGCCAACTAGTTAGGTAAAGTTGATTTAATCAATTTCAGTTATTGTTTATCCTTTTCATAAATGTTTTTCTGTATTGTTGTATTATTATATATAATTTTTAACTTTGCCCACCAACCGAAGGTGGGTAGGTAATCATAAAAAATTCGAAATTTAACTAAATGTCTATTGTGCGTTTCCCAGAATCCATTTAAGGATGAAGCCCCTTGAATGGATTCTGGGAATCCCAAAACGCAGGAGCTGTTCGCATGTTTTTGCCAAGAGATAGAGTTAAGAGTCTTAAGGAACGAGTCAAAAACACAACTCTCACGAATATTTGCCAACAGATGGCAGGATGGTAGCTATATTCAGGGCTATATTTAATCTCATGCATTTGGTTGATCTTTTAATAATGACTAGTTTAAAAATATTATTATATATCATTTAAAACAGCATAAAATATATAAATATAGGCGATCTGATCTATTCTAATCTAATGTCGGCTATTTGACCAAGCCTGCTATCTTTTACAAGAGTTTTGAACTATTTAGTCGTTTTTTTTTAAATACCTAAATTTATTATTTTTTTTACTTTTCTCCAATTTATTTAATTATTATAGGTTGGATATTAATGATTTTTATTTATATTTTTAGATTAAAAAAAAAAAATTAAAATTTTCATAATAGAGTTTTTTTTTTGAATTTTCTATAAAAATAAAAAAAAATAATAATTTTCATTATTTTAAAGCATTCTAATATGTAAAATACTAATGAATTTAATTCATTTTAAAAAAACTACACAAAAAAATACTTTAAAATACCTCAGTATTTTGGGATTAAAGATTCAATGTGGTCTCCTGAAACTCCTTAAGTAATTTTTTGGATGATGTCTGTGGTAGTTTTTTTCGTCAAGGAAAACTTAAAAACTATGTATTCAATTGTTTTGAAATTTTGCATACATAAACTAGAAGTGAACGCCAAGAACTGATGAAGCTTTTGGAAAACATACATTAGATAGATCTGGTTAAGAACCATTTATTTATTTATTAGTAAAGTAAAACATGATAATAACACAATCCTCTTTCTATTATATTGTGTTACATATGAGAAAGTATTATAAATAAAAATCAAGCCCCAGGTTGACATTTAACTTAGGTAGGAAAATTATTCTTTTTTTTTTTTTTGAAATGGTAAAAATAATATCAATTTTGAATTATAAATACGTTGCATACATTATACTGGTATATATAAAGATATAAAGTTAATGAAAACTTAATGAATTCAAATGGTTTTAATTTATTTGTTAATAAAATTTAATGGACGATTCATTTTAATCCTCAACAAATCTCTACTAAGCCTATAGACAGCTTGATTTATCTCCAAGGTTTTTACACAACTCAAATGAATGAATTCATTTGTAGAAGTTAAATCTTTCTTTACTGTTTTTGTTTTTATTTTCTTGATTTTTTTTTTTTGTTGTGAAAAATAATTTATATATATAATTAGATCTTAATTAAAAAAATACAATTAAAAAAAATAATAATATTAAACAAGTTAGATTAAGAGATACCAGTTGTAAAAAAATTTTTTTTAGGAAAATTTTATATTTTTGAATTATGACATTAAAATGTGGTATATTAAAAAAAAATCTGGTGTGTCTGGTCGCACCAGATTTTTTACGTCGACATATATTTAGTTTCCGACAGTAATGTACATATATATTGAACTGTAAATGCAAGATGTAAAATTTATAAACAGAAAAATGTTTATATTTTGTTACTATGACAACCATTTCTCTTATCTTTACTATGAAGTACAAGAGTAAAATGGTCTTCATAAGATTACAAGGGCAAAATTGGATTATATACAGCCAATATTCTTTAAAAATAATTGATTTTTAAATTTTAATCAAACATCGTTGTAGCAAAAGAAAAAAACTGAAAAAGTGCATTAGTAAAGTACTAGTACTCTATATAGATATATTTAGTTTCCACCGATATATTAATATTTAATATGTAAAATTTATAAACATGGGAAAAAATTTATATTTTGTTACCATGGCAATCATTTCTCCTATCTTTCCTATGAAGTACAAAAGTAAAGTGTGCTTCAAACAATTTTGAGAGAAAAATGAGAATATAACATTTGAAAGAGAATCTAAAAAAAAACAATTGATTTTTTGAAGTTTTAATCAAAATTCTTAGAGCAAATTCCTTGAAAAAAAAAGTGAGAATAGATTACATTGGAAAAGGGAATCTATAAAAAACAATTGATTTTTGAATTTTAATCAAAATTCTTAGAGCAAATTTTGAGAAAATCGAAAAAAAACTGGAAAAGTACATCAGTAAAGTACTAGTAATTGTGGGCCGATTTTGCTTAAAAGCTTCGTGTCAGGTCCCAGGGGGACCTCTAACTTAAATATAAAATGTTAACCGCTTGGCTCTTTTCGTTCTTGAGATATTTTGTTTACAGACAGACAATGTTGCAAAAATCACTATTTTCCACTCAGAGAAGCCTCAAAACGTGTATATCCATCAAAATCTCGACATCGAATTTGACGAACCAATGCTTTCTCTCTATATATTAACATATATAGATAAGATAAAGTAAAAAAATTTGCGATCTTAAAAATTAAAGCATACATTCTTTGAACGCCTTGAGGCTAGGCAACTATTCTGTCTAAAATCAACTTTCAATTCTAGAAATTATAATAAAATATACAATTTTTAAATAAAAAAATAACCCCTACCCCCTCCCCTCTCATCTGAGATAATATTACCAATCGATAAGATTCATTGAATTTTTATTATAAAGTTTTACTAATCACATTAAAAAATCAGATGGTATGCATGTAAATTACTCATTGGTTGATATTTCATATTTAGACCTCTTTACTGTTAAATGTGATCAATCATTTTTTTTTTTAATTGTATTTAACTTGTAAGCGTTTTTTAATACTTTTTTATGAGCGATGTAAAGGATCATTTATTGATATTTTTTCCTATATAAAAAAGAAACTTAATAAAAATTTGTACCCCGGGTCAGTCAATATTTACTAAATTATCAATCAACGACATTGACATTTCGTTCATAGAATATGCGCCTCGACGTTACACAAATGGTAAATCAATGTTAATTCTTGGGCTTTTATTAGGCTTGACATCAACCGGAAGAGGGAGAGAGAACAAGGGGGAAGACCGGGTTTTTGATTCCATGCCACTTTCTTAAAATAAATACAAAACATCGAGTTTAGCGTAGCTACTATTTTATTATTATTATATTTGCTGGTCTTTTGGATATCTGTTAGATGTTGAATTTAAGAGTGAACAATACTGAACACCTCCGTTCAAAACTAAGAGCTTCAATTCAAGTCAACTAGCAAGCTTTTCGGTGCCATAATTTTTTAGGCCCATAAGCAAATTCGGAGGCCCCTACTAACAATTTTTTTTTTTTTTAAACTATTTTTTCTCTCCACTTTTTACAAAAAAAAAAAATATTTTTTCATTTAAGAGAGGGGAGACTAGATATATTAAATGTAACATAATACAGTATATATTTAAGGAATTAAAAATACATTTAATACGAGTATTAAACGTTTAAAAGAAAACTATAAAAAAAAAAAAAAAAATTGATATTAACAAAAGTATAAAAATTTATTTAAATGATTTTTCGTCTAGATTTTGCAGCAGCAAATTTGTCAGAGTCTTCGTGTTTAATTGACTTGCTTCTTTATTCTCTATAGCAATCAATGCTAAATATTTCAGACGAGATTGTCAAATTGAATTTCTTTTAAAATCTTTTATTATTTTTAATTTTCTGAATGTTTTTTTTTACTGTAGCAACAGTCACTGGCAAAGCAAAAATTATAATAAACATTATATATATTATACTTCAGATAAATCACTCACTTTCCAAGCAACTAAATTTTTCAATTAAAATATTTGCAAAGTCCTTTATTGACAGATTCATTTAAATCGAAATTTCCTATGAAGTGCAAGAGTAAAGTGTGCTTCAAACAATTTTGAGAGCAAAATGAGAATATACAATTGAAAAAGCATCTAAAAAATAATTGATTTTTGAATTTTAATCAAAATTGTTAGAGCGAATTTAGAGAAAATTGAAAAAAACTGAAAAAGTACATCAGTAAAGTACTAGTACTTTTTAGCCGATTTTGATTAAAAGCTTATTTTCACGCTTCAGAGGGGTGCCTAACTTAAATATAAAATTTAAACCTCATAGCTTAATTCCTTCATGCTTTAAATTGAACACAGCACAGACAGCCCATGTCGCGAAAACCATTTTTTTGGATTCAGGGGACCTCAGAACGTGTATATCCATCAAAATCTCGACATCGAATTTTTGACATGAAACCAATACTTTCACTCTCTATACACTAACATATATAGAGGTAAGAGAAAGTAAAATTTAAAAAAAAATGGAGAATGAAAAAGAAAAGAACATAAGTCAGTGCTTTCTTTCTACTTCCATAAACATAATTTGTATTATCCTTTCATAAATAAAAAATTATATATAATATTTAAGATATTATATATATCGCGTAGATAAGCCGCGAAACGGAAATTTATATAATTCGATATTACTTCATGTACCGGATGTAATCGGTGGATCCGTGGTTCGACTCCCGGCGGCACCCCCTTACATCTTTTTTCGGGTACATGAAGTAATATCTAATTATATAAATTATATCCTTTCGTGAGGCTGTTTTTTTTTTTTTTAAGCGCCCCAAGGATGCTGATGACAGCACACCTAAATATATCCCTCGTTTAAGATGTTTCCAAAATTCTTCAAAAAATTCTAATATATTTTTCTTTTATATTTTCAGTTTAAACTTAGAATACTACGAGCAGTCGTGTGCTGTGGACAGTCTGACGAAAAAATGCGCGGGACCGCCGAGTGAATGTCGTAAATCGATGTTGGGTATTTTGGGAACGGAACTGCGAAGCAACTGTGCCTGCAAAGGAACTGACTTTGGCCAACTTTATGACTGCTTAGGGTGGCAACGCCTCCTTTGGGTCAACCCTTGTGTCGGTAAGTATCTATTTTCTTTAAAATTATTTATATTATTAATTAAATTAAAGTTTAAATTCATTTTTACTCTAGTTTTAATTATTTTTTTTTTATTGAAATTAGAATAAAATTAGTAATAATTCATTGAAATGATGGATTATCTAAGATCATTAATCCATTAGGAGTAGAATACAATAAAAAAAGATTATCTTGAAACTTTTTTCCTGAAGCCCTTTGAGTTCCAATCTAAATTTATAATGAAAAAAATTTCTATAGGACCAAGTAAAAATTTTATATTAGTGTGCTTTTTTAATAACATGGCTGGATCATTTCAATAAAAATTTTCTCTTTTAAACTTTTTATTTATTTGTTTATTTTTTTGTTTGTTTTTTTTTTGTTTTGGAATTAATTAATTTATGCAAAAATACCGGTATATAAGTTAAGTTTATAAAATTATTTATAATTCAGTTTCCTTGTTTTAAACAAATTATAGTTACTTCTTGAGAATTAATATTTAAGAAACAAAAATAACATAATAAAAGTAGAAGAAATTAGAATATCTTAAGCAACTTAGTTTTTACTATTAATGTAGAATTTTAATTTTCCTATTATCGCTGAAAAAAAAAATTCTTCATGATATAAATTCAACTTTTTAGAAAGACTCAATGATAATAATAATAATAAAAAAATATTTACTATAAAATCATTCAAATCATTCAAATTGGGAAATTATATAGAAGAGAATTTTTTTCACTTGCTCTAATCAATAGGGAGGCGAAACTTCAAAGGGAAAATTTTAATTCAAGTAGGCCTAATTCAAAGTGTGACGCATCCCCTCAAATGCCACTTGGGTGGGTAAGTGAAGATGTCATATGCGCAGAAATCTCAGTCAATTGGTATTTTTTGAGCAGTGATGTCACCCGAGAACAAGAAAAAGGAGGCTAACAAAGAGACAAGACCCAAAACATTTGTACCATCTATTGCAATATAATAGTATGGAGACTAAAGCCCGGAAGTTAGGCAGCCCAAATGGCACAAGCATATTTGCATGCTTTGAAAAAGGTATTTCTCACACAGCCAAGAAAGCTTTAGTGTGCGTGTCTTATTTGGGCTGCCTAACTACCGGGCTAAAATCTCAATACTATTTCAATAAATGGTGCCTCGAAGATTTCTTTGATAAGTTCCTAATTCTTGATAAAATTTCGAAAATCACAAGTATTTATATATAGGCTATACAAAAAAACTTTCTTTTTATTTTTTAAAATGTTTTTAGTTGAGTCACAAAAGGATTTCCATACGAAACGGGCGTCTCATGTGACGACAACTACAACAACCACTACGACGACGACGGCAGCCCCACCCCCACCACCGCCGCCACCGCCTCCATCACCAACACAAGCACCAGCCACCCCCTGGGCGCCAATGCCACCGATTCCTGCCCCGGGACCCACAATACCACCATTAAGACAACCAGTCACTACGGCTATCATCCATTTAGGCGTGGGTACAGGCGCCGGCAACGGGGACCCTCCTCAGGCGCTTACGGAACCAGCGCCTACTACACCACCGCCGCCGCCGACAACCACCATACCTCCGCGTGAGTCATCGTCTAACCCTCTCTAGCCTTTGCAAGTCCTCTCCATGTTAAATATCATCATTATAAAGTAATATATTCAATTATAAAGGACTGCAAGGCTTTTGCCTTTATTTATTTTATAATAAGAGAAAAAGAATACTCAGGTCAGAATTTTTTTTTTAATTAAGAAATTTTTTTTTAATATAAAATTAGTTCTAATGGAAGTAAAATTTAAAGTCAATTAATAAAAGAATTGGTTTAACTGTGGTTTATTTGTAAAAATTACAACACTTCGGCCACTCTGTGGTCTTCTTCAGGTACAATTCAGGGGCGCTGCGATCGCTCATGCAGATGGCGTGCATGTCGAGATGCGGCCGCCATCTTGTTTTTTCTCAACTAATTCAAATGAGATTGTCACAGATGTAATAATCTTTGTAATCTTAACTGAATTGTACCTGAATAAGGCTACAGAATGAGTGGCCGAAACTTGGTAATTTTTTCAAATAAACCACAGTTAAAGAGAAAATCAAATTATTTTATTAATGATAATAACTGTGAAAGCCAAAATTTAAAGTCAATTATCAAGAATATTTTAATAAATAAAAGAAAATTAATTTTACTCATATAAAAAAGGAAAATTGTTATCATGCTAAATTTTTTGATGAATTTGTCCCTAAAAATTTTCTTATACAAGAAAAGAGTGGGACGAAAAAAATTTAATTTTTAACGGCATGGGATGCTGAGTACAAAAAAGTTAATTTTATTTTCGAAATATTACGGAAAGGTTACTTCCTAAAATAAAAAAAATCGACTCAAATTTAAATCCTTTGATGAAATTTGTAAAAATTTTGAAAATCTTTATTTTTTGAAAATATTAATATTTAAAAATTTTAAGATTAAATGTTCATTTTGGTCAATTTCTATAAACTTTAAGTACAATGCACGATTCTAAGATGTCAAATAAATTTAAGGAGACAATTTTTCCTCACTATAGAGCAATTTAAAAAAAAAAAAATTTTAACTCAGCCTAACGAATAAGTTATTATGAAGGTATCAAAATTCAATAAAACTTAAGAGAATGAATATAAATTTAGATTTTTTCATAAGTTATTCCAAATATCTTTAAAAATAAGATCAATAGTATTTTGTAATTTTATTATTATTATTTAAATTTGTTTAAAAAATTGTTTGTTTTTTGTCGGAAAAAAATTAATCATAATTTTTTTTTTAGGCTGAATGTCTTTAGATTTAGTGTCTCTTTAGGAGCGTCGAAGTTTCGCCAACAGTCAGGGAAAACCCCCCTGAAAATAAACACGAGAGTCCCTTTTTTTCCCCATCCCTAAAAGTTAAATGGGGCTTCTCAAGCGTGACGTGTCGCAAAGAGGAGGTCGATGGCCAGCAAAATGCCAAAACAGGCCAACAAAACAAAAAGAGACGTATAACGAATTAAGGCTTGGTGTGGCTTAAAATCATTGGTGAAAATGATTAAAAAAAAAAAAAAAAAAAATTAGCGGTACTTTAAAACAAAAAAAAAAGGCAACAAATGCATATAAAAATAAAATTCCTCTCAGAAGAGAAAATATTAAAGTCAAATGAGAAAAAAAAAGTAATGAGCAAAATAAAAACTTTCTGGTGAGTTGACGACAAGGAAAAACTTAGGTAAGAACTTAATATTTAAGTTTGTTCGTTTGATTATACGTAAATATTGCCACAAACCAAAACCAAACCTTCGTTTGCAAAATTGGACTGTTTTTTTTTTTTCGACGGCCAACCCTCCTCTTGGGCGCGTCACTCTCTGACAAGACTTTCCGACAATTTGCTTTGGCCAATCCCGATTTGTCAATTATCAAAAACTATTTATTTTTGATTTATTTTTTAGGAATTTATTTGTTTTTTCTTTGTTTTTTTTTTTTTTTTTTTTTTTAATAATGGAACGTCTTGTCAGGATTCATAATGTTCATGTTTTTAAACTCCAATTTTGTAATCATTACCGAAATAGCTGATATTTTTCTTTTTTTCTCCTTGTGTGTGTATTTTTTTTTCTTTTTGAAAAGAAGAATATCAGCAATTTCCGGCAAGTCCGAGCCCTGAGGGCGCCATCTTTTTTTGCAGGCTATTGCGTTGTGCAACGACCCAGACAATCCGACCAAAAAATCGCCGAAGGAAAAGGAAAGCGGGTGAGTTTACAAGTTTACATTAACCTCAAGTTCGCTTTGCAGGTTTTTTTTTTAGGATTGGATAAGACGATGTGAAAATCTTAAATGCACAAAAAAAAAAAAAAAAATATAAACATTACCTTATATATTCAAATAAGATGAATATAAATGGCTCTTTTAGTGCCAAATTGAAATAAAAATAAAAAAAAAATTAATTATAATCAAACAAAAAATAATCAATATAAAAATATAAATATATACAAATGAAATGATATTTATATATTATTTAATTACAAAAAAAAGTATCAAACGAGAAAAGATTAAATGATCAAAAATGCTAATAAATGAATAAAAAAATATATATACAAAAATGTGTAATTGAAAATATTATAAATTCAAAAAAATAATAATAAAATATATATGCATATCAATTAAAGGAAAATAATACATTTATTGAAAATGAAAAATTAATTAATGAATAATAAGAAAAAAAAAAATTTCAAATGAAAATATAAGTATTTTTAAACTTAAAAAAAAAAAAAAAAAAATTGTTGCCTAATAAAACAAATCTAATAAAAAAATAATTTTTATAGAAAAATGAAAATAAATTGAAAGAATAAAAAAAAACAATTGTTCATCAGATTGCGCCCAGAATATAAAGATATTATCTATTATTATATAACATTTTAATATTTATCATTATAAACAATATATATATATAAATATTTCTGGCGTATTTGTTATATGAACTTAGTGAAAAATAATAATTTAAAACATTTATATATATATATAAACATAAAAAGAGAAAAATAAATATAATAAAAAATATGGAATCAAATAAATAAAGTATCCGCTAAAAGTTATTAAAAATAATAAACACCCACGGACACACAAGCCTTTTTTCAAATATAAAATAAAATTTCACATCGATCATAAAGGAATGGAAGACCAACAAAGAAAAAAATAATTTATGGTGGTATACATTTTTTTAATATTTTTATATTACAATAGTACCTACAATAATATACTTGAGTTACCATTAGAGTATAATATAACATGATATTGTTCTACAGTAGATAAATACTAGTACAACAACTGTTTAGATAAACATTTAAAGGATAAATAAAATTTATTGTTTCAAGATATATATTAACAATTTAATACACAAACTGATTTTAATAAACATCATTTTAGTAGCGAATTAACAATGGGAAATTATAAAATAATTAAAATTAAAATTTCATTGAGAAAAGTAAAAAATTTTTGTTAGAGAGAGGGTTCAACTTGGCGTCATTTATTTGAAATCAAACATAATATATAATAACATTTAGAAACTTTAATTTATTATTTATTATAGTTATATTATTATAATTAAAAATCTCACTAAATTATTATGTTATTATTATGAATTAATTTTAAAACTAAATATTAGGGAGTATAAAATTCAACATCGAATTATAGGTTAATATTCAAATTTATCGTTAATATTTACTAATAATAATATGCCTAAATATTTAAATTAATCAAGTGATCAATGGTGTGTTTTGTCTTTTGTTGCGATCATATTCTTGTTGTTCAGCTGTACCGGGACGACGAGCCAGAATGCTCGGAGCTGTGCCAGTGTAATGAGGGTGAAACTCTCATCTGTAATACTATATGCGTAGACAGGGCACCTTGCAAAACTGACTTCGCCTTTTACAACCACGCTGCTCCAGCCTATCAGGCTTTTCGGGGAAGGTGCCTCTGCTACAGTGGTAGATTCATCTGTATGCGTCCAATTAGAGGTAAGCACAATTTCACCAAAACCAATATATTATATATATTACGCTGTAGGAAGTCTCAAATTATCAAGTTAATAGGTGAATTTCTCTTAAGGGAGTGTTATAAATGATATATAATAACATATATAAACTATTCATTAAAAACATCAACGAAAATCAAACAAATGCATGAGATTAAATATAGCCATAAATATGGCTACCATCCTGCCATCTGTTGGCAAATATTCGTGAGAGTTGTGTTTTTGGCTCGCTCCTTAAGACCCTTAACGCCATCTCTTGGCAAAAACATGCGAACAGCTTTGCCTCCTGAAGCCCCTTAATATCATTGGTGAGTTCACAATCCTTACTGTTTTATCAATATTATACCAGTTCTTCAAAAAAGTGGGACTGTCCCGCCAAAATCGGGAAGTGTGATCACCTTCGTTATCAATATGGATTATAAAACAACAGACTCTAGTTTAAAAAATTTCTAATAAAAAAGAAGAGGAAATCCAGTACAATAGATAATGGAGGTGTCAATGATTTAGTAAATTACTTTTGTATGATAAAAATATTTTTTCAGTCCTCAGAGCCCCCACCGCTGGGGCGCTAGTATGTGAGGCGATTCACAAAAGGTAATTCCAGGGTGTTCCTAATGTACAGTACGTGCACTCGGTGCCAGTACTAACCCAAAGTGCTAAGTAGGGCTCGGATTTATAGGCACTAAAAATCTTTAAAATAGGCAGGCAACTAAGCACTAAAAATCATTAAAATAGGCACTTAAAAAGGCATTTATTGTAAAAAAAAGGCACTTAAAAGGCATTATTTAAGATAAAAAATTTAAAAAATCTGGTGTGACTGGCGCACAGCACACAACTTTCTCTTACCTTCGGTAATCGAAAGTTGTGTACTGTGCTTGTCACACCAGATTTTTTGTGTCGACATGTATTTAGTATCGACAGTACAGTATATTCGATTTTCAAGATGTCAAATTTATAAGTATAGCGAAATATTTATATTTTGTTACCATGGCAACCATTTCTCCTATCTTTTCTATGTAGTACAAGAGTAAAGTGGTCTTCAGAAGATTTCAATGACAAAATGAGAATATACATTTTATTGAGAATCTAAAAAATAATTGATTTTTGAATTTAAAAAAAAAAATCGAAAAAAACTGAAAAAGTACATCAGTAAAGTACTAGTACTCTTTGGTCGATTTTGTTCAAAAGCTTTGTGTCACTTCACATGGGGGGTGCCTAACTTAAATATAAAATTTCAACCTCCTAGCTCTTTTCGTTCTTGAGATATTTTGTTCACAGACAGACAGACAGACAGACACACACACACCCACACAGACAGACCATGTCGCGAAAACCACTTTTTTGGATTCAGGGGACCTCAAAACGTGAAGATCCATCAAAATCTCGACATCGAATTTTTGACATGAAACCAATACTTTCTCTCTCTCGCGGAGGGGGCGAAGCCCAACTGGGACGCTGTTTTTCGTTCGACCTTTTTTTTTTTTTTTTAGTATTCGAATCTCGTTCGATTTTTTTTGTAATTTTTCTCCGGATTTGTGATATAAAATGAATTTATTGTGAAATTTCAAAAAAAAAAGCCGAAATTGGCTTAAAATAGCTTATTTTAAGTTAAAATACTTAAAATAGGCACTAAAAAAGGCATTTATAGATGAAATAGGCACTAAAACCTGAAATCGGCCAAAATAGGCATTATAGGCACTAACAAATGCCTCTTATTTTATTCAGAATTTCATGAAACGTATACATATCATATTGGCCTAAATTTTAAGCCATAAATAAAAAAAAGGCAAATAGGGCGAAATCCGAGCCCTAGTGCTAAGATAGAAACTACTTTAATGGTGTTTCCCAGTCAGTAAATTAGTCTTTATATGATACTTCAGACATGTTTCAGTTTTCAAGAATAAGAGTTCTTTGTTAACTCCGATAACCTCCCCCCTCCTCTTCTTGGCCGAAAGGTTAGAATTATTAACAAATGTGAATATTGATTACCTCAATAAGCTAATTGTCTCAAAAACTAAAACTTGATTAAAGAAATATACGTGTCTCGATACACCATCCCATATAGTAGGACTGGTCAGTAAAAAGGTAAAAAAAATTTTACCGAAAGTGCGATAACGAACATCTAATTTTTACCTAAAGCCTGAAAAACCTATAAAAACAAGTTTTTCTCAAAAAAAAACAGTAAAAACAGATTTTTCTCGAAAGCCCAGCCCCCCAAAATTTAATGGAATCTTATTGGGCCTGAGTTCTAGAAGCTTGTCTTGACTAATAAGGGCTCCATTGTATTTTCCTATATGGGGTACATCACGAGTAAACGGGGAATGCTCCATTTGTAAGTCATGAAGGTTTTTATCAGTAATTAAGGCTCAAATAAAAAACTTGATTTGCTTCTCAAAAGAATACGTGAAAAGGTAGTAAGTATTTATAAAAAAGAAAACAAAATTATATTATTGTTATTATTTTAACAAATACAATGATAATTTTTTTTGAATATATGTGAGGGGTTGTATTTATAGTTATTTGACATCGCAAATTCATTTTACTTTTTTTCGTATCGGCAAAAAATAACATGGAATTGCCTATTTTTGCATTTAGTAAGTATATAATTAATTTTTATAATCTCTTATCTAGATTTCTGTTTCCCATTTGCAATTTGCTTACTGTTCATTTATCATAGTTTTGTTTTTGACCTCTCTCTCTTATCTCTCCTTCACTGATTCATAGAACAACAACAACAACAACAAAGTACAAGTTGGCCAATTTATAGAAGGGTATCAATTTCGGCCTGATGGCCTCTCAGTGTATTTATTCAAGTGCACAAGTCGCAAGCTTAATCTAGATGAATGTTAGTAGTAGGAGTTGGTGGATGGGGCGAATTAGCGCCCCCGTCCACCCAATCTTAGTCCATTCTCTTGTTCTCATTCCATTGGTCCCTAAAGATTAAATTTATTTTCGATTCTATCTTGTTTTAGGAATCTATAATTTAAGCCCTTTTTTTATGATAATAAAAGAAGGGTGAGATCTCTAAGAAAAAAATCTTTAATATTATAACTAAAGCCCGGATTCCTATGCAATTGCATATTCTATTTGCAAACATGAACGTCCTCAAAAAACAATATTCCATCCGAATAATGCCTCCTTGGCACTACTGTATGGTTCAAATTTTTTATTGCATATTTTTGCATATTTGATGAATATTGCATAATGTTGCATATTTAAAACTTTTTGCATTTTTTTTAAACATATTTCGGCAAAATTTTTATTTAGAGTGTCTCTTGAACTAGAAGTCATGCTAACTGAGGAATGTTCACATCAACTGTATGTCAGGATTTGTCAAGAGCCCCTCTAAGTCGTCGACGATTGTATTGTATTAAAAAAGAGAGAAAAAAAATATTTTCTTTAATTGCTTTCGGCTGTCTTATTCAATTAAATTTGTTTTCGAGAAATATTAAGTTTTTTTTAATAATGTGTTTGTTAAATGCGGGGTCGGCGGCCCTACCTGAATTTGTGCGACCGAAGAATAGAACAGGCCGGCCCGTCGCACGGTCTATTGAAAAGAGGAAGGAAGAGACAGACATGCAAAGAATAGAAGGATTGCCTGTCCCAGCTCGGCTAGCTCGTGGTCGCCATCCACGTACCCCAAGATGTGAGCCCCTGAGCGAATAATGTGTTTGTTAAATAAATTAACAAATTTTACTGTACTTATTATATTACTGTTTTCTTTTTTTACAATACGTTAAATTTAGTTTTTATTGCGAGAACAATTTTTGTTTTAATACTATTTCTTTCCAAAAAAAAACGCCATTAGTCTTACGTCAGTAGAAATCTTTATTTACCTTTAATTGGAAGCTATTTACTTGATATTTTTGTCATATATATTGCATATTTTAATTCTTTTACTGCATATTATATGGCATATTTAAGGGTTTTTACTGCATAAAAAAATCCGGGCTTTAATTATAGCCCTATATTTTCAACTCTACGTTCGAATAATAATAAAAAATTTCTCTTTTGTTACAGGTAAGCACTTGGCTTCTATTCTATATATCTATCGCAAATCTGACAACTTGTGCAGGTGATTTTCTCTTTTGTAAGTTATAGCTTTTAAATTTCTTCTCAACTAAAATCTCTCCTTAAATTTTCCATTACTTTAATTAGTCGGAAACTATTAAAGTTTTAGTAGTTGTAAAACAATATTTCTAGAAAGTTCTCCGCCCTTGCGATGGCAATTAGGTTCAGTGAAAATTAAAATGTATAAGGTTCACTTTTGGACCTGACACGAATACAGAGTGGATGGAAAGGCCTTCCTGCCTTATCTTTGAACACGTTAAGTCCGAAAAATTTCTATTTTAAATTTAATCCATATTCAAGAAAAGTACATTTTTTTTCTCTCTTTCGCTCTTCTAATTTAGAGCTGAGTTCTTAAAGATTTTAATCATACATTGAATTTGAATTTTTATTCAAATAAGATTTAAAGTTGTTCGCCTCCAATTTCAATAGATTGTTAAGTGATTTTCTTTTTCTTTTCCCCCCCCTTGCCACACTTAATTAGCCATTGAGAAAATATCGATCTACTTTTCAAATATATAGATTATATACATAACGATTGTCTTCTTACTCTATTCATCATTTTATCTAATTAGTAAAGAAAAAGTTTTTATTACAAAACAATATATTTTTTCAACTTTTGAGTTAAAGAAGCAAATTTAATAAAGAAAGAGAATCGCAGGTCATATTGTTATTTATATAAACTCCTATCTTTTTGAACATCGAGCAGAGCCCATAATCTACCTGCTTTAATTCTTTATTATCATTTTTATTTTTTATTTCACTTCAATCCACTCAATCAAGTTATTGAAACCACCGGGACCGTCAGAATAGAGAGATGGCGAGACAGTGAGAAAATTACTAGAGAGAGATTTTATATGAAAGACAAAATACAGTAAACAAAAGGAAATTTTAGATGAAATTCAAAAAAAAAAAAAAAAAAAAAAAAAACAATTTAGTTTGTTCAAAAACATATAGGTCCTAATCAATATCAACTTAACAGAAAAAAATCTGGTGTGACTGGTGGCACCAGATTTTTCGTGTCGCAATTTATTTAGTTTCTGCCGACATACTAGAATTCAAGATGTAAAATTTATAAGTATGGGAAAATATTTATATTTTGTTACCATGGCAACCATTTCTCCCATCTTTTCTATGGAGTACAAGAGTAAAGTGGTCTTCAGATGATTTCAATGACAAAATGAGAATATACATTTTATTGAGAATCTAAAAAATAATTGAGATTTTTTGTGTCGACATGTATTTAGTTTCCGACAGTACGGTTCATTCGATTTTCAAGATGTAAAATTAAGTATGGGAAAATATTATATTTTGTTCCCATGGTAACCATTTCTCCTATTTTTCCTATGAAGTACAAGACTAAAGTGTACTTCAAACAATTTTGAGAGCAAAATGAGAATATACATTTTAAAGAGCATCGAAAAAATAATTGATTTTTGAATTTAAAAAAAAATCGTTGGGGCGAATTTTGAGAAAATCGAAAAAACTGAAAAAGTGCAATAGTAAAGTACTAGTACCCTTTGGCCGATTTTGTTCAAAAGCTTCGTGTCACGTCCCATTGGGATGCCTAACTTAAATATCAAATTTCAAACTCCTAGCTCTTTTCGTTCTTGAGATATTTTGTTCACAGACACACAAACAGACAGACCATGTCGCGAAAACCACATTTTTGGATTCAGGGGACCTCAAAACGTGAAGATCCATCAAAATCTCGACATCGAATTTTTGACATGAATCCAATACTTTCTCTCTATATATTAACATATACCAGTATATATAGAGGTAAGAGAAGTTAAAAATTTATTTTAAATGAATTGGCTACCAATTATATTGAAATAAATAAGAATAGAGTTTATATGGTCTTAAATGCCGAAAAAACACTTGAATTAAAAAAAATCTCTAAAACACGAGGCTCGTGGGTCGCATGCGATCCACCAGGAGTCATGTTGCGACCCTCGGAATGAACATATTGCAAATGTTATCATTATTGTATTCAACTTTAAAAATTTGATGATGATATTCCAAACTTGATTGATTAACAGAAAGTTGATTAAAAAAGATAAATATACACAAATACAACTTATGAAAGCTATTTTATTTTAATGTAAATGAGGAATTAAGATTAATATTAAACAAAAAACAAAAAAAATACACATTCTAAAAATTTAAATATTAAAAACAAAATTGGTATGATTTTTCCATGCATATTAAATAAAAACAAAAAAAAAAAAGGTTCAGTGATGGAATTACTTTTTATAAAGATTAACTTTTTAAATTCGAGCCATTCATTTTAAACAAGGATTAACCCCCGAAACTGCCTGGCTGCTTTTGTTTCATGTAACTCCTATTTTCAATTATTTACATGCATTAAATTTTCAAAATGGAACTTCACGTATAACACCCCCGCAAACAAACGACATCTTTAAATAATGGAATGTGGCACAAATTAAACATGCAACGCGACCAAATCCGCATTCTTTGCCTACCGAGGAAATAAAAACTTCATTATTCTATATATTTTAAATATCATTTGAAAAACTTTC
The DNA here is from genome assembly GCA_023213315.1 of Euborellia annulipes. Taxonomy (NCBI): domain Eukaryota; kingdom Metazoa; phylum Arthropoda; class Insecta; order Dermaptera; family Anisolabididae; genus Euborellia; species Euborellia annulipes. The sequence goes on from JAKCPI010022805.1 coordinate 427,170, forward strand.
AGATGAATTTATATGCATTCATTTTTTTTTAGTTGATCCAAATAATAGAATTATACAAACGTAGACTATACTAAATTTGTATTTATTTTTTAGAGTTCTCTTATTTTTAGTTTTGTCCTGAGCCCCGAGAATGCTATTGATCATCAATACATCATACAAATCACTTCAATTCAAATTCGATTATCCCAAAATAATAATTTGATTATATTGTCTCTTTAATTGTTATAACGTCACTCGGCTGTCAATCATAGGGACTTTAATAATTACTAGGGTTTCCCTGGGGCACCGCTTGTTCCCTATGCATGGCGTCCGGGATGTCATCTCCGATGCAGATGCAACTCGATTGCATTCAGTCCCAATGGAATCCTAACATCATTCAAGACGCTCTACTCTCTCTCTCTCTCTCTCTCTTATGTCCATTTATCAAATACTAAAACATTATTATACAGTAGAGAGAATTGAAATAAAAATTAAAAATTGAAGTGGCGAAATTTAATTCTATTTCCATTATCAACATCTAATTTTTGACACAACATTAAATTACATTTATAGGTAAGAGCGTAAATAGGGAGCCATGGGCCTACCCAACGGGTGGCAGTGAGGGCAGCCCCCCCCCCTAGAAGCAAAAAAAAATTAAATGTTTATGAATGTGATAAAACGAAACAAAATTGGTGGATGGCGACTGGTAATGATTTTTTTTGTTAGGACTCGAGGGTTTTTAGGCCTTTAATTCGAAGGCTTTTCCCCCCTATATAAAAATAGCTATGTCACAATCCCCCCCCCCTGGACGATCTGACCATGCCCCCTAGATTTGATCCTGGGTACGCCCATGATAGGAGCTGTGAGGTTTGGGGTTAAACCCCGGTTCCTAGAGAGAAACAATAGACTCTAAAGGCTTGACTTTATGGTCTTTTCATTTAAAAATGTTTGCATTTGTTTTAAATATTATTAACCATTAACAAATAAAAATCTCGGTTAATGCCAAACAGAACTCTCTTTCCTCCCAGAATCAAATATCTTCGGTCCAGTCCAAGACCGGCCTAGTTCAAAAAAAAAAAAAAAAAAGATTTTGAGTTTTTTCACACACATCTTCAAATTCCTTCTATCTTTATGAAATTCCGTTTCTTAAACAACTTAGTGGATCACCCCCAAATGAGCCATCTTGGATTTGTGGGAGCGGGGGCAGTGCAAGAGTGAATCATCTCTATAAAAAACTGAAATATTTCAGTGGAAGAAAGGATCATCTTGGAATTACCCATAAATTACTCAAAAAAATAATAATGGTATTGAGAGTGGGAAAAACCTTTGAAATTTATAGGAGAGTTCTATG